>LR738711.1:613371410-613425389 GCA_902687465.1 Secale cereale
CAATTCTTCTGGCAAATTGGCTGCCAATTCGCAAGAATTAAATGTCCAGTCAGGTAGACTGCAAGAGAATCAGTACATAGGAAGGTTGACTTCCATGTTCTACAATCCACATTCAGTTGCATGAAGCCAACTCCGACATGGCCCAAATTTTATGCTCGCTATTTGATTAGGAACTGTTTCATTAACATTTAGTGATCATTACAATTTCACTTTATTAACATATTTTTCCATATTTTTATCATTGTTTTAGCAATATGGATTTTACAACAGCGGCCGGTCAGCAGCGACGGCGGAACACTAGTAAGGCTGTGTGGGGCGTCACTGTGTGCCAGGGATCCCTCGATCGGCTGTTGGTAAGCGGCGGGCTGCGAGCGTGGCAGTGTAGTCCTAGGTCCTAGCGCTAGCGGCGTAAGGTTGATGGCAGCGTTCGGTTCGGCTGTTCATGGCATGCAGGCGTGATGCGTGTGGCTGCATGCGCCCTAGTCTCAGCGAGATGCCAAAATGCATCTCACAGCAGACCTTGGGTCGTGACTATTACTTGGCCTAAACCCTACACGGTGGTTTTCTTTGGATTTTCAGTTAATCGGGACTTAAAACTGAATTTGACTGCACAATGACTGAATTTGACTGAATTAGACGAGGTGAAGTGTGACAAATGACGGTGTGCCAAGTTCCAAACTGTGACCCTGACCAATCTACTCCCTCCGTTCCAAAATAGATGACCCAACTTTGTACTAAAGTTAGTACTCCCTCCGTCTAGGTGAGTAAGTCATCTTACAAAAACCAAATAATCCCAAAACACTTAGGCACGGTACATCAACTCCCATCTCGTTTTTTGTTTCTTGGCATAAAGAAAGGAATCAACCAATAAGAGATATGGGGTGTGTCTGCTTTTAATGACTTGAGGCTACCAAACACGACATGCAGTGGTCAATTCATTGCATGCAATGCTATTAATTAGCAAATGAACATTAACTTCTCTTGTTTTTCACTCTACCTTGGTCACGGTGCACAACCTAAGATGACTTACTCACCTAGACGGAGGGAGTACAAAGTTGAGTCATCTATTTTGGAACGGAGGGAGTAGCTGTTTTGAACTCCTGCCGCTAATATAATAAAAGGTAGAGAAAGAAATATCATGGAACAATGAAAGGTTACCTAGGAAGAGAGGTGTGCTTTCTATCCATTGGAACTACAGGACCATTCTCACTGTTTTCTTCAAGATGGGCAAACTGCTTCCTAAATTGATCAACAGCACTGCATAAACACAGGTAGAGAAGTGTCCCAGTCAGTAGACTGTTCAAAGATACAACGAAAACAAAGGTCAAAGCATGTGCAGAAGCCATTGGTATAGAAAGATATTATTGCTCAGACCTTGGGTATAGAAAGGTTGTCCTTTCAGTGCCATTGGTGTAGTCTTTGAGCAATTGTGGATGGTATTCCAATATCTCACGAAATATAAGCTCCCTTATGTCTTCTTTTGTCACTCTTCTACGCTCAAACTCAAACTCCATTTTTGTGATTGGTTGGCAGGATGGTTCTCTCTCAACCTTGGCAAGCCCTTTAAAGTACGGATGAGACAATGCCTGACAGAAATCAAGTTTCCAAATAATGTCACTTTATGCACCTCAATAACTCGGAAGTACAAGACACTGTGCTGCCAACAAAAGCAGGGCTCTTAAAAACACTACCAATGTACCTCTTCAGCAGTTGGGCGGTCCTTTGGATCGAACGCTAAAAGCCTTTGCAACAGGTCTAAGGCCAAAGGATCTGCATTGAGAAATTTATGCGAAAATGAAATTGGCTCTTTCTTTCTCATGCTGCTCAGATACCTCCTTGCTTTCTCATTCCGGACCTGGAAAGGAAGAACCTATTAATGTCAATTGGATAACCGACCAAATAGACTATAGAAGGATTCCCAAATAAAACCAGCACTATACCCGAGAGATTGTATCCATAGATGGTGTGCCCAGAAGGTCAGTCATCAAATCTAACTGATGTACAACATTTTTACCAGGAAACAAAGGTTTTCCTGTCAAGACCTCAGCAAAGATGCATCCGATGCTCCAGACATCAATGGCGGGTGTATACTGCAATTTTGTTAACAGAGCATTTATGTTAGAAAAAAAAAACATGCATGAGTAACAAGTTATTGTTTATCAGTATCGCATCATGATAATGTTCATTGAGAATAATCAAATATAACAATGCCTGAGATGCTTTCGCAAGTCTCAACACAAATGTAACTCATATGATTTTTAACAGCTCCTACCGAGAACGATACGAAGTCAAAATTCTATGTAATATAGATTTACATCAAAATGGAGCAACTTCATCTTTGAGCACTTAATGCATGATCAACAATGTGATAAGGAAACAACAAACATATGATTATGGCGGTGGGGAAAGTTAAAGTGATGGTTTACATATTAAATTAGCTCTTCACACAGAAGCAGAGCTCGTTTCAATAGAAGGTGCTGTGCTCCCATAAAATGTTCTATAAGATCTGTAGGGAAAATGAGGTTTCATGCCACAGCATAAATAAGCTTGGAACAAAACTAATGGACCAATAACCGAAGAAGAATGATTTGTATTAATACGTTGATTAATGGTAACAAAAGATGCATGGTATGGCAACACAGCACCATTAGTATTTCATTATGTCAGGCTGTCAGCTCAGTGCTTTAACCAAAATTCAACCAAGAGAATGCTAATAATGGAGGGAAGCTTACCTTTGAAAAGAAAGAACCACAGAGCTCTGGAGCTCTATACCATCTTGTCGCAACGTAATCCTGTAGTCCAATTGAACAAATAGACATCATGATGATTAGCTCAAATCAAATAAGTCAGAAATGTAAGGATGGCAGAATATAGGTATTCCTCTCAACATACCGTCCAAAAGATTGTTGTGGGGGTATCGTTGAATGCAACTCGTGCCAATCCAAAATCACAAATCTTCAGTTTGCAGTTGGAATTTGCCAATATATTCTTTGGCTTTAGGTCCCGGTGATAAACATTAGCTGCAGTTACATATGGTCATAGTATCAGCAATGGGTGCAGGCAGCAAAAGGACCACGACTGGACATGTTATTTATACAGCTTTTGTTCATGGAAAGAACTGTGGAGATACTCCTTTTTGGTTGTTGAAAAGACTACCACCAGAGGTATACCATTTGAACTAGCAAATATGTAAGTTATCAGGAAATTGTGTAATTCTATAAAATCTCTAAATCATGAGGAAACAACACGCACTCTATGAAATAAAATCTATCCTGGTGTTCAACCCCTAATGCCTACAAGGATTGAGATAATTTTCTGTTTCTAAGCATATTTGGAACTCAGGTGATGGACATATATTTATCACCTATCTTCCCTACCCAACCAGTATGGCACTAGTTGGTACAGATTTTTTTGCTATGAACTCAAGAACTTCAGCTAATCTCCCTCTGTCCAAAAATAAGTGTCTCAACACTTGTACAAACTTTGTACTAATATTTTGGGATGGAGGGAGTATATATCATATGGAAATTATTTGTATATGCTAACGATACGGTACATACTGCACCAACCATAAGCGTTCGAGTTTATTTAGCTAGTATATCTAACTAGAAGGTGGTGACCTGATGCAAGTTCACTACAGAGCATATATACTGTATGGTCCTGCGGCATATGATCTTCCAGAAAGATATGAAATCGGTATGTTACCTACCAGTGTGAATGTACTTCAGAGCCCGGAGTAATTGATAAAGAAAGAACTGGTAATGCTCCTTTGTCAAGTCATCATTAGCCTTTATAACCTGGTGGAGATCAGACTCCATGAGCTCAAAAACGACATAAATATCTTTGAAGTCTCTTCTTGATGGAGGTAACATGATATGCTTGATCTCAACAATGTCAGGATGTCTTAAGAGCCTCAGAAGCTTGATCTCACGGAGAATCCGTGCAGCATCAGATATGTGCTCAAAGATATCATGTATCTTTTTTATTGCCACTTTCTCTCCCGTGTGGACGTCTATTGCGGAGCACACGACACCATAGCTGCCCTTTCCAACGATTTCCTGAATCTTGTATCGACTTGCGTCGCCGTACTCCGTAAAAAACTCTGCCTCTGCGGAACTCTGGAAAAGAATTACAGATATCATGTCAAATACATTTCACAAAACTGTCACTCGAACGAGCTCCCCACGACAAGAAGCTTGAGTGATCAATGGACCATCAGTTCTCGCAATCATATATGTATATACAAACAATTGATGTCACGCTGTCAAGCAAACCAGAAATGACACGGTAGGTGGTGGGTCGCAAAAATGATGGCAGACCTCCAGATACTTTTAATGGACGACATGTAAAATAAGTAATCATTGGGAAGCTACAACCAGTATTAAGGAATTGATGCCAAATTCAACTGCTCTGCAGGTAGATCAAAGAAATTTTCTTGAGAAGCAAGATCTTGAAGTGTTGGTTGCGAAATTGAAATGGTGACACGCGCCACTTGTGAGTCAAGTGGTCGTGCACAGATCGGGAGAAGAGAACCCCACAAGAAAAGCCAACAGCTTTGCCCACCGACAAGGAAAAGCAACGGCCACAATGCGTTTGCGCGGGCAGCCTCTCGAGGTCACAGAATGCGGTCAACTTTTGCATGTGAATCGCGAGCTGCTATAGTAAAGGAGCGCCAAATTACACCTTTTTTCCCAAATATAGAAGGAAGACTGCCGCATAACTCAATGCGGTGCGACGGGACAAGAAGATGAAAGCGAGAAGGACCGACATGATCATATTAGAGATTGGGGTTGCAGAGGGAAAAGATCGGGGACGGCCAACGAAAATACTTCCAAAAAAGAATACCTACCTTTGTGGGAATAAAAATAAATTCAAACATCCGAATTGACACGGCACTGGAATGAGAATAGTGATACGGCGGAACGTCGAATCTATTGGAGCGATGCCCTACATGGAGTAGAAACAAGAAACTGTGCCGAACAGAAAGGGAAAACGAAGGCTTGAACGGACAGAGACCCAAAAGGCCAAAACAAGGCAAAGCATTCCCTCCAAGTAATAATGATAATAAAAAAAAGGAAGCGCAGGAGCAGCTGAGCTGCATCAATCGGCTGGAGTGGGGGCGGAATTCACGCACGCAAAAATGCTAGGGATCTCTGGGAAGGAGCCAACCTTCTTGCGCTGATCCTGCTGCATCTCGCCGCTCACCGGATCTCGCCCCGAATCTCCTCGGCTCCCCCGTACCGTAAGGGCGGCAACAACAACAGCACCAAAGCCCGCGCCTCCGAATCGACACGGTCAGACACACGGCATTTGCTGGCGCCGGGCCGAAAAGCGCACACGCCGCAGGGCGCCGGCGGGCGGATCGTGAGACGAGACGAGGCGACGAAGGGAGGGCGGGAAACTGGGGGGAGACCCTAACCCTAGCGACGGGGCGCTGGGGCAGGGCTAGGGCTCCCGCGCGCTCTCTCTCCTGTTCCTCCTCCTCTCCTGGTCTGCGCTCGCGCTCCGGGAGGGGAATAAGAGAGAGAGAGGAGGAGGAGGACGGGTGGAGAGGAGAGCAGGCAGTGTGTTTGGCTTGTTTTTGTTGCCATGAAATGAAAGGAATCCTGCTTTGATTTCCGTGCGCGGGCGGACGGACGAGATTGCCCCTCGCCTTCCCTCCCCGGTTGGCCGCCTGTCGTGGGTCGCGTGGCCGGGGGTTGGAACCCATTTCTCGCTTCAGGTTTGCTCCTCCTTCGCCTCACCCATTCTTATTTAATGCTGATGCACCCTGCTGCTGCTTGTATACGGTGGATTACCGGTGGGCGGTCGGTGACGAAGGTGGCTTTCCAAAATGTCAAATCCCTTTTATCTTCTCATAATCAGTACTCCATCCTTCCATATAGGGCCTAATGTGTCTTTTAAGGTAGCTTTTGACCAATGATGAAATTATTAGTATATGAGATTATGATATAAAAATAATATCATTAAAAACTTCTTTCACATACGATTCCAATGGTATGATTTGCGCTACATGCATGTAAGATATTATTGTGCTAACTCGTGGTCAAAGATAACCCTAAAAACGTATCCGGCCCTATGTAAGTGGAAGGAGGGAGTACTAGTTTATGCTCGATTCTTTGGCCATTTGTTATGGTTCCAAATCTATTTTTGGACTAGTAGTTTGTATTCTCACTCTGACGATGAGCTAGTAGTTGTATTATCCGTTTGAGGGATTTTAGGATCCGATATCATGGCATTTATTCCGTACTATATATATAATCCCTCCTATTTACTCCCTTCGTTCCTAAATATTTGTCTTTGTAGACATTTCAAATGGACACAACATACGGATGCATATAGACATATTTTAGAGTGTAGATTCAGTCATTTTGCTCCGTATGTAGTCACTTGTTGAAATCTCTAGAAAGACAAATATTTTGGAACGGAGGAAGTAGAAGGCATGAAACTTCTCTCGTGGATAACCACGGAGCTCCTGATGGAATGTTTAGAGGTTAATTACTTCCCTCCAATTTGAAAATTGTGGCCTGGGTGGGGAAGTAACGTCTGAACGATTTTTTAGGATCAGGGAAGGTGAAACGGACCTGGCGTGTCCCGTTTCTGCTGGAACTTGCATGAAAAGGGTGGATACACATTGATTATTCAAAATAAGTAAAATCCGTTCTGATTTATAGATAGTATCTCTGAAACACGTTGAAAGTGACACTAGATTACTGACATTTGACCGAACACTAAGAAAATTACTATACATACATTCCCTTTGTTTCAGAATAAGAAGTTAACCGCAAAAAAAAGATTAATGGGAGTTTAGAACACACTGCCTCCTCTCTCTCTGTGTGTGTGTCTTATTCCCCTCCCGGGGCAACTTTGCAAGTAATATCTATAAGCATGTTTTAGCAAATAATCATAAAGTTGTGTGTTATAAACTTATAATTGTAAACCTTGGCAATTCTATGATTGAATTATATCCCCTCGTTAGCTTCCTTTCTTCTACCACGCCTTTCTTTCTCCCTTTTGATTTTGGTTCTTAGCTTGCGGCTCACTTTCGATCGATCAATCGTTGGCCTCCATCTGGTAAACAACGTGGTGGACAACCAACGTGCTGCTATCTTTTTTCTCTCTCCCTTTTTTAGGAATGCCAAGCAACGTGCTGCCCTTGTTTCTGTGATTGCGTATCTTGGCTATGGCTAGAGTAAACCTAGACCCCACTAGTACTTTTTGCGTTTTCCATTGACGTATCTGACCGTGACACTAGCACTTAACCTGTAGGTTAGTGGAGCTTAATTATCTGGCGCCTGATCAGAATTAGGTGGCGGGCATTTGTTTTGGAATTGAAGTTTCAACTAATTAGTTTGCCCTTTAAGTTGCATCCTCGAGGGTGATGCGTTTCTGTAAATAAAGAAAATGTTCCATTGTAGTACGACTTTCTTCAGTGAAAGGGTAGTTTGCTACTACCATTTCAAATACTCATATGAGCGTTTCCTTGAAATTGATTAAGCTAATTCTGGTGTGTCTTACTTGTAAGCACCACTGCCCACTGGGCGCTTTCATACTCAGCATGCATCAGCTAACACAACCACCAGACTACTATCAAAAGGAAGAGAGGACCGCTAGACTAGCTCTAGAAGCAAAGGGGAAGTTGATGCTAGGGAATAGATTACGATATGTGTTTGGTTGTGTGAATAAGTTAAACACCAGTCACATTTCTTTCAGCCATCGGATGAGAGAAGAGGCCAAAATCCGGAAATTCACTTTGGCACACGGGAGCATATGCTTCTGCCGTTGGAGAAAATATTTCAAAATGTCCAAAAAAATTGAACAAAAAATTGACGTGTGCATCTTGGTATTCTATGTGTGCTCGCCAAGTTTTGCGGAAACCCGTCATTTTTTGTGGCTTGTGTAAAAAAGACAAAAAAAAGACTCATGAAAAAGCCCTTTTCAACATTGAATTTTGTCTTTTTCACACGCGACACAAAAAGCCGTTGGTTTCCCGTGAAACGAAATTGTGAGCACGTAAATATCGAGATGTACGCGCGAAACATTTTGCTAGAATTTGTGACATCTCAACATACCCTCAAAACATATTTTTTTTAAACTGAAGCATATCCTCTCAGGTGTTAAAATGCCCCTCCCGACCCGCTTTATATCTTTCGAATTAGGCTCACGCGCTGCTTTCTAGATAAAGTCACGTGATCAAACTAAAAAGTTCTCTTACCAAACTGGTCAAATAATAGTTAGATAAAACAAGAAAAGTAACGCCACCACCAATGCACAAAAAATGCACTTGAGGGGGATGCTAGCTTGCCGCCAAGCAAGAGCACATGAGAAGCATGAATGCAAAATGAGATGCAGCCGAGGGAGCCGAACGCAAACAAGTTGCGACTCCGGGAAGAAACTACAATGCTGCATCACCGTGCATCCATTGAATTGTCACCGGAGAGGGCCCTCTTCCCTCTCGCTCTATGGAGCAGTAATCTTGCCAGCCAGCAGAGAGTACCAAGAGCCCGGGAGATATGGCCACGTGTATATGAGAGGAGCAAAAAAGGTTGCGAAACAACGGAGCCTGAGATGCATAGTGTCACACTCCATGCTAGCCTGACGACCCTACCGCATCGCGACCAGGAGAACATATACTCCCCTGATGACATCCCCCCCCCCAAGAGGGTAACAATGCATGCGCGCGCCGCCATAATCACGTTCGTCACCACATGCATGAGTTTTCACCGGGAGCACGGACATAGGAGGGAGGATTTCCTTACCGGCGCCCTGGGAGGGACACTACACACGCGGGCATTGTCCGCAAAGCAAGGAGCATTTGCCCAGTTCTCCCACGCGCCTCGTCAAAATGATCCTAGCCACCGATCCTGTCACAAGAGGTATCACGGCGGGATCTAGGCCTCCAGATCTGGATTAGGGTTCAGCCACCGCCAACGGCAACAACTTCGTCAGGATCACACATCGTCGGCGTCCTCGTCGTCTACACAACCAAGGACAACAACCAACACCGTGATAGGTCTCAAAAGTATCGATAATTTTTGTATGATTCATGCTATATTGCTATCAATTATAAACACGTTGGGCATAGTTTTTATTGAATTTCATTGGACTAACATATTAATCAAATGCGCGGTGCCGGCTTCTGTGTTTTTGGTGTCTTTTTATGTGTAGGAAAATGCGAAGAAAATGTCCCCAAAAATCTAGAAAAAATATTTTGGGATCCTGATCCCACATCTGGTGGGCTCCATAGACCCTAGGCACGCTAGGGAAACGGGAGCCTACACTATGGTTGGTATGGAGATTTTCAACCTGTCACTTTTATCCCGCCATGCTTGGCGGATGCTGCAAGGGCCTCTCTCACTTGGCACCAGAGTTCTAAAGGCAGCATATGTACCGAAGGCATCGTAGTGTGACGCGAAACTTGGCTCGCAGTCTCTCAGATATAGGAAGAATCCTATATGGGAGATATATCTTGGCTAGGAGAGTGATTAGGAGAATTGGCGACATGAAGTTGACAAACATCTGGACAAAACAATGGGATTCTTCGTGATAACATGATGCGGCATGTTTCTTCACTGTTTCAACACCCACCATGACGAGTATTAAAGCATATAGATGCCACCTAGCTACTTGCTGGGAGGAGTTGGTCCGGTCGGTCTTCCTTGCATTTGATGTTGAAGAATTTTACAAATCATGTTGTGCACAAGGAAGGTAGAAGGTTCATGGGTTTGGAGTATGGATCGTAGAGGTTTATTCTTGACACACTCAACATACAATATGATTGTCAATATGAAGCTAAATAGGGAGAGTTGGCTAGAAGAAAGGGAAGGCCATCGAATTCGCGGATAGTAGCAAATGGACACACCTCTGGAACATTAGGGTAACATCAAAACTTTAGGTCTTCCTTTGAAGGTTTGCATGACATTCATTGCCTAAAGGACATTTGATCCATCACAGGAACATGTTGGTGACATGGAAAGAAGCACTTGGTTGTTTTCCTCCCATCTGATGGTTGAGTAATGTTCAGAAACCATGTTGGAAATCCAAAGAACTGGTTCTTTGTCATGCACAATTCTCTATCACGGGAGGAGTTCACTCAGATGGTAGACACCCCATTGGCTATTTGGAGCTCATGGAGGAAAGCTATCCACGAGTTTATATATCAAAGCCATCTGTCAACTTATTGCTTCATCACAAGCTTCATTGTTGAACTTGATTCCATCAATGCATCGGCAACCACGACAACGATCCAAACGCCTGATCACTGATTTTCTCCCTTGGAAAACATGACCAAGTTCAACGTTGACGCGACACTATCGTCGGGTGCTACTTATGGTGCATCGGGAGCAATTTGTAGGGACAATGAAAGGTAATTTTCAGGGAGCTCAACAATTGTTTTTGGTGCCATAACTAATCTTCCCGCCATCGAAGCACTTGTCATTCGTAAAGCCATGGCTTTCCGAGGACCTCTATTCCAACACATGGTGTGGTATCCAATTGCAAGGTATCGGTGGAGGCCATCAAGAAGGTAAGCTCGACTAGTTTAGATCACATAGACATAGCCTTTAGTCCCAAACAAGTTGGGGTAGGCTAGAGGTGAAACTCGTAAGATCTCGCAACCAAATCATGGTTCTGGCACATGGATAGCAAGCTTCCATGCACCCATATCCATGGGTAGTTCTCTGGTGATACTCCGGTCCTTCAGACCCCTCTTTACGGACGCATCCAATGTCAAGTTCGGGCTACTCCGACCTCTCTTGACATTATGAGCATGCTTTAGCCGTCCGCTATGCACTGACACTTGAATATGCCCAAACCGTATCAGACGATGTTGGACAAGATACTCTTAAATCGATGCTACCCCAACTCTATCTTGTATATCATCATTACAGACTCAGTCCTTCCTTGTGTGGCCACACATCCATTTCAATATGCGCATCTCCGCCACACCTAACTGTTGAACATGTCGTCTTTTAGTCAGCCAACACTCAACGCCATACAACATTGCGGGTCGAACCACCGTCCTATAGAACTTGCCTTTAGGTTTTGTGGCACTCTCTTGTCACTGAGAATGCCAGAAGCTTGGCTCCACTTCATCCATCTGGCTTTGATTCGATGATTCACACCTTCATGGATATCCTCATCCTTCTGCAACATTGACCCCAAATATCGAAAGGTTTCCATCTGAGGCACCACCTGCCCATCAAGGCTAACCTCCTCCTCCTCCTTGTTCCTAGCAGTACTGGAACTGCATCTCATGTACTTGGTTTTAGTTATACTAAGTCTAAAATCTTTGAATTTCAAGGTTTGTCTTCATAGCTCTAACTTTATATTGACCCCCGTTTGACTATCATCGACTAGCACCACATCATCCACAAAGAGCAGACACCACAGGATATCTCCTTGTATATCCCTTGTGACCTCATCCATCACTAGAGCGAAAAGATAATGGCTCAAAGTTGACCCCTGGTGCAGTCCTATTTTAATCGAAAGTCATCGGTGTCGCCTTCACTTGTTCACTTGTCACAACATTATTGTACACGTCCCCGATGAGGGTAATGTACTTTGCTGAGACTTTGTGTTTTTCCAAGGCCCGCCACATGACATTTCGCGATGAAATTATTCATGAGATCATAGACCGTTCTAGGACTTTTATTTTCTGTAATTTTATTCATGAGTTTAGGAGCTTGAAGGTCAAAGCTCTAATGTCACGAAACATGATCTTCTTTTAGGAGTTGGTTGCCATGCTTGGTCAGACCAACCCGCCAATCTCGTTTTCATCCCTGATAACATTGTGACGAGTCAATAATAGCTTATGATAACATTGTGACGAGTCAATAATAGTTTCGTGAGTTTGCCTAAAAAACCAGAGCAACCGTAATCGGGTTGAAAGAATATTTTTTGCAGTAAAAAACCAAGCCCGTTAGCTCGGGGACAAGGGCACTAATCCACTAGAAAAAACAAGCCCGTTAGCTCGGTGACAAAGGCACAAATCAAGCAGTGAATGGGTTGGGGGTCAGCGGGCGAACGAAAAAAAATTCGAAGACCTAATACAGGAGCAGTCAATTTTTTTGTCAAACCGGACTCAAAACAAGGGGCCACACTTGGCAATGCATAATTGGCCAAAAAAATCGACTTAAACTGAAACCAAATTCCGCCGACTGGTAATTAGGCAATCCTATAATAATATTGCAGGGTCGCCGTCCCTCATCACATTGGGGCAGATCTGCGTTCTCTTTTCCTTTTTTATACGTGCTCCTAGTGGAGTAGGAAAAAAAAATACTGCACCATTTGTTTCTAAATATAAGACGTTTAAAATCTATCAAAACATTTTATATTTAGAAGCAGAGGTAGTAGGGGAACTAAATGTAACTTGAATAGTTAGGTTACTTGTGTTAAAACCGGCTCACTAGGGTTTAAGTTTTAAACTTGATATTGATGTTCACATTTTTCTGAATTTGTTTTAAGCTGTGTAGTGGAAGAAGACGTTTAGGTGTGTGGGCATATGAGAATATGAGATTGTACTGTCTTAGAAAAACAAACAAAAAGAACCAGAGGTAGAGGTAGTAGTATTTTAAGCGCTGACCGTGATGGGTCGCTTGGTACACCTGATCGGCCGTTGGCTGGCCTCGTGGGCTGTGGGTGTCGGTGCTGCATAGTTGTTGGCGCGCACGAGTCGTCAGACGGACGTAGGTCAGCACGTGCACCGCGACACGTGTCGCCAGCCCTATGGGCTATGCGTGAGTTGACCGTTCCTTCACAGAAAATCGTTCGGACCTGAAACTGGAAGGTTCGTATGCACGCGTCCTTTCTGGAAGACCGTGAAGATGTTGCGTTTTACATGACGGGCGGATCGAATCACTGACGATGATTGAACGTTTGCTTCTCCTGTCTCGGTGTCACCACCCACACCGCCAGTCCTAGCTACGGTAGCAAACGCATGACCGCTAGATGCCTTGCTCGCATTTTGGGGACAAAATTTCTGTTCTATCTTTTTTGCCAAACTTAATCACAAATTAACCTCATTTCGAAAAGAATTTCGTATTTGACCTCTTTTGGCCAGGCCAACATTTATGGCGTTTGGATTGCACAGGAGACGCCACAGTTCTTGGCGTTTGCTTTGTAGTCGATATCTAGCTGGTCAGCTCACGTGGAAGGTCGAAACGCCAAGCTTCATTGCAGGTGTTTGGGACAGGAAGGACACACCATGAAGCTCGGCGTTTGACCACTGAAATTGTTTATCATTGCCAGTGTAGTGTTAGATCACCATCTCTCTGCTTGCTCGTACGGCAAGTAAATTGTTTAATATTTGCAAACTGTGATTTATACTGTGGAATACTAAGTTACATAGATAAATCGATCCGTCTCAAAAATCACGTACGGTAGTTTCAGAGAGCGCTAGCTATAACACATGCTTCACAAATCTCTAGCATACCTGTTGAGCTACCCGGCCCGGTACGGACCAAGTTCAAAACCATCTATGCATAAGTGAATGTTAATATTTAGGGCATGTCTAGTGTGGACCCTTAAATCGTCTGCAAACGTCTGGATCGAATTTTCCGGATGTTGGAAGCCATCCAACGGGTCCTTATTAGTCCGCGGAGCAGTCCACGGTTCAGTTTCCCCGTAAACCAACAGAAAACCAGGAGAACTTTGTGGGGGATCGGACAACCGTCATGTAGGATTCCGGCACCCTCGGCTCACAACCGAGTCAAAGCCCAAATATTTGGTGCGGTCCGCGTTGCTTCCGCGCCAACCCCCCTTTGCTCACCCTCTTGGCTCTGATCGTTGCCCTCTCCAGTCTCCACCCTAATTCCCGCCCTTTTCGCTTCTACTTCGGCATGGGCCCACACGAAGAGCTGCTAGAGCCGGCTACGGTGGAGGATTCAAAGAAGATGGACGCCTGGTGGACATTTAGCAAGTCAGAGCATCTCCAACGCCGAACCTCAAAACGAACATGCGTAGACTCGTCCGGACCTGTCCGTGGGACAGTGATGCGCGAGCTGGCCATCCAACCGTGCTTGCATCCATTTTTAAAAAATTGAACATATTGGACAAATTTCATCAAACGCGACGGAATTCACTATTGCAATGCTCCTGCCACGTAGCCTCGTCGTCCTCTCCTCGACCGAACGATGGCCCGCGATGAGGGGCCGTGACCACCGTGGTAGTGGAGAAGGTGGTTGCGCCTTCGTGATTGCCGGTGTAATGCCCAGGATGGAGTTATACCTCCTACGTGTCGAGGCACGACTTAAAGGCATAAATCCATCCTAGAATGATCTCAAGTTCGGTAATCTTTGCACATCTCATGTAAAAGAGGGGATAGTAAACAGAAAATAGTTGGCTTACACTCGCCACGTCACAGAATTACAGTTCAAGTCTCAATCATCATACATTAAGAACATCACAACCCTCTAAGGGCAAAATCCAAATGTCAAAGTACCAAATTTAGATAAATAAACCACAGACGGATCGAATCCTAGTAGGAGTCTCCACTACTGATCATCCGGGTATCGCACATAGTACCGACTACGCTCCTCGTCGTACTCCCAATCCAGCTCGGTGCCATCACCTGGATAGCTCACAACTGGACCTGCATCTGGTGTGTGAAGTAACTGTGAGCCACAGAGGACTCAGCAATCCCGTTACCGGGTAACAAGACTATTTAAGCCTTTGAGAGAGGATAAGGCTGAAGAAAAGAATAAGTGTCTGCAGCAGCAACTATCAACTAGCTTACGTGAGTGAGAGCGAGAAGAGAAAGCCTCGGCGAGAAGTGATCACGAAGTGATCCTAGCTACAAGCTCAACAAGCATAACCCCTCCGTGTTCAACTCCCGAATCCCTATTCGGAAATTGACGGTCACGGAACACACACTGGTAGTGTATTAGTAACATTGTGTCAAGTTATCTACAACCGGAATTAACAAGCTCCCATCTGCCACATAACCGCGGGCACGGCTTTCGAAAGTTCAAACCCTGCAGGGGTGTTCCAACTTGACCCATTACAAGCCCACGATCCGCGGAGTCGCAACTCCAAAGTGGGAAGACCCGAGTATCCTCGGAATCCCGTGCTCAAGATATACCGAGCTAAGGTAAGGCTAATCCAGCAAATCCTCCCGGCGTGCCGACACCCTGATAGTAGCCGCGCGTATCTCGTCTCAGGCCACGACCGGATGAGCAGTACATACAGATACCGAAGATCCCAGCGAACCGGGTGGTATCCGCAAGTGGCTCTAGTTTGGACCAACACTCAAGTCGAGCACTGGCCCAGGGGGGTTGAATTAATTAAGCCTCGGGTTAATTACTCCCTCGGAAAGTTTTAGTTGTTTAGTCGAATAGTACCAATGTTGGGACTTGCTGGAAAAGACTTAGCACTTAGCGGTTTATCGAGGGGGTCCCATACACCCCAACCGTGTTAGGAACGCATAATCAAGGAACATAACACCGGTTTATACGGTTCCTAACGGCATGAGTGGAACAAATCACCAAGCAAAAGGCTTAGGCTTCCACCCTTGTCAATATATAGATGATTTCTTTTTAAGCATTTATATAGTGTGATAAAACCCAACCAAACTTCAACATGAAGCAAGCATCTTCAATCTTCACCTGCAACTAGCAATGCTATAAGAAGGGCTGAGCGAAGCGTACTTAGCCAAACAACGGTTTGCATAGGTAGGATGGTTAAACATGGCAATTGGTTACAAGTAGGAGGCTGACAAGAAGATCATGGGCATCGAGGCAAAACTATAGAGCGGAACTACTAGCAATAGGCAAAGATAGTAATGTTATCGGGGTTCGGTCATCTTGCCTGAAGAGAAGTCGTTCGGATCGTAAGAAGGGTCCTCGTGCTCAACCTCGTTGGAAACCTCGTGCTCGAACTCGAACTCAGACTCTGCTTCTGGCTCTAAACAAAACAATCACACCAAGCATCAATCAACAAGATGCAATGCACACTCGAAAAAGATGAATGCATGATGGATGCACTAAGGATGCACACGGAGCACGGAAAAAATATCACTCAAGCAAAACACCTCAAAACATGATAACAAACTGATATTATTAATCTACACGGAAAAACAATCAAGTTTGGTATAAGATTCGCTGAAATCGGAGTTACGGGCTAAAAGTTATGCCCGAAACAAGAAATGAGCGAAAGCTGAAAATTACAGCAGCATAGCAACTTCGGAGCTCAAAATAATTGAGCTACAACACTCAAACAACATGGCAAAGGGCATGAACACAAACTAGACATATACTACAGCAACTAAGTCCAAAGGTGCACCCCCAACGGAGCCACGGATCAATAGCAATGATCTTGGACATATGGAACTTGACAATAAAATTCTGGCAGCAGAATTTTATTGAAACTTTGGAGCAAAAGATAAACATGCTACAGCCACTTAAATGGACATGTGAGGACATGAATGGAAAGGCAACAATATATAATACAAGGAACAATCAAGATCCACTCCAAAACTAACATGGTTTGTCCTAGAACATCACACGAACATGGCATCAGAACGTTACAGATTTCAGACTTAGTGAAAAACCACTAAGTCCTAAAACAACAATATCATCATGGCATATAAAAGAGCATGTTTAAGTCACCTCGAAACTAAACATGGCAAGAGGTAAGCACCTCATCAAAGTACACATGAAGGTGATCCCGGAACACACAAGCATGCATCATTGAGGTGAACACAACGATTGCAACGAGCTCAACAAGATGGCATTTCATAACAAGTGAAACAACATCACAGCCACATGGCACTTTGCAACGATGATACAAGGCAATAATAAATCTAACATGCAACCTATCACAAGCAACACGTAGAGCATGGCAAGACGAACACGTGGACATGTCATTTGCATCATTCGGACAAACGAGCTAAAAGATATCACATGGCAAAGATGGCATAAAAAACATCACATAGCAGCAGTTTATATCATGATGCACTCTTGCAACAGCAAAACAAGCACCTAGATGATCTCTAACATGCATGACAAGAACAGATAAAACGTAGAGCAAGTCTCCACGAACATCTGGACATATTATATCCGCGAATCGGAGCTACACACACAAAGTTAGAGCAGTTGAAAGATTGCATCACAAATTAACAGATCTGGGACTTAGAGAAAAGAGGGGGGATTCGACCTGATCTGAAAAAAAAACAAGACCCGGGCGGATCTGGCCCAGGCGATACAGGGCGGCGGCTCGCACGGCGGACTGGGCCCGCGGCGGCGAACTGGGCGCGGCCCAGCCAGAGAACCGGCGCGGCCTCGGGGCTCCCTTGCGGTGACGCGCGGACGGGGAAGTGGGCCGGCCCACCTGGCGCCGGCCGGTCGAGGCAGGAGGCGTCCTGCGCGCGGGAGGCGCTGGCACGGCTGCGGTCGGCCCAGGCGGGACCGAAGGAAGCTGGGCGCTGGAGTGTACGGCCTGCGGGGGAAGTGGTCCCCTGGCGAGGCGCTCGAGGCCCGATCGGCGAACTGGGTGGTTCGATCGGCCGGGCGGAGTGGATCGAGGCGAAGGGGTCGTTGACCCTGTATCCTGCCCGATCCAGGGCTGGCGGCGGCGATCTGCTCCCTTCGACGGGACGGCGGCGGGGAACTGCCAAGTGGCGGCTGGGCTGGCTTGATCTGGAAAAAAAAATAGGGGAGGGGATCTAGAGGTAGGGGAAGGAGGTAGGATGCCAAAAATGAACATAGGGGTGTCTATTAATAGCAGTTTTTAGGGTTAGGGGAGATCTAGGGGTGCTAGGAGTCCTCCGATCGCGATCCGACGGATCCGATCGCGGGGAAGTCTAGAAGGGCCTAGGAGAAGATAAAAGACTGCAGTAGGGGTGTTTCTGGGACACAAAGTAACGGCACTTTGGACCCACACGAACAACGGATGGAAAAGCCAACGGAGTCCAAACGAGACGAGATTTGAGAGGCGGGTTGCACACAACAAAACAACAACACACACAACAACCTCGCGGCACACCGGTAACGTTACACGCCCGAACAACAAAGTAGGCCTACGGGACGTCACGAACACGTGAGGGAGCTCCGGAACGCGAAACGGACAACGGGAAGAAACGCGTGGAACCGGATGCAACCGTCAACACAAATGCAATGTGATGCACATGTCTACATGATATGAATGAAAGCCATACACTCACACAACAAAACGACGAAACCCGAAAGACAAAGAACCCGGAATGGAAATAGATGAAGCCGGAGATATATTATATACCCAAAAGGGAAAGTATTACATCTGGGGCATTACAAACTCTCCTCTACTACAAAAAGATCTCGTCCCGAGATCTAGGACTGGAAAAAGGAAGGGTACTCGGAACGAAGATGATCTTCTCGTTCCCAGGTAGCTTCTCGGTCGGTGTGATGTGACCACTTGACTTTCAGAAACTTGATGGACTTGTCGCGGGTCTTGCGTTCGGTTTCTTCGAGAATGGCAACTGGGTGCTCTCGGTAGGACAGGTATTGTTGAAGATCAATCTCTTCAAACGGAATCATGCGCTTAGGTGCCTTGAAGCATTTGCGAAGTTGAGACACATGGAAGACATCATGAACATTGGCGAAGTTTGGAGGGAGCTCAAGTTGATAGGCTAGATCGCCTCTCTTGCCAAGAATCTTGAAAGGCCCGACGTATCTAGGAGCAAGCTTTCCTTTGATACCGAATCTTTGAGTGCCTTTCATTGGAGACACACGGAGATAAACATGATCACTGATGTTGAAAGCCAAATCACGATGCTTGCCGTCATAGTAGCTCTTCTGACGCGACTGAGCGGCCTTGAGATTCTCACGTATGACTTTGCACATTTCTTCGGCTTCTGAGATCAAGTCATTGCCAAGAAGTTGACGTTCGCCTGTTTTAGACCAGTTGAGAGGGGTACGGCACTTTCTGCCATAGAGAATTTCAAACGGTGCTTTGCCTGCACTTGCTTGAAAGCTGTTGTTGTAAGAGAACTCGGCAAATGGAAGGCAGTCTTCCCATTTCATGCCGAAGGAGATGACACAGGCTCTGAGCATGTCTTCTAGAATCTGATTCACGCGCTCGACTTGACCACTAGTCTGAGGGTGAAATGCAGTGCTGAACCTGATCTTAGTGCCCATGGCAGACTGAAAGGAGTCCTAGAACCTTGATGTGAACAAGCTTCCACGGTCTGAGGATATAACTTGAGGAATGCCATGTAGGGACACAATTCTGGAAGTGTACAGCTGTGCAAGTTGAGCTGCATTGATTGATTCTTTGACTGGAAGAAAGTGAGCGACTTTGGTAAGCTTGTCAATCACCACAAAGATAGAATCATTTCCTCGCTTGGATTTAGGAAAACCAGTGACGAAGTCCATCTCAATGTGGTCGAACTTCCACTCGGGGATAGGAAGAGGTTGGAGAAGACCGGCTGGACGTTGATGTTCTTCTTTGACTCTTCTGCATACATCACATTCGTTCACGAATTGGGCAATTTCCCTTTTCATGCGTGTCCACCAGTAAGACTGCTTGAGATCTTGATACATCTTGGAACTGCCAGGATGAATGGAAAGGAGAGAATCATGAGCTTCTTCCATTATGAGCTTCCTGAGATCACCTTTGGGAACAACGAGTCTGTCCTCGAAGAACAAGGTATCTCTCTCATCAACACGGAAGCACTTGTATTTTGGAGTGCCCTTTGCAATCCCATGTTTCACTTTCTTCACCATGGTATCACTGAGCTGGGCCTCACGGACTTGATCTTCCAAGGTAGGAGCAATTTGAAGATTTGCAAGAAAACCCTGCGGAACAACTTGGAGGTTGAGTTTCCTGAATGCTTCACAAAGCTCAGGCTGGTACGGCTTGATAAGAAGGCTGTTGCAATATGCCTTTCTGCTCAAAGCATCTGCAATCACATTCGCCTTGCCAGGAGTGTATTCGATGCTGGGATTGTACTCTTGGATCATTTCAACCCAACGAGTCTGACGGAGGTTCAGATGCGGCTGTGTGAAGATGTACTTCAAGCTCTTGTGATCAGTGAAGATGTCGACCTTTCTGCCAAACAACAGATGTCTCCACGTAATCAAAGCATGTACCACAGCTGCTAGCTCGAGATCATGTGTCGGATAGTTCTTCTCACTTGGCTTTAGCTGACGAGAAGTGTATGCCACAATTCTCTTATCTTGCATAAGAACACCACCAAGACCTTGAAGAGAAGCATCACAGAATACTTCATAGGGCTTGGATTCATCTGGAGGAGTCAGAACTGGAGCAGTGACAAGCTTCTCTTTGAGGGTTTTGAATGCCACTTCACACTCTGGCGACCAAAAGTATTTGACATTCTTCTGAAGCAAGTTGGAAAGAGGCTTGGCAATCTTGGAGAAGTTCTCAACAAACCTTCTGCAATAGCTGGCAAGACCCAGAAAACTGCGAAGCTGCTTGACGTTCTGAGGAGCTTCCCAGTTGACAATTGCTTCAACTTTCTCGGGTTAACCGCAATACCGTCAGCTGAGATGATGTGGCCCAGGTACAAAACCTTATCGAGCCAAAACTCGCACTTTGAGAACTTGGCATAGAATTTATGCTCTCGGAGTCGATCAAGAACCAGACGTAAGTGCTTTTCGTGATCTTCTTCATTCTTGGAAAACACCAGAATATCATCCAGATACACAAGCACGAACTCGCCAGTATAGGGGTTGAAGATGTAATGCATCATCCTTGAAAAGGTAGGAGGAGCATTGGCGAGACCAAAAGACATGACGGTATACTCGTATGAACCGTAGCTCGTTCTGAAGGCCGTCTTGGGAATGTCTTCCTCGCGAATGCGAATTTGATGATAGCCCATTCGGAGGTCAAGCTTAGAGAACACTTTAGCTCCTTTGAGCTGCTCAAAGAGTTCGTTGATGTTGGGGAGCGAATACTTGTTCTTAATCGTCTTCTTGTTCAATGGCCGGTAGTCAACACAGAGACGCTCCGTGCCATCTTTCTTCTTGACAAATAAGACACCACAGCCCCACGGAGACGTACTAGGCCTGATGAGACCCATACGCTCCTGTTCATCCAACTGTTTCTTCAATTTCTTCAATTCTTCCGGAGAGAGCTTGTACGGACGCCGGCATGCTGGCTCAGTACCCGGCTCGAGTTCAATTACGAATTCCACCTGACGGTGTGGAGGCATGCCTGGAAGTTCTTCAGGAAAGACGTCTTGATATTCGTTCACCACCGGAATTTGAGATATGGCATTAATTTCACCCTTATCATTAAGAGAGAAAAGCCGGATAGTGTTATCCCTGGAGGCGAAGATAATCACATCTTCATCAGAATGAGTCAACTTGACTTCCTTTTGAGCACAATCAAAGTGAGCATCATGCTGAGAAAGCCAATCCATTCCGAGGATGAGGTCGATGTCAGAATTACCAAGAACCACCGGAGAAGCCAAAAATTCCATAATCACCCATGCGAATAGACACATCCGGAACATGCACCCGAGAGGTCATTTGTAAACCAGGAGAAATAATGCTCAACGGCTTCGGCATCACTTGAGTGACAAATTCATGCTTGGCAACAAAAGGTCTTGAAATGAAGGACAAAGAAGCACCCGAATCAAACAATACTTTAGCAGAGATAGAGTTCACTGGAAGGTTACCCAAAATGACATCAGAAGAGTTCTCCGCTTCGGCTGCACTCATCAGATTGACCCTTGCTGCCTTTGGATCATGCCTGACAATAGCTGAACTCACAGGTGGAGGAGGAGGAAGACGCTTCGGATTCGGACAACGGTTGGCATAATGACCCTTCTGGCCACACTTGTTGCACACCACTTCAGAGAGAGGACGGAAATCAGAGTCACTTGACTTGGAGTGTAATGCCCAGGATGGAGTTATACCTCCTACGTGTCGAGGCACGACTTAAAGGCATAAATCCATCCTAGAATGATCTCAAGTTCGGTAATCTTTGCACAACTCATGTAAAAGAGGGGATAGTAAACTGAAAATAGTTGGCTTACACTCGCCACGTCACAGAATTACAATTCAAGTCTCAATCATCATACATTAAGAACATCACAACCCTCTAAGGGCAAAAGCCAAATGTCAAAGTACCAAACTTAGATAAATAAACCACAGGCGGATCGAATCCTAGTAAGAGACTCCACTACTGATCGTCCGGGTAGCGCACGTAGTACCGACTACGCTCCTCGTCGTACTCCCAATCCAGCTCGGTGCCATCACCTGGATAGCTCACAGCTGGACCTGCATCTGGTGTGTGAAGTAACTGTGAGCCACAGAGGACTCAGCAATCCCGTCTCCGGGTAACAAGACTATCAAAGCCTTTGGGTGAGGAAAAGGCTGAAGAAAAGAATAAGTCTGCAGCAGCAACTAGCAACTAGCTTACGTGAGTGAGAGCGAGAAGAGAAGGCCTCGGTGAGAAGTGATCACGAAGTGATCCTAGCTACAAGCTCCACAATCATAACCCCTCCGTGTTCAACTCCCGAATCCCTATTCGGAAATTGACGATCACGGAACACACACTGGTAGTTTATTAGTATCATTGTGTCAAGTTATCTACAACCGGAATTAACAAGCTCCCATCTGCCACATAACCGCGGGCACGGCTTTCGAAAGTTCAAACCCTGCAGGGGTGTTCCAACTTGACCCATTACAAGCCCACGATCCGCGGAGTCGCAACTCCAAAGTGGGAAGACCCGAGTATCCTCGGAATCCCGTGCTCAAGATATACCGAGCTAAGGTAAGGCTAATCCAGCAAATCCTCCCGGCGTGTCGACACCCTGATAGTAGCCGCGCGTATCTAGGTCTCAGGACACGTCCGGATGAGCGCTACGTACAGATACCAAAGACCCCAGCGAACTGGGTAGTATCCGCAAGTGACTCTGGTTTGGACCAACACTCAAATCGAGCACTGGCCCAGGGGGGGTTGAATTAATTAAGCCTCGGGTTAATTACTCCCTCGGAAAGTTTTAGTTGTTTAGGCAAATAGTACCAATGTTGGGACTTGCTGGAAAAGACTTAGCACTTAGCGGTTTATCGAGGGGGTCCCATACACCCCAACCGTGTTAGGAACGCATAATCAAGGAACATAACACCGGTTTATACGGTTCCTAACGGCATGAGTGGAACAACTCACCAAGCAAAAGGCTTAGCCTTCCATCCTTGCCAATATATAGATGATTTCATTTAAAGCATTTATATAGTGTGATATAACCCAACCAAACTTCAACATGAAGCAAGCATCTTCGATCTTCACCTGCAACTAGCAATGCTATAAGAAAGGCTGAGCGAAGCGTACTTAGCCAAGCAACGGTTTGCATAGGTAGGTTGGTTAAACATGGCAATGGTTTACAAGTAGGAGGCTGACAAGAAGATCATAGGCATCGAGGCAAAACTATAGATCGAGACTACTAGCAATAGGCAAAGATAGTAATGTTATCGGGGTTCGGTCATCTTGCCTGAAGAGAAGTCGTTCGGATCGTAAGAAGGGTCCTCGTGCTCAACCTCGTTGGAAACCTCGTGCTCAACCTCGAACTCAGACTCAGCTTCCGGCTCTAAACAAAACAATCACACCAAGCACCAATCAACAAGATGCAATGCGCACTCGAAAAACATGAATGCATGATGGATGCACTAAGGATGCACACGGAGCACGTAAAATAGCACTCAAGCAAAACACCTCAAAACATGATAACAATCTGATATTATTAATCTACACAGAAAAACAATCAAGTTTGATATAAGATTCGCTGAAATCGGAGTTACGGGCTAAAAGTTATGCCCGAAACAAGATTTGAGCGAAAGCTGAAAATTACAGCAACATAGCAACTTCGGAACTCAAAATAATTGAGCTACATCACCCAAACAACATGGCAAAGGACATGAACACAAACTAGACATATACTACAGCAACTATGTCCAAGGTGCACCCCCAACGGCGTCACGGATCAATAGCAATGATCTTGGACATATTGAACTTGACAATAAAATTCTGGTAGCAGAATTTTATTGAAACTTTAGAGCAAAAGATAAACATGCTACAACCACTTAAATGGACATGTGAGGACATGAATGGAAAGACAACAATATATACTACAAGGAACAATCAAAATCCACTCCAAAACTATCATGCTTTGTCCTAGAACATCACACGAACATGGCATCGGAACGTTACAGATTTCAGACTTAGTGAAAAACCACTAAGTCCTAAAACAGCAATATCATCATGGCATATAAAAGAGCATGTTTAAGTCACCTCGAAACTAAACATGGCAAAGGGTAAGCACCTCATCAAAGTGCACATGAAGGTGATCCCGAAACACACAAGCATGCTTCATAGAGGTGAACACAACGATTGCAACGAGCTCAACAAGATGGCATTTCATAACAAGTGAAAACACATCACAGCCACATGGCACTTTGCAACGATGATAACAAGGCAATAATAAATCTACCATGCAACCTATCACAAGCAACACGTAGTTCGTGACAAGACGAACACGTGGACATGTCATTTGCATCATTCGGACAAACGAGCTAAAAGATATCACATGGCAAAGGTGGCATAAAAAATAACACATAGCAGCAGTTTATATCATGATGCACTCTTGCAACAGCAAAACAAGCACCTAGATGATCTCTAACATGCATGACAACAACAGGTCAAACGTAGAGCAAGTCTCCACGAACGTCTGGACATATTACACGCGCGAATCGGAGCAACAGACAAAAAGTTATGCATGGTCAAACATAGCATCACAGAATTAGATCTCAGGGACTTAGGAGTGGGGAGTCAACCTCAAAACAGATCTGATCTGCGAAAAAAACAGCAACGGGCCTCGGCGAGCGGATCTGCGGCGGCCCGGCTTGCGGATCGGCCCGGCAGAGGAGGCGGTGGCCTGGCGGGGCCCGAACTGGCGGCGGCCCGCGGCGCGGTGGAGGCGGCGGCCCGCGGCTGGCGGAGGCCCGGTGCGGCCTGGTGCGGGGCCTCGGTAGAGCAGCGCGGTGCGGCCCAGAAGGAGGCCGGGCTGACTCGGGCGATCGGGACGCGGCCCGGTCGATGGAGGCGATCGGGCGGGGCGCCCGGCTGGCGACGCGGGAGTCGGGGAAGCGGCGGCGTGGGCCAGTCGAGGGAGGCCCAGCCAGGAGCGACGGGAGTCAGCGGCGATGTGGGGACCGATCGGTGCGGCCGTTGGCCTGGACCGGATCCAGGCGCGGGAGGGCGAAGCAGCGGCCCGGCCAAGTGGTCCCGCTGGCCCGAGCCTGGCGCTCGATGCGGCCGGCTGGGGCGACCGATCGGTCGTTGACCTCGGCGCCCGGGTCGCTCGAGGAAGAACTCCAGGCAGTTCCCTCGGGATCTGAGGAGAGCCAGTTGAGGATATTTGGGGATTGGATCTGAGAAGGAAAAAGGAAAAAAAATAGAGGTGGAGATGGGGAAGGAAACTAGGGATGCCAAAATAGACTAGGGTCTATATATAGCAGTTTTTAGGGTTAGGAGGGAATTAGGGGCGCTAGGAGCCCTCCGATCGCGATCCGACGGATCCGATCGCGGGGATAGATTTAAAGGGCCTAGGAAGAGATAAAAGAATGCAGTAGGGGTGTTTCCGGGACACGAAGTGAAGGCACTTTGGACTCACACGAACAATGGATGGAAAGCCAACAGAGTCCAAACGAGACGAGATTTGAGAGGCGGGTTGCACACAACAAAACAACAACACAGACAACAACCTCGCGGCACACTGGTAACATTACACGCCCGAACAACAAAGTAGGCCTACGGGACGTCACAGACACGTGAGGGAGCTCCGGAACGCGAAACGGACAAAGGGAAGAAACACGCGGAACCGGATGCAACCGACAACACGAATGCAATGTAATGCACATGTTTACATGATATGAATGAATGCCACACACTCACACAACAAAACGACGAAAACCCGAAAGACAAAGAACCCGGAATGGAAATAGATGAAGCCGGAGATATATTATATGCCCAAAAGGGAAAGTATTACATCCGGGGCATTACATGGAGCCTTGAGACTGAAACTGCTTCTTCGACTGGTTGCTCGGGTTGGGTGCGTGGGAGAATCCACGACCACTAGAGTTCTTGTTGTTGGAGTTGTTGGAGTTGTTGTATGGAGCTCGAATCACTGGAGGAGGAGGAAGCCAGAATTTCTGATGCTTCGAGACCATCTGAGACGATGAGGAAGAGTGAACGGCATCTCGAATTCTCTTCTTAGAAGCCTCCATCTTGAGCTGAGCTGCTTCTTGTTTCAAAGCCATGTTATAGAACTTGTCGAATTCATCGGGCTCGAACAAAGTGAGAGCAAGCTGAAGTTCATCTTTGAGACCTCCACGAAACTGGTAGATTTTACTCTTGGCATCAGGAATGTCTTGCTTAGCATAGTGAGCGAGGTTTTGGAACTTGATATTATACTGATAGACAGTCATGGAGCCCTACTTCAGGTTGCGGAATTGCTCACGCATACCCTCGATGACACTTGTAGGAATGTGGTGCGAGCGGAAATCCTTGCAGAAATTCTCCCAAGAGATCACTTGACCTGGCCTGGAGTCTTTGTACTGCTGCCACCAGTCAGCTGCTTGATCTTTCAGTTGGAAGGCTGCAAACTTCACATAATCATCTTCCTTCATGTTACTGCACTCAAAATGCTTCTTGATATCGGTTAGCCAATCTTCAGCATCAAGAGGGTCGACACAGTAACTGAAAGCTTTAGGATTGTTGGCCAAGAACTGGTTGAGGGTAGCATGGTGCTGCTGGAAGAAGTTGCCTTGATTCCCTGGAACACCCTGATTAGCTTGATTAGCTTGCATCTGTTGCATCATCTGCATCAACAACTGAGTGTTCTGAGCTGTAGTCTGCATAATTGCTCTCCAAGCCTCAGGCGGAGGAGGAGGGGAAGGAGGATGTTCTGGAACCTCTTCCACCTTTGGGTTAGCGTTGGGAACCCTTTTCGGAGCCTTCCTGAAAGAGATGACCATGAATCAGCAATTGATTGACAAAAGGTATAAGCTGAATCAATGGCATGAATTGCATCAAGTCTTCACAATAATCATTCGAACAATAAGAACGAATGAAATCATTCGAACAAGAGGAACGAATGAAATTCTCAGTTAACTGATAACATCAATCTTCACGAGAAGCCACATAGGGGACAAAATTAAAATAAGAAAACAACAAGGTACGGACGGGAACAAACACAAGAGAGGAGTTTCGTTCTAACATCTTTGTGCTGAAAGCATATGAACGCGTTACGAAAAGGTTTTGCAATGCCCGGATCAGCATAGCCAAGGATCCTTTAAGATGCAACTCCTGATAGTAACATCGGTCATATAACCCCTTCACTCAATGTAGAACCCCGAACTCACTAACCTGCATTCGTTGGAAGAATGCCTACGATCTACTGGATAAACCCACCTATAGATTTCCGAAAGATTCCAGTTATGCAATCAGGTGTTGGGGATACACGGGAAGCACCGCGCAATCAACTCTAAACCTACATCCAGGTGTATCCATCCTTCAACACATAACCAGTCTTTCTCGGAAACTGTGTACCTCGGACCTTCGAAAAGCATCCACTATAACAAGCTATGGCAATACTCCCGAACTACCTCCCCCGTACTGGGTGATGTCGGGGTTATCTTGCCACTGGCCGTATAGGAGAGATTTTCGATGTCGGCCGTCTTAAGTATTTAGTACTGCCGCGATATGCTTGTGACAACAATACCCCGAAGCTCAACTCCTCGGTAACAGGAGGCATCAAGAACAATATCCTTGTCACAAGAACATCGAAACAATCCCAGAATACTCGCGGGATTCCTAAAAAAAATAAAAAAATTGTGCAATTTTTGAAGATAGGAGAGACAAGAGTAGTCGTCAGGAGTCCTCACAAGAGAGAAAGGGGATGAGAAGCAAAGAAATCCTACTCTCCGATATAATATAGGACTCAAAAAGTTTTCAGTGTGTGCCTAGACTCGACCGTCAACGATTCGATCAAACAGTGGGGGCTCCTAGGTCGGAGAAGGCTCTGAATACCAACTTTTAATGCCCAGGATGGAGTTATACCTCCTACGTGTCGAGGCACGACTTAAAGGCATAAATCCGTCCTAGAATGATCTCAAGTTCGGTAATCTTTGCACATCTCATGTAAAAGAGGGGATAGTAAACAGAAAATAGTTGGCTTACACTCGCCACGTCACAGAATTACAGTTCAAGTCTCAATCATCATACATTAAGAACATCACAACCCTCTAAGGGCAAAATCCAAATGTCAAAGTACCAAACTTAGATAAATAAACCACAGGCGGATCGAATCCTAGTAGGAGTCTCCACTACTGATCATCCAGGTATCGCACATAGTACCGACTACGCTCCTCGTCGTACTCCCAATCCAGCTTGGTGCCATCACCTGGATAGCTCACAACTGGACCTGCATCTGGTATGTGAAGTAACTGTGAGCCACAGAGGACTCAGCAATCCCGTTACCGGGTAACAAGACTATTTAAGCCTTTGGGAGAGGATAAGGCTGAAGAAAAGAATAAGTGTCTGCACCAACTAGCAACTAGCTTACGTGAGTGAGAGCGAGAAGAGAAAGCCTCGGCGAGAAGTGATCACGAAGTGATCCTAGCTACAAGCTCAACAAGCATAACCCCTCCGTGTTCAACTCCCGAATCCCTATTCGGAAATTGACGGTCACGGAACACACACTGGTAGTTTATTAGTATCATTGTGTCAAGTTATCTACAACCGGAATTAACAAGCTCCCATCTGCCACATAACCGCGGGCACGGCTTTCGAAAGTTCAAACCCTGCAGGGGTGTTCCAACTTGACCCATTACAAGCCCACGATCCGCGGAGTCGCAACTCCAAAGTGGGAAGACCCGAGTATCCTCGGAATCCCGTGCTCAAGATATACCGAGCTAAGGTAAGGCTAATCCAGCAAATCCTCCCGGCGTGCCGACACCCTGATAGTAGCCGCGCGTATCTCGTCTCAGGCCACGACCGGATGAGCAGTACGTACAGATACCGAAGATCCCAGCGAACCGGGTGGTATCCGCAAGTGGCTCTAGTTTGGACCAACACTCAAGTCGAGCACTGGCCCAGGGGGGTTGAATTAATTAAGCCTCGGGTTAATTACTCCCTCGGAAAGTTTTAGTTGTTTAGTCGAATAGTACCAATGTTGGGACTTGCTGGAAAAGACTTAGCACTTAGCGGTTTATCGAGGGGGTCCCATACACCCCAACCGTGTTAGGAACGCATAATCAAGGAACATAACACCGGTTTATACGGTTCCTAACGGCATGAGTGGAACAAATCACCAAGCAAAAGGCTTAGCCTTCCACCCTTGCCAATATATAGATGATTTCATTTTAAGCATTTATATAGTGTGATAAAACCCAACCAAACTTCAACATGAAGCAAGCATCTTCGATCTTCACCTGCAACTAGCAATGCTATAAGAAGGGCTGAGCGAAGCGTACTTAGCCAAGCAACGGTTTGCATAGGTAGGATGGTTAAACATGGCAATTGGTTACAAGTAGGAGGCTGACAAGAAGATCATGGGCATCGAGGCAAAACTATAGAGCGGAACTACTAGCAATAGGCAAAGATAGTAATGTTATCGGGGTTCGGTCATCTTGCCTGAAGAGAAGTCGTTCGGATCGTAAGAAGGGTCCTCGTGCTCAACCTCGTTGGAAACCTCGTGCTCGAACTCGAACTCAGACTCTGCTTCTGGCTCTAAACAAAACAATCACACCAAGCATCAATCAACAAGATGCAATGCGCACTCGAAAAAGATGAATGCATGATGGATGCACTAAGGATGCACACGGAGCACGGAAAAAATATCACTCAAGCAAAACACCTCAAAACATGATAACAAACTGATATTATTAATCTACACGGAAAAACAATCAAATTTGGTATAAGATTCGCTGAAATCGGAGTTACGGGCTAAAAGTTATGCCCGGAACAAGAAATGAGCGAAAGCTGAAAATTACAGCAGCATAGCAACTTCGGAGCTCAAAATAATTGAGCTACAGCACTCAAACAACATGGCAAAGGGCATGAACACAAACTAGACATATACTACAGCAACTAAGTCCAAAGGTGCACCCCCAACGGAGCCACGGATCAATAGCAATGATCTTGGACATATGGAACTTGACAATAAAATTCTGGCAGCAGAATTTTATTGAAACTTTGGAGCAAAAGATAAACATGCTACAGCCACTTAAATGGACATGTGAGGACATGAATGGAAAGACAACAATATATAATACAAGGAACAATCAAGATCCACTCCAAAACTAACATGGTTTGTCCTAGAACATCACACGAACATGGCATCGGAACGTTACAGATTTCAGACTTAGTGAAAAACCACTAAGTCCTAAAACAGCAATATCATCATGGCATATAAAAGAGCATGTTTAAGTCACCTCGAAACTAAACATGGCAAGAGGTAAGCACCTCATCAAAGTACACATGAAGGTGATCCCGAAACACACAAGCATGCATCATTGAGGTGAACACAACGATTGCAACGAGCTCAACAAGATGGCATTTCATAACAAGTGAAACAACATCACAGCCACATGGCACTTTGCAACGATGATAACAAGGCAATAATAAATCTAACATGCAACCTAACACAAGCAACACGTAGATCATGGCAAGACGAACACGTGGACATGTCATTTGCATCATTCGGACAAACGAGCTAAAAGATATCACATGGCAAAGATGGCATAAAAAACATCACATAGCAGCAGTTTATATCATGATGCACTCTTGCAACAGCAAAACAAGCACCTAGATGATCTCTAACATGCATGACAAGAACAGATAAAACGTAGAGCAAGTCTCCACGAACGTCTGGACATATTATATGCGCGAATCGGAGCTACACACACAAAGTTAGAGCAGTTGAAAGATTGCATCACAGATTAACAGATCTGGGACTTAGAGAAAAGAGGGGGGATTCGACCTGATCTGAAAAAAAAAACAAGACCCGGGCGGATCTGGCCCGATCCGGCCCAGGCGAAACAGGGCGGCGGCTGGCACGGCGGACTGGGCCCGCGGCGGCGAACTGGGCGCGGCCCAGCCAGAGAACCGGCGCGACCTCGGGGCTCCCTTGCGGTGACGCGCGGACGGGGAAGTGGGCCGGCCCACCTGGCGCCGGCCGGTCGAGGCAGGAGGCGTCCTGCGCGCGGGAGACGTTGGCACGGCTGCGGTCGGCTCAGGCGGAACCGAAGGAAGCTGGGCGCTGGAGCGTACGGCCTGCGGGGGAAGTGGTCCCCTGGCGAGGCGCTCGAGGCCCGATCGGCGAACTGGGTGGTTCGATCGGCCGGGCGGAGTGGATCGAGGCGAAGGGGTCGTTGACCCTGGATCCTGCCCGATCCAGGGCTGGCGGCGGCGATCTGCTCCCTTCGACGGGACGGCGACGGGGAACTGCCAAGTGGCGGCTGGGCTGGCTTGATCTGGAAAAAAAATAGGGGAGGGGATCTAGAGGTAGGGGAAGGAGGTAGGATGCCAAAAATGAACATAGGGGTGTCTATTAATAGCAGTTTTTAGGGTTAGGGGAGATCTAGGGGTGCTAGGAGCCCTCCGATCGCGATCCGACGGATCCGATCGCGGGGAAGTCTAGAAGGGCCTAGGAGAAGATAAAAGACTGCAGTAGGGGTGTTTGTGGGACACAAAGTAACGGCACTTTGGACCCACACGAACAACGGATGGAAAAGCCAACGGAGTCCAAATGAGACGAGATTTGAGAGGCGGGTTGCACACAACAAAACAACAACACACACAACAACCTCGCGGCACACTGGTAACGTTACACGCCCGAACAACAAAGTAGGCCTACGGGACGTCACGAACACGTGAGGGAGCTCCGGAACACGAAACGGACAACGGGAAGAAACGCGTGGAACCGGATGCAACCGTCAACACAAATGCAATGCGATGCACATGTCTACATGATATGAATGAAAGCCACACACTCACACAACAAAACGACGAAACCCGAAAGACAAAGAACCCGGAATGGAAATAGATGAAGCCGGAGATATATTATATACCCAAAAGGGAAAGTATTACATCCGGGGCATTACAGCCGGCGGCAACTCCTCCTTGTTGGGGGAGTAACGACTGACCGACATGAATACACAGCAACAACTTCACGCAGAAGGGTTTTTTAGGTGGGAGGATTTTTAGGGCAACTCCAATGCGCGACCCCAAATCATCCGGGTCCAAATTGATAGACGAGCCGGCCCAACGTGCGACCCCACCCACAAAAAACTTTTGTTTCTGGTCTGGCTCACCCCATCCTGGGCGCAAATTTGGCTTGGATTTGCGGTCAAACGGACATAGAACGGACGGGCACACGGCCTCTCATCATCCGCCTCGGGCCCGTGTGTCAGTCGTCCAACTACCTCCCGCCTACCAAGTCAATGCACACGGATGGGCGGGCCTACCGGTCAGCCGGCCAGACGGCCCCGGCCACGTCCTTTTTTATGGCGAAGCCATGGACTTCCACTTCCACTTCCCACCGTCTCCATTGCTCAATCCCTCCCAAACAACAAAAGCTAGCCTAGCGACTGTCGTGGGAACGTATCTGACAGTGAGAGTAGGGGTAGGAAAGAGGTAGAGTCCTATCTACAACAAGATTGTGACATTGCTTTTACGAGTTCAGGCCCCTCTCGGAGGAGGTAACAAACGTACATCTCGGTGCCATGGAGGTTTTGTCGACTGGTATATGTTGTGGTTACACGGGGTGCGAACCCTTGTGCGAGAGGAGGGGGTGGATTATATATAGTGTGCCAGGCCCCTCTGGCCCTCGGTTACATATGGTTTAATGTGAGTTAAGGAAGGAGCGTTACTAGTAACGCCAGCTATTAATGATCTTTATGACTGCAGAGTGAACGCTTGACCGTTACCATCCTGGGGTGGCTTTAGATCTTCAGTACTCCGAGTGTTTCTCCATATGGTCGAGTGACACTGCTATGGTCGAGCGGAATTTAGGTATCTGAGTGGAATCTGTTGTCGAGTGGATTGCACTTCAAGGTGATCTCAGTCGATATCTTCCTTTGGACTTCGAATGTCTTTGACTTCAGGGCAGTGTCCTTAGGTAGGGCATCTAGGTCAGGCCTAGGAACCCATCCTAGGTACATGTCTTCGTTAGCGACGCCACCCACATGTCTTCGTCATTAGCCCCTGAATGGATTGAGGGTCGACTGGAGGAAGGTTTACCGGAGCGGGTTCATCATGCCTCGTCGCTCCGAGTGAACCTTCTGAGGCACCCGGAGGTGCGTTTGCGGTCCACTTCTTGGCCAGTTACCTCTATCCATTCCGGTCTTCTAGGGGTTGCCGAGTGGGTTCTGTCAGTTTCTTCCGACCCGGCTGGGTCGGGGTATCTTTGGTGCGATTCGCGGGCTCTGCGTATCCTGGATATCTCGAGATTTTTTGAAGTGTGGAGAAGCGCGCGGGACGGAACAGGACATTGGTGCAGTAAACGAAGCAAGAGGATAGGGACTCCTTGATTCTTGCACCGCCTTTTTCGCCACGTATCGAGTGTCCGTCTGTTACGGGATGCGACCGGATCGCCCCGACCCGCTGGTCAGCCACTCGAAAATGTGGCCATAAAGGGCGCCATCGCTGAGACGCAGCATTGTGCCTCCCATTTCCTTCTCCGCTCGCCTCTCCGCTCCTTCCCTTCCACCGTCTCACTCGAGCTCCCCAGCAATGGCGAAGGACGGACCCGCCTAGAAGGTGGCAACCAAGGGCAAGAAACCGGTGAAGGGGTCGTCCTCGTGGTCCGGCCTGCCGCCGGGCTGGATCCACTTGACCGTCACGAAGGAGGATCTGGAGGGTCTCGTCGCCGCCGGCCTCATTGCGCTTGGGTCCTGGAGGTTGCCGAGGAAGGAGACCGAGCCCGAGCCGCGCGAGGGTGAGCGCGTCCTACTCACCACCCACATCGACCGAGGTCTTTCCCTGCCCCCTCATCCATTCTTCTGCGGCTTCTTGAACTTTTTTGGCGCTCAGATTCACCACTTCCCTCCCAACACCATCGCCTACCTTGCTATATTTATCACGATGTGCGAGGGCTTCCTGGGGTGTCTGCCCCATTGGGGGTTGTTCAAACATTCTTCACTTGCCGATCTCAGTCGGTGAAGAAGGCCAATCCGACTGACGAAAACACGCACGTGATCCAAATGTGTGGGGGGTTGGGAATCCAGATGAGAGGCAGAAGCACATTCCCTCCGATGACGTTCCCCGAGTCAGTCAGGGGTTGGTAGTCGACTTGGTTTTACTGCAAGGACGTTCCGACTCCTGGCTATCCGACTAGGCTTCCCCCTTTCACTCTAGATAGGATCATCAAAGCACGCTCCATGCTAGTCTCTCCGGAGGAGAAAGGTGAAGTTACCATTTTGGTCGACGCAGTCGTCGTGCTGGTTCAGGGTGGGGTGACTAGCATGGACCTATTGGAGGTGTTTCTCAGTCGACGTATCCAGCCTCTGCAAGCTCGCAAACATCCCATGTGGATGTACTCGGGCCCAAACGATACTGCTAGAGCTCACCCAGAGGAGGTCAACGAGAAGACGGTAGCTCAGTGGTTGAAGATCATCACTGGTAACAAGGACAATCCCCGAGGAGCCAAGAGGATCTTGTCATACGACGCCGAGCACGCTCCAGAGGAGGTTAGGCACTGTTTTGTCGAGTGATTGTTTACCTAGTGAACTTTCATATGCAATCGTTCTTGGACATGTCTGATCTTGTTTGACTGGTGCCTTGCAGGTCTTCACGAGGATGTATTCCATGCCGAATGGAGAGCAGTAGCTGGAAGAAGGTGGGAGCGAGGATGGGAGTGCGAGTATCGACTATGCTAATGAAAGTGGCGACGATAGCTCGGGCTCAGACAACAGCGACGAGGTCGAGTCACCGCCCCGCACTAAGAGGCGCTCCAAACAGTCGCAGGACCCTGCGGGTGGCCAAGGTAAGGCGACGGCGTCGAGTATCAGGATCTCGAAGCGCACTCGGACGTCGACCCCGAAGCCAACTGAGAAGACCACGAAGCAAGCCTAGGTCACCGGCGCCAAATCTCGGAAAGCCTTGCCCAAGATTAAAGTGGATGTACCCGTCACTTCAAGGTGAATGTTTCTCTCCTTTGCTTCCCATCGTTGTTGCAGATTCTTCGTTTGTCTAATCGAGTGGGATTTCACACTTTCTGGGCTACCACTTCCGCAATGTCTCACATGGAGTTAGATGAAGAGCAAGGCGATGCAGACACCGCCGACGTGGTCATTTCTCCAGCAGGTAAGCTACAACAGATGCACTTGTCTTTCATCAGCTGATTAGAGTTGTCGATTGAAATATCGTTCAGGGTACTTGCAGAGCAAATAGAGGTTATGCAGCTTCCGGATGACGATGATGACGACGAGACCCATAGAGGCACATGGAGGAGGGGAAGAGCCTCGAGCAGGAGGGTGTCTGTCAATCGCGCATCTTGCTCGTCTGCCGAGCCGATTGTTCAGGAGATCGGAGGCTCATCTCGAGCTGCCTTTACTTTTGCTGACCCTTTGTCGACTGAAAAACCTCCCGCACCAACTGTTCATGCTTTGGACCTGACTGGGCAGTCTCAAGCTCTGAGTTCATCAGCAGTGCCACCAGCTCCGACTCCACCACCGGCTCCGACTCCATCATCAACTCCGCCTGAATTCACTCTGTACCATGTCCCTGAGGACTAGATAGGAGCTGCCAAGGAGGCGATGATCCAAGCTGGAGTGATGGTGGACCGCCTAAAGACGGCGTATGTGGCCAGCCGAGCTGCTTATGACACCAGCTCCTCTCTCCAAGCCAATGTCTGAGTAAGTGGGACTGTAAGTTGATTTCCGATTGTTTTTCTAAAGCTCCAGCCTTGCCTTCTTTAGGATATGATACCAGAAAACTGTCACCTTGTCTCCCGAGGGATGTCAGTGGATGAGTGTTTTGGAACCTTTAATGTGCATCTATTGTAGGTCTGCACCTTGGGTCTGTTTGTACACCCACTAGGTGTTTAGTTTGATCGTATAGTTCCTCTACTCGAATTGCGTCGAGTGGGCATTCTACCCACTCGGACCGAGCGGGTCGTGTCGAGTGGGAAGTCAAAACCCGTGGGGGCACGCTGAGTGCACCCACTGAGTGTAGTCCCCGAGACCACCGTCGGCTGCGGGCAATCGGCGGGGGTCTTATACTTGTTGCTGTTTGTGAGTGTTCAGTCGCATCAGTAGGCTTTCTTGAGCATAAAATTGAACCAGTCGGGGCACGCTTAGTGCACCCACTGGGTGTAGTCCCCGAGACCGCCGTCGACTACGGGCAGTCGGCGGTGGTCTTAGAACTCCATTTTTTTGGCACTCGGGTCGGGCGGACCTTTCCTAGTGGTAAATCGGAACCAGTGGGGCCACGTTGAGTGCACCCACTGGGTGTAGTCCCCGAGACCATTGTTGACTGCTGGTAGTCGGCGGTGGTCTAAGAACTTTCTTTTTGTTTTGTGTTGACTAGTTGAACTTGTCCATCTTGAATTTGTTCTTGTCGACTGAATATTCCTTCGACTGATTGCAGAATTCTTGTGAACTTGGGAGACAATATGCTGCTTTGGAAAAGGAGAAGAACTCTCTTCAGGTGGAGCTGGAGGTCACCAAGAGGAAGTTGGAGCATTCTCGCACTGAAGTGAAGACCATGGGAGGTAACTCTTTCGTCGACTAAGAACTTCATTGCTTTCCCACTCTACTCCTTGAATTTAGTAATTCTGCTCGGATAGATGTGCGTAGTGAAAATCATCGACTTCAAGCTCGACTCGGGGTTGCTGTTTCTGTAGACACAATGAAGAAGGCCCTGGAGGCAAAGGATATCGACCTTGTTGCAGCGCAGAAGACTGCTAGGGAGAAAACCGCAGCGGCAGACAAGAAGCTAGCTTCAGTCGGCAAATTTGAAGAAGAGATCTCAACCGTGAAGGCTGCAGTCGACGAGGTGAGGAAGGAAGCCGCTCTATTGCGGGAGGAGAAGACATCACTGTCTGACAAGGTCGACGAACTTACAGTGAAGAGGAACGAGCTGGAGGAATACTTGGGATGCCTTGCTCAGAAGCTGTACATCTCGCTCGAAGGTACGTTGTCTGAGTGAACATACTGTAGACACGCTTGTAGTAATACCTCTTAAGAACGCTGCTGATTCATATTTTTGCTCTTCATGTAGAATTCTGTCAGTGCTTTGACCAAGAGTCAGACAACATTGAACCCGGGCTGGATCCAACCAAGTCTCTTGTGGGCGATGCCTCTGCCATGAATGTGTTGCGACTCGAAGCGCGCCTTGAGACTGTCCTGGGGTACATCTCCCGACTAAAGACTGCGCTCGCTGGGATCGATAAGGCACTATGGCCAGAAGACCAGCTCAAGAATGACCTCGAGTCATTGATGACTCGGCTCTATGAGCTCCCAAGTCAAGTGCAGGCATGGAAGAAGTCTGCGGACCGCGGTGGAGCTGATGTGGCGCTTTCGCTCGTTCGCGTCCATTGTAAAGAAGTCAAGGAGGACAAGCTGAAGAAACTCCAAGTGGCAAACACGAAGAAACTTTAGTTCCAGGACTTCATGGAGACTTTCCTTGAAGCGGCCACTCGAATTGCGGAAGGCATCGATCTGGATACTTTCGTCGAGCCTGCTAGTCCTCCCGCAGAGTGAAAAACATTTATGAGTCGACTCCATTTGCCTCGGAATGCCAAGTGATTTTGTAACTGTTAAACTCTTTCAGGCTTGATGCCCGAGTACTTCTGCTCATGGTTCTGAACCTTCCTGGATTTATCTGAACTTGGTTGCTTTCATTTGGATGCAGTTGCTATTGTCTTTAGATTTTTTGGAGCTGAATCTCCGAGTGGGTGGATTACACCTCACTTGGGGCAGACGTTGTACTTGTGGTGCAGCTTAGAGTGCAACCTGGCGTTGTACTTGTGACGCAGCTCAGAGTGCAACCTGATGTTGTACTTGTGACGTAGCTCAGAGTGCAACCTGACGTTGTACTTGTGGCACAGCTCAGAGTGCAACCTGACATTGTACTTGTGGTGCAGCTCAGAGTGTGGCCTGACGTTGTACTTGTGGCGCAGCTCAGGGACTTAGGCAAATCTGGTTCGTGCCTAAGCCTCTGAGTGGGAGGGACGCTCTCACTCGGAGTAGTTTTTAACTTAGGCGAGGACTGGCTCGCGACTAAGCCCCCGAGTGAGAGGGGTGCTCTCACTCGTAGTAGTTTTTAACTTAGGCGAGGACGAGCTCGCGGCTAAGCCCCCGAGTGGGAGGGATGCTCTTACTCGGAGTAGTTTTTATCTTAGGCGAGGACTGTTTCGCGGCTAAGCCCCCTGAGTGAGAGGGACGCTCTCACTCGGAGTAGTTTTTAACTTAGACGAGGACTGGCTCGCGGCTAAGCCCCCGAGTGAGAGGGATGCTCTCACTCGGAGTAATTTTTAACTTAGGCGAGGACTGGCTCGCGGCTAAGCCCCCGAGTGAGAGGGACGCTCTCACTCGGAGTAGTTTTTAACTTAGGCGAGGACTGGCTCGCGGCTAAGTCCCCGAGTGAGAGGGACGCTCTCACTCCGAGTAGTTTTAAACTTAGGCGAGGACTGGCTCACGGCAAAGCCCCCGAGTGAGAGGGACGCTCTCACTTGGAGTAGTTTTTGTAACTTAGGCGAATCTAGTTCACAGCTAAGCCCCCGAGTGAGAGGGATGCTCTCACTCTGAGTGGTTTTTGAAACTTAGGCGAATCTGGTCCGTAGCTAAGCCCCCAAGTGAGAGGGGAGCTCTCACTCGGAGTAGTTATTGAAACTTAGGCAAATCTGGTTCGTAGTTAAGCCCCCGAGTGAGAGGGATGCTCTCACTTGGAGTGGTTTTTGTAACTTAGGCGAAAGTGGATTTCGCATCTAAGCCACCCACTGGGGGGATTTAAACACATGTTGATGCGGAAAATAACCATTATGAGACAGCAGGAGTCGAGTCTTAATAACAATTGAAAAAAGGGGTACTTTTATTACATCTTGACTGTTTGAGTATTAGGTGAAAATCGACGAAGGAGATTGGCGTTCCATGCGCATGGTTCGTCAAGCCGCTTCTTCAGGTTGTAGAGGTGGTAGGCACCATTGTGTAACACCTTGGTGATGACGAAGGGGCCTTCCCACGTGGGGGCTAGCTTGTGGGGACGCTGCTGATCCACTCGGAGGACTATATCTCCTTCCTGAAAGGTTCGGCTTCTGACATTCCTGGCGTGGAATTGGCGGAGGTCTTGCTAGTAAATCGTCGACCGGATCAAAGCCATCTCACGCTCTTCTTCGAGGAGATCAACTGCGTCCTGCTGCGCCTGTTCTGCCTCAGCTTGAGAGAAAGTTCCACTCAGGGTGCATTATGAAGGAGGTTAGTCGGCAGAACGGCTTCAGCTCCATACACCATGAAGAAAGGAGAACGCTGGGTGGAACGGTTCGGAGTCATCCTTAGACCCCACAAAACATACGGTAGTTCAGTGACCCAGGCGCCAGCCGCATGTTCAAGGTCGCGCATGAGGCGGGGTTTCAGTCCTTGGAGAATAAGGCCATTCGCTCTTTCTACTTGTCCATTCGACTGTGGGTGGGCGACGGACGCATAGTCCACCCGAGTGCCTTGGGAGGCGCAGAAATAGCTGAATTCCTCGAGTCAAAATTAGAGCCATTGTCCATGATGATGTTGTGTGGAACCCCGAACCTGAAGATCAACTGCCTCATGAAACTGATGGCCGCGCGCGAGTCTAGCTTCTTGATAGGCTTGGCTTCGATCCACTTGGTAAACTTGTCGACTGCTACAAGCAAGTGAGTGAATCCGCTTCTACCAGTACGCAAGGGTCCAACCATGTCCAAGCCCCAAACAGCGAAGGGCCAGATGAGTGGAATTGTCTTCAGGGAAGACGTAGGCTTGTGAGACATGTTGGCGTCGAACTAGCATTCGTCATAGTGTTTGACAATTTCTTGGGCGGCTTCATTGGCACGTGGCCAATAAAAACTGGCTCGGAACGCTTCCGCCACAATGGTCTAGGAAGACGCATGATGACCACAAGTGCCCGAGTGAATTTCCTCTAGAATCAGCCGACCTTCTTCTGGGGAAATACAGCGCTGAGCTACTCCAGTGATACTTTCCCTGTAAAGTTGCCTGCCCATGACCGTGAAATCTTTGAATATGCGGACAATCTGTCATGCCTCAACTTCGTCTTCTGGGAGCTCTCGCCTGAGTATATATGCAATGAAGGGCATAGTCCAGTCGGGTGTGATCACCAGGACCTCCATGACCAGATCAATAACAGCAGGGACCTAAATCTCAGTCGGGTCGGAAGAGCTTTTTTCCTGGGGAGTCTCGTCAGGGATATAACTACTAGGTATAAACCGCCCAGGAGGGGCCGGTTTATACCTATAAGGATGACTACTATTGAAGCCCAGCGAGACATGGAGCATGACACTTTATTATAGAAGACTAGATATTCAAGGCCCAAGAGGTGTTAGGGCCCATAAGTGTAAACCGCCATACGACGTATAACTTGTATTGTAAGATAGGAAGGATATAAACCGAGCTGGGCACATTTATGAGCCGGCCTCAGGATTCTGTAAACCGGCTTGGGCGTCACCCTGTGTATATAAAGGGGCGACCCGGCAACGATTCAAAGACAGAGAAGAACAACTCGAGACACAAGCAAAGCGAATTGCTCCATGGTCATCGAAACCCTAGTAATACTACACCAAACAAGACGTAGGATTTTACCTTCATCGAAGGGGCCGAACTAGTATAAAAATCTCTTGCGTCCTTGTCCGCTTTAACCCCTTTAAGCTAACCTGTAGCAATGGCTCCACGACTAAGTCCTTTTGCTAGGACATCTGCCGTGACAAAACCACGACAGTTGGCACCCACCGTGGGGCTATCACACGATGGTTTAGAGTTCTTGAAGGGCAGCTTTGAAGGACTCAAGGGCTACGCAGTGGGCCGGATGACTAAGAGTCGTCGCGGCAAGATCTACATTGATGATGCAGGCTGGGGTCCCGAGGCCGATTCGATCGAATATGGGTACTGGGTCCCCTTCGGCGACATCTATGTCTTCATCGGCAAGATCGGCGAACCGGGCCCTGGGCCGGACATCTGCCCCAACATCGTCGAGCCGACTCAGCGTGCCAGACCTGCCGGGATTCGGCCCGCCATGAAGCATGTCTTCGTGGGAGCGGTTCACGGAGCGCAAGCTGAGGAGGGATCGGAATCCGGTGGCGAGACTATCATTTATTCCGGCGACGAGTCATCCACTGGAGAAACCAAGTCTTTATATCTACTGCAGGATGGCCGGTCTGGGGGCTGTTCCGATGGTGACAGTATTCCGGACACCCTTGATCCGCCGAGCCGGGTCGCCGTCTTCATGGCCGGTTCACAATCTGTGCAACAATCTTCAACTACGGCGGCATTAACGTCCGACGCGGCAGCGGCGGCCCGGGCAGGAGGCCCGGTTCAACCACCGGCTCAAGTTCTGACCGCTTTAGTTGATACTTTGACAGCGCTGCTAGCCGCAGAGGTCAGCCAGGCCGAGGAGGAACAACACGACGCGGAAGTTGCTAAGACTGAAGGAAATATGCCCTAGAGGCAATAATAAAGATGTTATTTGTATTTCCTTATATCATGATAAATGTCTTTTACTCATGCTAGAATTGTATTAACCGGAAACTTGATACATGTGTGAATACATAGACAAAATAGTATGTCCCTAGTATGCCTCTACTAGACTAGCTCATTGATCAAAGATGGCTATGTTTCCTAGCCACAGACATGAGTTGTCATTTGATCAACGGGATCACATCATTAGGAGAATGATGTGATGGACTAGACCCATCCGTTAGCATAGCACTTTGATCATTTAGTTTTACTGCTATTGCTTTCTTCATGACTTATACATGTTCCTATGACTATGAGATTATGCAATTCCCGAATACCGTAGGAACACCTTGTGTGCTATCAAACGTCACAACGTAAATGGGTGATCATAAAGATGCTCTACAGGTGTCTCCGAAAGTATTCGGGGTGTTGGCATAGATCAAGACTAGGATTTGTCACTCCGAGTGTCGGAGAGGTATCTCTGGGCCCTCTCGGTAATGCACATCATAATAAGCCTTGCAAGCAAATGACTAATGAGTTAGTCACGAGATGATGTATTACGGAACGAGTAAAGAGACTTGCCGGTAACGAGATTGAACTAGGTATAGAGATACCGACGATCGAATCTCGGGCAAGTAACATACCGATGACAAAAGGAACAACGTATGTTGTTATGCGGTTTGACCGATAAAGATCTTCGTAGAATATGTAGGAGCCAATATGAGCATCCAGGTTCCGCTATTGGTTATTGACCGGAGATGAGTCTCGGTCATGTCTACATAGTTCTCGAACCCGTAGGGTCTGCACGCTTAACGTTTGATGACGATCGGTATTATGAGTTTATGAGTTTTGATGTACCGAAGGTAGTTCGGAGTCCCGGATGAGATCACGGACATGAGGAGGAGTCTCGGAATGTCCGAGACATAAAGATTGATATATTGGACGACTATATTCGGACACCGGAAGTGTTCTGGAAAGTTTCGGAATTTACCGGAGTGCCGGGGGGGTTACCGGAACCCCCCGGGGGAATGATGGGCCCTGGTGGGCCATAGGGGAGAGAGAGGGCAGCAGCCAGGAGGTGGCGCGCCCCCTCCCTAGGAGGAGTCCGAATAGGACTAGGGGAGGGGGCGCGGCCTCTCTTCCCCTCTCCCTCTCCCTCTCTTTCCTTCCCCCCTTTCCTTCATTGGTGGACTCCTACTAGGAATAGGATTGCAATCCTATTCCTAGTAGGATTGCTCCCTAGCCACACCATAGGAGGGCCGGCCCGGCCTCCCCCCTTGCTCCTTTATATACGAGGGCAGGGGGGCACCTAAAGACACACAAGTTGAATTGTTCTAGCCGTGTGCGGTGCCCCCCTCCACAGAAACACACCTCGGTCATACCGTCGCAGTGCTTAGGCGAAGCCCTGCGCCGATAGATACATCATATCCGTCACCACGCCATTGTGCTAACGGAACTCTCCCGTGAAGCTCAACTGGATCAAGAGCTCGTGGGGCGTCATCAAGCTGAACGTGTGCTGAACGCGGAGGTGCCGTACGTTCGGTGCTTGATCGGTTGGATCGTGAAGAAGTTCGACTACATCAACCGCGTCACTTGACGCTTCCGCTTCCGGTCTACGAGGGTACGTAGACACACTCTTCCCTCTCGTTGCTATGCATCTAGTAGATAGATCTTGCGTGATCGTACGAAAATTTTCAAATACTACGTTCCCCAACAGTGGCATCATGAGCCAGGTCTATGCGTAGATGATATGCACGAGTAGAACACAATGAGTTGTGGGCGATACTAGTCATACTGCTTACCAGCATGTCATACTTTGCTTCGGCGGTATTGTGAGATGAAGCGGCCCGGACCGACATTACGCGTACGCTTACGCGAGACTGGTTTCACCGTTATGAGCACTCGTTGCTTAAAGGTGACTGGCGGGTGTCTGTCTCTCTCACTTTAGCTGAATCAAGTGTGGCTACGCCCGGTCCTTGTGAAGGTTAAAACAACACATACTTGACGATACATCGTTGTGGTTTTTGTATGCGTAGGTAAGAACGGTTCTTGCTAAGCCCGTAGCAGCCACGTAAAACTTGCAACAACAAAGTAGAGGACGTCTAACTTGTTTTTGCAGGGCATGTTGTGATGTGATATGGTCAAGACATGATGAGTTATACGGTTTTGTATGAGATGATCATGTTTTGTAATGTTATCGGCAACTGGCAGGAGCCATATGGTTGTCGCTTTATTGTATGAAATGCAATCGCCATGTAATTGCTTTACTTTATCACTAAGCGGTAGCGATAGTCGTAGAAGCAATAGTTGGCGAGACGACAACGATGCTACGATGGAGATCAAGGTGTCGCGCCGGTGACGAAGGTGATCATGACGGTGCTTTGGAGATGGAGATCAAAAGCACAAGATGATGATGGCCATATCATGTCAAATATTTTGATTGCATATGATGTTTATCTTATTATGCTTCTTATTTTGCTTAGAACGACGGTAGCATTATAAGATGATCCCTTACTAAATTTCAAGGTATAAGTGTTCTCCCTGAGTATGCACCGTTGTGAAAGTTCGTCGTGCCGAGACACCACGTGATGATCGGGTGTGATAAGCTCTACGTTCAAATACAACGGGTGTAAGCCAGTTTTGCACACGCAGAATACTCGGGTTAAACTTGACGAGCCTATTATATGCAGATATGGCCTCGGAACACTGGAGACCGAAAGGTCGAGCGTGAATCATATAGTAGATATGATCAACATAACATGTTCACCATTGAAACTACTCCATCTCACGTGATGATCGGACATGGTTTAGTTGATTTGGATCACGTGATCATTTAGATGACCGGAGGGATGTCTATCTAAGTGGGAGTTCTTTAAATAATATGATTAAATTGAACTTTAATTTATCATGAACTTAGTCCTGATAGTTTCTTTTTGCATATCTATGTTGTTGTAGATCAATGGCCCGTGCTACCGTTCCTTTGAATTTTAATGCATTCCTAGAGAAAGCTAAGTTGAAAGATGATGGTAGCAATTACACGGACTGGGTCCGTAACTTGAGGATTATCCTCATTGCTGCACAGAAGAATTATGTCCTTGAAGCACCGCTAGGTGACAAGCCCCCTCCCGCTAATGTAGACGCTTTGAACGTCTGGCAATCGCGGTCTGATGACTACACGATAGTTCAGTGTGCCATGCTTTACGGCTTAGAACTGGGACTTCAACGATGTTTTGAACGTCATGGACCATATGAGATGTTCCAAGAGTTGAAGTTAATATTTCAAGCAAATGCACGGATTGAGAAATATGAGATTTCCGATAAGTTCTACAGCTGTAATATGGAGGAGAATAGTTCTGTAAGTGAACACTTGCTCAGAATGTCTGGGTACTACAATCATATGACTCAACTTGGTTGCAAAGTTGACGAGGATAGTGTTATTGATAGAGTTCTTCAATCACTGCCACCAAGCTATAAAGGCTTCGCGATGAACTATAATATGCAAGGGATGCAAAAGACAATTCCCGAGCTCTTCGCTATGCTCAAGGCTGCGGAGGTAGAAATCAAAAAGGAGCATCAAGTGTTGATGGTTAACAAAACCACTAGTTTCAAGAAAAAGGGCAAGGGAAAGAAGGGGAACTTCAAGAAGAATAGCAAGACAGTTGCTACTCCCACGAAGAAACCCAAGTCTGGAGCCAAGCCTGAAACTGAGTGCTTCTACTGCAAGGGGACTGGACACTGAAAGCGGAACTGCCCCAAGTATTTGGCGGATAAGAGGATGGCAAGGTGAACAAAGGTATATGTGATATACATGTTATTGATGTGTACCTTACTAATGCTCGTAGTAGTACCTGGGTATTTGATACCGGTTCAGTTGCTAATATTTGTAACTCGAAACAAGGACTACAGATTAAACGAAGATTGGCTAAGGACGAGGTGACGATGCGCGTGGGAAATGGTTCCAAAGTCGATGTGATCGCAGTCGGCACGCTACCTCTACATCTACCTTCGGGATTAGTTTTAGACCTAAATAATTGTTATTTGGTGCCAGCGTTGAGCATGAACATTATATTTGTATCTTGTTTGTTGCGAGACGGTTATTCATTTAAATCAGAGAATAATGGTTGTTCTATTTTTATGAATAATATCTTTTATGGTCATGCACCCTTGAAGAGTGGTCTATTCTTATTGGATCTCGATTGTAGTGATACACATATTCATAATATTGAAACCAAAAGATGCAAGGTTAATAATGATAGTGCAACTTATTTGTGGCACTGCCGTTTAGGTCATATTGGTGTAAAGCGCATGAAGAAACTCCATCGTGATGGACTTTTGGAATCACTTGATTGTGAATCACTTGGTGCTTGTGAACCATGCCTCATGGGCAAGATGACTAAAACTCCGTTCTCCGGAACTATGGAGCGAGCAACAGATTTGTTGGAAATCATACATACTAATGTATGTGGGCCAATGAGTGTTGAAGCTCGCGGCGGGTATCGTTATTTTCTGACCTTCACTGATGATTTAAGCAGATATGGGTATATCTACTTAATGAAGCACAAGTGTGGAACATTTGAAAAGTTCAAAGAATTTCAGAGTGAAGTAGAGAATCATCATAACAAGAAAATAAAGTTTCTACGATCTGATCGTGGAGGAGAATATTTGAGTTATGAGTTTGTTCTTCATTTGAAACAATGTGGAATAGTTTCACAACTCACGCCACCCGGAACACCACAGCGTAATGGTGTGTCCGAACGTCGTAACCGTACTTTATTGGATATGGTGCGATCTATGATGTCTCTTACCGATTTACCACTATCGTTTTGGGGTTATGCTTTAGAGATAGCTGCATTCACGTTAAATAGGGCACCATCTAAATCCATTGATACGACACCTTATGAACTGTGGTTTGGCAAGAAACCAAAGTTGTCGTTTCTTAAAGTTTGGGGCTGCGATGCTTATGTGAAAAAGCTTCAACCTGATAAGCTCGAACCCAAGTCGGAGAAATGTGTCTTCATAGGATACCCAAAAGAGACTGTTGGGTACACCTTCTATCACAGATCCGAAGGCAAGATATTCGTTGCTAAGAATGGATCCTTTCTAGAGAAGGAGTTTCTCTAGAAAGAAGTGAGTGGAAGGAAAGTAGAACTTGATGAGGTAATTGTACCTTCTCCTGAATTGGAAAGTAGTACATCACAGAAAATTGTTGCAGTGATTGCTACACCAATCAGTGAGGAAGCTAATGATGATGATCATGAAACTTCAGATCAAGTTTCTGCTGAACGTCGTAGATCAACCAGAGTACGTTCCGCACCAGAGTGGTACGGCAACCCAGTTCTGGAAGTCATGTTACTAGACCATGATGAACCTACGAACTATGATGAAGCGATGATGAGCCCAGATTCCGCAAAATGGCTTGAGGCCATGAAATCTGAGATGGGATCCATGTATGAGAACAAAGTGTGGACTTTGGTTGACTTGCCCGATGATCGGCAAGCCATCGAAAATAAATGGATCTTCAAGAGGAAGACCGACGCAGACGGTAATGTTACTGTTTACAAAGCTCGACTTGTTGCGAAAGGGTTTCGACAAGTTCAAGGAGATGACTACGATAAAACCTTCTCACCTGTAGCGATGCTTAAGTCTGTCCGAATCATGTTAGCAATTGCCGCATTTTATGATTATGAAATCTGGCAAATGGATGTCAAAACTACATTCCTAAATGGATATCTCAAAGAAGAGTTGTATATGATGCAACCAGAAGGTTTTGTCGATCCAAAAGGTGCTAACAAAGTATGCAAGCTCCAGCGATCCATCTATGGACTGGTGCAAGCATCTCGGAGTTGGAATATACGCTTTGATGAGGTGATCAAAGCATATGGTTTTATACAGACTTTTGGAGAAGCCTGTATTTACAAGAAAGTGAGTGGGAGCTCTGTAGCATTTCTAATATTATATGTGGATGACATATTGTTGATTGGAAATGATATAGAATTTCTGGATAGCATAAAAGGATACTTGAATAAGAGTTTTTCAATGAAAGACCTCGGTGAAGCTGCTTATATATTAGGCATCAAGATCTATAGAGATAGATCAAGATGCTTAATTGGACTTTCACAAAGCACATACCTTGATAAAGTTTTGAAGAAGTTCAAAATGGATCAGTCAAAGAAAGGGTTCTTGCCTGTGTTACAAGGTATGAAGTTGAGTAAGACTCAATGCCCGACCACTGCAGAAGATAGAGAGAAAATGAAAGTCATTCCCTATGCCTCAGCCATAGGATCTATCATGTATGCAATGCTGTGTACCAGACCTGATGTGTGCCTTGCTACAAGTCTAGCAGGGAGGTACCAAAGTAATCCAGGAATGGATCACTGGACAGCGGTCAAGAACATCCTGAAATACCTGAAAAGGACAAAGCATATGTTTCTCGTATATGGAGGTGACAAAGAGCTCGTCGTAAACGGTTACGTCGATTCTAGCTTTGACACTGATCCGGATGACTCTAAGTCACAAACCGGATATGTATTTTTATTGAACGGTGGAGCTGTCAGTTGGTGCAGTTCCAAGCAGAGCGTCGTGGCGGGATCTACGTGTGAAGCGGAATACATAGCTGCTTCGGAAGCAGCAAATGTAGGAGTCTGGATGAAGGAGTTCATATCCGATCTAGGTGTAATACCTAGTGCATCGGGTCCAATGAAAATCTTTTGTGACAACACTGGAGCAATAGCCTTGGCAAAGGAATCCAGGTTTCACAAGAGAACAAAGCACATCAAAAGACGCTTCAATTCCATCCGCGATCTAGTCAAGGAGGGAGACATAGAGATTTGCAAGATACATACGGATCTGAATGTTGCAGACCCGTTGACTAAGCCTCTTCCACGGGCAAAACATGATCAGCACCAGGACTCCATGGGTGTGAGGATCATCACTTTGTAATCTAGATTATTGACTCTAGTTCAAGTGGGAGACTGAAGGAAATATGCCCTAGAGGCAATAATAAAGATGTTATTTGTATTTCCTTATATCATGATAAATGTCTTTTATTCATGCTAGAATTGTATTAACCGGAAACTTGATACATGTGTGAATACATAGAAAAAATAGTATGTCCCTAGTATGCCTCTACTAGACTAGCTCATTGATCAAAGATGGCTATGTTTCCTAGCCATAGACATGAGTTGTCATTTGATCAACGGGATCACATCATTAGGATAATGATGTGATGGACTAGACCCATCCGTTAGCATATCACTTTGATCGTTTAGTTTTACTGCTATTGCTTTCTTCATGACTTATACATGTTCCTATGACTATGAGATTATGCAACTCCTGAATACCGTAGGAACACCTTGTGTGCTATCAAACGTCACAACGTAACTGGGTGATCATAAAGATGCTCTACAGGTGTCTCCGAAAGTATTCGTGGTGTTGGCATAGATCAAGACTAGGATTTGTCACTCCGAGTGTCGGAGAGGTATCTCTGGGCCCTCTCGGTAATGCACATCATAATAAGCCTTGCAAGCAAATGACTAATGAGTTAGTCACGAGATGATGTATTACGGAACGAGTAAAGAGACTTGCCGGTAACGAGATTGAACTAGGTATAGAGATACCGACGATCGAATCTCGGGCAAGTAACATACCGATGACAAAAGGAACAACGCATGTTGTTATGCGGTTTGACCGATAAAGATCTTCGTAGAATATGTAGGAGCCAATATGAGCATCCATGTTCCGCTATTGGTTATTGACCGGAGATGAGTCTCGGTCATGTCTACATAGTTCTCGAACCCGTAGGGTCCGCACGCTTAACGTTTGATGACGATCGGTATTATGAGTTTATGAGTTTTGATGTACCGAAGGTAGTTCGGAGTCCCGGATGAGATCACGGACATGACGAGGAGTCTCGGAATGTCCGAGACATAAAGATTGATATATTGGACGACTATATTCGGACACCGGAAGTGTTCTGGAAAGTTTCGGAATTTACCGGAGTGCCGGGGGGGTTACCGGAACCCCCCGGGGGAATGATGCGCCCTGGTGGGCCATAGGGGAGAGAGAGGGTAGCAGCCAGGAGGTGGCGCGCCCCCTCCCTAGGAGGAGTCCGAATAGGACTAGGGGAGGGGGGCACGGCCTCTCTTTCCCTCTCCCTCTCCCTCTCTTTCCTTCCCCCCTTTCCTTCATTGGTGGACTCCTACTAGGAATAGGATTGCAATCCTATTCCTAGTAGGATTGCTCCCTAGCCGCACCATAGGAGGGCCGGCCGGCCTCCCCCCTTGCTCCTTTATATACGGGGGCAGGGGGCACCCAAAGACACACAAGTTGAATTGTTCTAGCCGTGTGCGGTGCCCCCCTCCACAGAAACACACCTCGGTCATACCGTCCCAGTGCTTAGACGAAGCCCTGCGCCGATAGATACATCATATCCGTCACCACGCCGTTGTGCTGACGAAACTCTCCCGTGAAGCTCAACTGGATCAAGAGCTCGTGGGACGTCATCAAGCTGAACGTGTGCTGAACGCGGAGGTGCCGTACGTTCGGTGCTTGATCGGTTGGATCGCGAAGAAGTTCGACTACATCAACCGCGTCACTTGACGCTTCCGCTTCCGGTCTATGAGGGTACGTAGACACACTCTTCCCTCTCGTTGCTATGCATCTAGTAGATAGATCTTGCGTGATCGTAGGAAAATTTTAAAATACTACGTTCCCGAACAAAGGTGAGGGGCCAAATAGATCAAGCTAAATTGGACCTGCCTGTTGAGAACTCTAGGATGATCGCAAGGCAGCCTAGCTAGATGCTCAGGCCTATCGGCTTCTGTTGGATCAAACGACGTCAAACGACGTGATGAGGAGAAGGCGCCAGTCTCGCCTGCTGCCGGTTCACGAATCGAGGAACCTCTTCAGTATGCCAGGAGCGGGAACCGGCAACCAGCCGGGGGTAAACCGGGGAGAAGTGCCTGGCACAGAGGCATCGGTCCAGCCACAGGCCGCGGAGCCAACCCGCCAGGTCATTCCGTCACAGCACGCACCCACCCCTCCTGGTCACTACTCCAACCTTTTGGATAACATAGTTGCCGCCGCTTCACGATTGGCAGCCCTTCCCATTGAAGGGGGATCCCCTATAGCAGTGGAGGCGCGGCGATCTAGAGAGTTTCTGGAGACGGCTTTAACTCAGCAGCAGGCTTATTCCCACAGCCGCGAGAGGATTCATTCCACCCCCCGCCCAAGCTGGAGCTATAGCAGGCACCTGGAAGAACCGGCCGTGTCGAGTAGTGCACGGAATTGTAACCCGCCACGGAGGGATAACCCGGCAGGAGGTATAGACGCACAAGATGTGGTGGATCAGGGCAGACAGCGCCGAGAGGCCGAATTAGCAGCACAATATGAAGCCCATCAGCCTACGCCGGTTCGTCCATCTGCCACGATAGAGCCAAGGGTTACTTCCAGCTCCTTGGGAGTACCGTGCCTTACGCCCGCTTTACGCAATGTACGACTGCCTAAGGACTTCAAAGGACCACGCAAGGTGCCCAATTATACCGCGGATCTGTCCCCTGAAGCCTGGGTTGAAAGCTACGAGATGGCAATGGAGATGCTGGATGTGGACGATGTGGCGTGCGCGAAGTACTTCACCATGATGCTGGAGGGCACGACTCGCACCTGGCTAAAAGGGTTACCACAGAACTCCATCGGATCATGGGCTGAGTTACGGTGCCGGTTTATTAATAACTTCAAGGATACATGCAAGCAGCCCATGTCCATTGTAGACTTGGCGGCCTGCGTTCAAGGGGAAAACGAATCAACAAGTCATTGGGTGCTCCGGGTGTCAGAGATCTTGCATTCCTCCGACCGCATTAATCCGGACACAGCGGTGGTGACATTGGAAGGCAACTGCCGGTTTGAACCTCTGAAGTTGAAGTTAGGACGGCTCAAGCGTCATTGTCATGACATGGGAACACTCATGGGGGCCTTGGTGAAGTATGCAGATTCGGATAGTGCCAAATATCAAGAGTTTGATGATGAGAAGTCAAGAAAAGGAAAGAAGAATGGTAAAGCACCGCAGTCTAATCCGACGAATCAGGGATACAACGGTAAGCGTAAAGCGGATAATGGTTCAGATTTTGTAGCTAACACCAATGTACAGGAGTATGGCCAGCGTCATAAAGGTAGACCGCCCCCGCGGGGCGGAGGACAAAATATCAATTTGGAGCGCCAGATGAATGTGCCTTTTCCTAGGCACGACACGAAGGAAAAGCCAGCCACACACCTTTGGAAGGACTGCTTCATAATGAGGGAGTTCAGAAACCGGTTCCAATATGATCACGGATCGTCCGGCGGTTCAGGCCCTGGTTTTCACGGGCCGTGTTATCAAGGCGGTGGTTCCGGTCCAGGATTCCATGGTAACCAGGGTGGCCACAGCAATCAGAATGGGCACAACCAGCAGAATGGTCAGGGTGGCTATAATAATCGGAGCAATTATCAGCAACAACAACAACTATCAGGCTATCAGAGCAACCCGAAGCAGCTGAGCAGTGGGCAATATCATGTCTTCACCACAAGTTTATGTAAGCGCGATCAGAAGGTTTACAAGAGGGCAGTACATTCTGTTGAACTGGCAATGCCTCGTTATTTACGCTGGTCGGAACAGCCCATTGTGTGGTGTCGAGAGGATCATCCGCCCCGGGTTGATAATCTGGGTCAGCTGGCTCTGGTGGTGGCGCCTCAGGTTGGGGGCTATAAGTTCACCAAGGTGCTCATGGACGGAGGAAGCAGCATCAATATCTTGTATTATGAGACCTTTCGTCGCATGAGGTTGACAGACAAGAAGCTGAGACAATCCAACACTGTTTTTCACGGTGTGGTACCTGGTAAATTGGTGTATCCGGTCGGTAAGATAGACCTAGAGGTCACCTTTGGAGATGAGGATGATTCAAGGTCGGAAACTTTGACCTTTGAGGTGGTAAAGATCAAGAGCCCGTATCATGCCTTGTTCGGGCGGCCGGTTTATGCTAAATTCATGGCGAGGCCTTGTTATGTTTATCTGCAGCTCAAGATGCCTGGTCATAAAGGAACTATTACGGTCCATGGGAGCCGTAAGATTGCTTCGGAGTGCGAGGAAGGTGATTCAGCCTATGCTGAGGCGGTTTGTGCAATAGAAGAATTGAATTTTACAAGGATAATGTTGATCCGGCAGACATGTCTCCGTTGAAAAAGCCAACTACAGAGCATGATCCGGCCTTGAAGTTCAAATCAGCTGATGAGACCAAGCAGGTTGACTTTGTTCCCGGCGATTCATCCAAGCAGTTTACCATCAGTGCTAACCTGGATCTGAAATAGGAAGGCGCGCTCATCTAGTTCATCCCTGAGAATCGGGACATCTTTGCATGGAAACCTTCTGACATGCTAGGTGTACCGAGGCAACTCGCTGAGCACACTCTTAATGTTGATCAAAAGTTTAAACCAGTTAAACAGTTTCTCTGCCGCTTCAATGAAGAGAGACGCAAGGCTATTGGTGAAGAAGTGGCCAGGCTCTTGGCAGCAAGTTTTATAGTGGAGGTCTTTCACCCTAAGTGGTTGGCTAATCCGGTGCTGGTGCTTAAAAAGAACGGCACTTGGCGAATGTGTGTTGATTACACAGATCTGAATAAAGCTTGCCCAGCTGATCCTTTTGCCCTCCCCCGTATTGATCAAATTATTGATGCTACGGCGGGTTGTGATCGCTTAAGTTTTTTGGATGCATATTCCGGTTATCATCAGATCAAGATGACAGTTAAGGACTGGAAGAAAACAACCTTTATAACTCCCTTTGGAGCCTTCTGCTATGTATCCATGCCTTTTGGGCTCGAAAGTGCCTAGGCGACCTATTAGCATTGTGTGCAGAATTGTCTTCATGGACAGATTGGGCGGAACATTCATGCATATGTAGATGACATCGTGATAAAGTCCAGGAAGGAAGAGATGTTGATAACAGACTTGAAGGAAACCTTTGATAATCTTCGGGTTTATAAGATGATGCTTAATCTGGCCAAGTACGTTTTTGGTGTACCAGCAGGCAAGTGATACGTCCAAAACGTATCTATAATTTCTGCTTGCTCCATGCCTCTTTTGGGTGATATTGCTATGTTATTTATACACTTCCATACACTTTTGATCATATTTGGACTAACCTATTAACTCAGTGCACCCCAGTGCCAGTTTCTGTTTTCGGCTGTTTTTGTATTTCAGGTTTTCACATTACGAGAACTGCCAGGAAAAATCCAGAAAAATTATATAAAAAATCAGCATTCCAGAAACTACCTTGCGCCCGAAGGACAGCCGGGGGGGG
>LR738711.1:613431796-613453341 GCA_902687465.1 Secale cereale
GATGCCCCCCTTTGGCATATATTTAAAGCGTCTCCCGAAACCCTCGAGACGGGAACTCTTTTTCGCGATCTCATCTCTGTTCCGCCGCCGCTGCCGCTTCCAAGATCGGGAGCACCAGGAGAACTCTTCCCGGCACCCTGCCGGAGGGGAGGATCACCACCGGGAGCTTCTCCACCACCATGGACGCCTCCCGGATGAGTTGTGAGTAGTCTCCCTTGGACCATGGGTCCATGACCAGTAGCTATGTGATGTTCTCCTCCCGTTCTTGTGCTTCACTAATTAGTCCTCGTGAGCTGCCCTACATGATCGAGGCACATATGTAATATTTATGCTGTTGCTATGATGAGTTTGCTGGGATCCGATGGATTATGAGATTATGTTCAGATTGTGCTTGAGTAATATATTTGATTCACCTCTTTTATATTTATGTTCGTAAGTAATTCTTGCATGTTCTCCGTTGTTATTTATTGCTTTGGCCAAGTAATAGGTAGTGACTCCAAGAGGGAACGTTATGCTCGATTGTGGGTTCATGCCCCTCGATGACTAGTTTGAGTGACAGAAACATGAGTCTAGGGGATGTGCTGTTGCCACAAGGGGGAAAACAACGGTGCTTGTGCCCGCGGGTGCAAGGACTGTTTACTTTACGCAAAGTTCTTTTAATGCAGTTGTCTGTTGCTTTGAGTTTACACTATGGGTGGGGCTCGCAACTTAATACCAGCGAGATGTTCTGGATAGATATCTCAAGGTGGATGATTAGTAGTAGATATTGATGGATTTCGGTCTACTTACTTTGGCGTACCGCCCATGCTTTGAGCCTCAACCTTTCTTGCAATGTAGTCAGCATTGGTTTGCGCACATGGTCCTGTCAATTGCCCAGCTGTAATTCGTTTACCTCACATAGCTGTTTTATCGTCTTTTGGGAGAGAGACATCACTAGTGAACATCTTGAGACTCCGGTCCATATTACCATCATTGATCACATCCACTATTTACTTTTCCGCTTTTATTTACTATTGCAATTATATCTATCACTATTATCACTTGCGTTTGATCCTTTGTACTACAAGGCCGGAGGGATTGACAACCTCTCTGTACTCGTTGGGAGCAAAGTTATTTGTATCTGTGTGCAGGTCCACGTTGATTGCTAATATCTGGCGCCGTTAGCAGTTGACACCTTCTTGCTGAAACTGGGAGTCTCTGGGAAATCGATCCTTGGTATTGCCAAGGGAAAACTTCTGCTACACTGCATCTCAAACCTTCCACTTGGGGTAACCAACGAGGGGTGAGAAGCCACCTAGCAGCAAGCTCCTGGGGTTCTTGGTGTCAAACAAGGGAATTGAAGCTAATCCGGAGAAGATCAGGGCTATTACATCCTTGGCTAAACCGGTGTGCATCAACGATGTCCAACGCTTGGCGGGCCGTATTGCGGCACTAAGCCAGTTTATCAGCTGTTTGGGGGAGAAGGCCATCCCGCTTTATCAGATGATGAAAAAGACAGACCGCTTTGTTTGGAGTGATGCTGCTGATGCTGCGTTCGAGGATTTAAAGAAGCAGTTAGCAGAGCCGCCCATCCTTGCTGCACCAGTTGATAATGAGCCGCTATTGTTATACGTGGCTGCTAATGCCCGAGCAGTAAGCGTTGCCATTGTGGTGGAGCGCAAGGAGGCAGGAAAGGAATATCCGGTTCAACGGCCGATTTACTATATCAGCGAGGTGCTCATCGAGTCGAAGCAGAGATACCCGCATTGGCAGAAATTGGTATATGGAGTCTTCATGGCAAACCAGAAGCTTAAGCAATATTTTCAGGGCCATCCGATCACTATGGTCAGTTCAACCCCTTTGGGAGATATAATCCAGAACAAAGAAGCAACTGGCCGGTTTGCGAAGTGGGCCATTAAACTTAGTCCCCATGGGTTAAAATATGTGCCTCGTACTGCAATCAAATATCAGGCACTGGTGGACTTTATCAATGATTGGACAGAGTTGCAGGCGCCAGAAGAAAAACCGGATCACACGTACTGGACTATTCACTTTAATGGATCTAGGCAATTGGAGGGCTCGGGGGCTGGAGTCGTGTTAACTTCCCCACGAGGTGATAAATTCTGTTATGTCCTCCGTTTGATGTTCCCTTGTACTAACAATGCAGCTGAGTATGAAGATCTCCTCCATGGCCTGCGAATGGCTAAGGAGATGAATTTAAGCCGGGTTAAGTGTTTCGGCGATTCGGACCTGGTGGCACAACAAGTATCAGGTACTTGGGACTCCAAGGACCCACTTATGGCGGCGTATCGTCGAGAGGTGGACACTGTCGTTGGACACCTCAAGGGTTATCACGTGGAACATGTGGACCAACAAAAGAATGAAGCGGCCGACGCACTAAGCCGGCTGGGTTCTCAGCGTAAGTCGGTTCCACCTAATGTCTTCCTGGATGTATTGCATAATCCGTCGGTGAGATTACCTTCAGAAGAGGATTTGACTGTTCCTGATCCGGAGGCTCAATTGGTGGCGGCGCTTCATGCTATTCCGGATTAGACAGTCCCGTATCTGGCGTACAATGACCGAGGTGAGTTACCATAGGATGAAGTCTTGGCCAGACAGATAGTCCGGCGGTCCAAATAAATGACTATTGTCAATGGAGAACTACATCATTGCAGCGTATCTGGGGCATTTCAACGTTGTTTGTCACCAGACGAAGGCCATGATATTCTTCGAGAGATTCACGAAGGAGATTGTGGACTTGTGGTCACCACGCCGGTTCAAAATCTTTGGTGGCTAAAGCTTTTCATCATGGGTTCTATTGGCTGACGCCTCATGCTGATGCTGAGGACTTGGTCAAAAAGTTTGATGCTAGCCATAATTTCTCACGGCGTGCTCATATACCGGCTCAAGAATTGAGGATGATTCCAATTACTTGGTCATTCACGACTTGGGGGCTAGACATGGTTGGGCCCTTTAAGAGATCTCCGGATAAGAAGACCCACCTTCTGGTGGCGGTGGATAAGTTTACCAAGTGGGTCATGGCGGAGCCAGTCAGCAAGTGTGATGCAGCAACAGCGGTCCAATTCATCAAGAAGGTGATTTTCCGGTTTGGCTTTCCGCACAGTATTATAACTGATAATGGTACCAATTTATCCAAGGGGGCTATGGATGAATTTTGTCAAAGAGAGCACATCCGGCTTGACGTATCTTCAGTGGCTCACCCCCAATCTAATGGTCAGGCTGAGAGAGCCAATCAAGAGATCTTGAGAGGCATCAAGCCCTGGCTCATGGTCCCTTTGCAGAGGACGCCGGGTTGTTGGGTGAAGGAATTACCCTCTGTGTTATGGAACATCAACACCACACCTAACAGGTCTACGGGTTACACGCCTTTCTTCATGGTATATGGAGCTGAAGCGGTCCTCCCTAGTGACATCCGTCATGATTCGCCACGGGTGGCGGCTTACGCCGATAACGAGAAGGCATGGCAAGACACGTTAGACTGGCTGGATGAGGAGCGTGACATGGCAACAGCTCGATCGACGATTTATCAGCAGGATCTGCGCCGGTACCACAGTCGCCGGGTTAAAAGTAGAACGTTTCAAGAAGGTGATCTAGTGCTCCGGCTTATCCAAGACCAGACAGACATGCACAAGCTATCCCCACCTTGGGAAGGACCCTTTGTGGTCAGCAAGAATCTACACAATGGATCATACTACCTCATCGACGTTCGATAACACAAGGACTCACGTACTGCGGAGGAGGAGACTAGACGGCCGTGGAACATCGCTCTTCTTCGGCCTTATTACACCTGAGCCATGGGCTCCACTTTATGTACATATATGAGCAATGTATATATTATGATCAATATAATAAACCAGCATCCCCGTTAAAGCGGGGTATCTGCTGCCTTTTTCATAAGAGTTTGTCACATGGGGGCTTCTCTGTGTAAAGAAGGAGTTCCTATGGCCCTCTTAGACCGGCTAATAAGCCAATATCATCATAAGAGCACAGCTCTGGTTGCTTTGGTAATCCGACTATCAAGCCAACATGATGGTAAGGGGAAAAGGAGAGTTTGATGCATAGCACAACTCAAACATAGGCACCCGACGAGCACAACTCACAATGCTACCTCGGGGCTCCTGTCGCACAGCGGCAACGAGTTTTTAAGAACCTTTTTTTTACCATGAAGACTGCAAGGCTTACACCTCACAGTATTTTATTGAAAAAAATAAGAAGCAAGTATATACAACCTTCTGAAAGAGAAGGAGAAGGAGGGGGGAATGGGGCTAAACTATAAAGAGAAGATCCTACTACTTACAAAGCTATGAGCAGAAAAATAGGATCAGGGGGGAAGGAAATCTATCCATCTTAGGAGGGCATCTTTGAATCTGGCTTTGATCCTATGAGAGATCATGGTGATGTCATGGGTGAAGCCAGTTCTCCACTGTCTGAAGGTTGGGGGAATGTGTCTGAAGGCTTTATCATTTCTGACTTTCCAAATATTCCACCATGCCAAGAAGACCACTTCTGCAAAGAAAGGCTGGCCAAAGTCTCTTCTAGCCTGTTTAGCAATTTGATACATATCTGAACTGTCAATCCATTCAATCTGTAAGTAATTCCAAACTTGCACACTGAAGTTGCATTGAAAGAAAAGATGGTTCCTGTCCTCCAGTGCTGATGTAGAGCAAATCACACATTGTGGTCCATCATTGATCTTCCAGTGTCTATGTTGCAACATGTCTTTCGTGTTGATCCTGTCCATGATGACCAACCAGGCAAACATCTTTATAGACATGGTACAAGAGCTCTTCCAGATCCAACCAAGTAGTGGGTTAGCTACAATTGGTTGGTGCACATATAAATATAACTTCTTGGCTGTATACTCAGAAGCCTTTCCATGCTTCCAGAGCCAGGTATCAGAGATCTGTTGGTTAAGGTGCACAGTGGATAATAAGGTGGATAAAGCAAGCATTTCATCATGGGCCATCTGAGATAGTGGTAGGGAAAACAACTCTTGAATGTCCTCAGTCATATAGAAGTCCCTGACTGATAAAGTTTTATCAGAACAGAAAGAGTGTAGTCTGGGGAATCTATACTTCAAAGGTATAATATTGTTATCCAATTCCCAACTATCAGACCAAAATAGTGCAGTGTCTCCTGAGTTCACCTTTATCATTGTTACTGCTCTGAATTTATCCATTAACTTGGACACATCCTTCCACCAGAAAGAACCACATAAAGTAGTGTCATGTGGGACCCTATTGAAGTAATAGGAGTCCCAGATCAATTTCACCTAAGGTATATCTTCTTTATTGTAAAATTTGTTCAGGTGTTTCATCAGAAGAGCTTCATTCTGCAATCCAAGATTCAGAATACCAAGTCCCCCCTTGGACTTAGGCCTGCAGATTAAAGGCCAGACAGCAAGTGAAGGGCCCTTCTCTTGACCATACTTTCTCCATAAGCATTGCCTCTGTATTCTCTCCAATTGTTTCAGAATTCCAGGTGGTAGTGACAAGCTACAGAGGATATAGATTGGCAGGGAAGATATAACAGAATTAACCAATTGCAACCTACTTCCTTGTGGTAAGAACCATGAACTGGCAGTGAGCCTTCTCTCCATGCAATCAACTAGGGGCATGAGGTCTACAATCTTAGGCCTGGTGGTGCCCACTGGTAAGCCCAAGTATGTGAAGGGCATTGATCCCAACTTACATTCAAGTAAATTTGCTAAAGCAGAGGCTGATCTCTCATCAGTATTAATAGGGTACATTGAGGATTTGTGGTAGTTGATCTGAAGACTAGTGGCTGTGGCAAAGGAATCTAACACCTTTCTTAGTGCAAGCAGCTGTGATTTCTCTGCTGGGATAAACAGTAGGGTGTCATCAGCATACTGCACTATAGGAAAATCAGGATCATGTGTTGGAATAGGTAGGCTAATGTCCCCTTGGCGCAAACGATTATTTATCATTGTTTGAAATAGGTCAGCAGCTATAACAAATAGCAAGGGGGACATTGGATCTCCCTGTTTAACCCCACACTTACATTTGAAGTGTTTACCAGGCACTCCATTAAGCAAGACTAAGGAGGTGCCAGAGGATAGCAGCTCCTTAACCCACCCTATCCACTTTTGAGTGAAACCTTTTGCCTTTAGAATTCTGATCATTGCCTCATGCTGTATTGAGTCAAAAGCCTTTTCAAAATCCAACTTAAGTAGTATAATTGACCTCTTAGACTGATTGCATTGATGGATGTATTCAAAAGTCCAGGCCAAACAATCCTGGATTGTTCTTGTTTTTATAAACCCATATTGGTTCTTGTGGATGCATTTAATAATCATCTCCTGAAACCTGTTGGCAGCCAATTTAGTTAAAATTTTGAGGCCCACACTAGTGAGAGAGATAGGCCTAAAATCACTAGTAGTCTCAGGTGAGTTCTTCTTGGGGACTAATATGATGAAATCATCATTGAGATTCTCTAGTCTGACTGTTCCTGCATGGAATTCATGTACCAAGGTGATGAAATCATGAGAGATAATGGGCCAACATTGCCTGAGGAATAGACCATTGAAACCATCAGGTCCAGGCGCCTTGTCAATGGGCATTTCTTTGATAACCTTTTCAATCTCTGTGGCAGTGAATGGTTTAGATAAGACCTCCAAACCAGGAACATGTTTAATAAGAGACAAGATTTCATCACCCAACACAATGGGTCTTACTGTTCCCATTCTGTTTTTGAACACCTGCAAAAACTCAGCTGCCATGTCATCATGATTAGCCATTGATGTCCCATCCTGCAACACTAAATTTGCTATAGCATTCTTTCTGTGCCTCTTAGTTTCCATAGCTTGAAAAAAATTGGTGTTGTCCTCCCCCACTTTTATATATCTGATGGTGCACCTTTTCCTCCAATATAAGAATTGAAGATGCAGAAGATGTTCATGGTGCAACTTGACCAGTTTTCTGAAGTTTCTCTCAGGCACAGAGAGAGGTTTGATCTCCTCAAGGTCATCAAACCATAGGATTACCCAATTGGTCTTTAGGAGCAACTTTTTAATATGTGAGAGCCCTTTCTGCCATTTCTTGAGGGCAAATCTCAAGGACTTCAGCTTGTCAACTATTATTGCAGATATATGTGACTTTGTTGATTTCCTTTGCCATACTTCCTTTACACATTCCATGAAGTCAGGTTGTTCCACCCAAAAATTCTCAAATCTGAAAATATGTGCCTTGGGGATATTGGTGCAGATAGAAATGAGACAAGGTACATGATCAGAAGTGGTTTTTGCCAAGGGTGTGACCTGTGTCATTGGATATTGCAGGATCCAATTGGCAGAAGTGAAAACCCAATCAAGTTGTTCCAAAAGAGGTGAACTTTGCATATTAGACCATGTAATTTTTTTCCTTTTAGAGGTAATTCAAGGAGACCCAGATGCCCAATTATTTCATTAAAGATAAAGATATCATTAATGTCTCCTCCAGGAAGATTTCTATTATGCAATGACCTTATGAAGTTAAAGTCACCCATGAGCATCCAGTTGGCAGCAGGGTCAATATCAAGGTTATATAGCCAGGCTACAAAATCATTCCTCATTACACCCTGACAAGGCCCATATACATTCACTAATGTCCAGGTTTCATTGTTATGAACCGAAGCGAATTTGACAATTATTCCATACGATTCAACTTGTAGCAACGTTCCAGTAAACATGTCAGAGCGCCAAATAGTGAGGATACCACCAGAGGCACCATTCGAGGGCGACTCAATGAAATGATCAAAGCAAGGGGGGCAAATATTTTTTATGAGAGCACGGTCAGCATTCTGCAATTTGGTTTCTTGTAGGCAAATTACAACACATTTGCTATTAACAACCTTTTCTCTGACTGCACGCTGATGGGCATCAGAGTTGAGTCCTCTCACATTCCAACACAAAACATTCTAGCTACGGGTATCGAAATTACTCATAATATAAGCGAGGCAAGTAATAAGATAGTTGCATGGCACACAGCACCATGGTTGGTTCAAGAGTAGCCGAGCCTGAAGCTCCCTCCACATAGTTTGCAGCATAACAAAAGTAACCGGAAAGATAAACAGCCCATTTTAAGGACTTGCAATAACCGTAAGCTTGTAACATCAACATCATTCAGCCGTTGACGACGAAGAGTCCACCTGGGGATCAGCCATAAGCTTGTCCACCGTCAGAAGAGCAGGATCCATCTCCAGTTCGGCACCGGCCGCGTGCAGAACCTTAATTGGGGTATAAGGTGGGACTTCAGTATTTTCGTGGGGCTTCTCCTGGTCCACACCAGTCACGTTTACATCTTCAGCAATAGGTTTTGATCGAGGACGCTTCTTCCTAGGCTGGGAAACAAGTTTCTCAAAAACAGCATTCTTGTACCCGTTGAGCCTGACAGAGCTTCGTGTGCAGCGTCTGACAGAAGTGTCCACCACAGGAACAACCTTGCGTTTCTTAAGTTTTGACGTGCTTGGTGCCTTGTCTGCTTGTGCAGTGAAGATCAAAGAGTTGGTAGATTCCTTCGGTGCAGGGAAGAGAGCACGCGCCACCGGACGTCTCGCCGGGGAGAGAGATATCTGAGGTGGCGATTGACCTTGCTGCATTATCAGAGAGGATGTTCCTGCGTCAGCATCAAAGACAATGGACCAGTTCTTCTTTGAGTATATGATGGTGCCCATGGGTTCAAAGTAGAGAGGGCGGGGGACTTTAGCAACAACGATGTCCTCCATGAGATAGTCAAAAGACCTCTTCCATATCATCTCAGGAGGTAGTACTGGACCTGCCACAATCTTGATCATTCCAACAAAAACCTGTTGTTGCTGAATCAAGGGGGGTTGGTATGGCACAATGGCGAGAGGCTGGACTTGCTGGATCTCCTCTTGCTGAATTTGAACCTCTTGCGTCTGGGAAGAAAGCGATTCCTCAGGTTGGTCAATGACAATAGAAACCTGTTCCTGTGCAGGAGGGGCATGCTGATTAACTTCCTCATCATCGCCCCAGACCGCATGGCTCCATCCTTCAGGCACAGGTTGATCCGGCACCATTCCAGGCAGTTCATTCCAACCCAGGAGCGGGTACTGGGGCATGACGAATGGAAGGTTATCAGGCTGCAGATTGCCAAGAAGAGGGTGCGGATTCCCATCAAGTGTCATGGAATCTTCGTCACTGGGCATCTGATCAGCAAAGTTGGCCCCCAGCACATAGCAGGCAGCCGACCAGGAAACTCTAGCTCCACCCCATTCAGCATAATCACCAAAAACAACATCCCGTGGCACAAGAGGTGTGTCAGGGAAACTCGCATGCACAATGGAGCGGACAAGGTAAGGATCCTCACTGTTCCATGATAAAAATTTGCCAAAAGTGCTCACTGCCTGAGATATAAATTCCGTATTGCGGTAATCCAGCGGGATTCCAATGAACATCAGCCAACCAGTTCGAAAGCCATGAACTCCTCTGAAATTCTCTCCTTCATCATGATTCATAAAGCAAACGAAACGGTCGTTGCCAATATCAAGCGACACATGCTGAGTTAATCTAAACTGAACAGCCGGATCCCTCACTTGAAAAAGACCAACTCCATGAAACCAGGGCAGAGCGGAACGGACCAGAATACCTCTGTTTTGCAGAAACAGTACGATCTCCTCGCGAACATGGCCTTCTTCACCCGCCGGAGGCGCATGCATCACTTCTGCCACCATGTAGTCTTCGTGTCGCCGGGCCGGATGAGAGGAAGGTGTGATGAAGGTGCGCGGCAGCCGGAACGCGCCGCCGTCGACGATGTGGTGGCCCACCGGTACGAAGCGCTCTGGGTCGAGCTCAAAGTTCGCCATGGGTGCAGGTCCAGGTGGTGGTGATAACAATAGAGGAGGCGATGGTAGAGCAGGGTTTTCTTTGGGGTCACCGGCAGTGGAGGAACTGGGGCTGTATGGCGATGAGACCTTGGGGTCGTCCACAATAACTGATGCGTGATTTCCAAGAGTGGCAGGCAATGCCAAAAAATCAGAATGCTGCCGCTGCAAAATCGGTTTCCAAACCAATCCATTACGTCGAGCGAAATCATCACAATCCTTACTTGAGTGACCTATGCGGGAGCAAGCCGAGCAGGCCGTTCGCATTCCACAGGAGGATGACAGGTGGCCCTGCTCTGAGCATAACGTGCAGGTAAGGATCCGGTCCACCATGTCATCGACCATAGAGGAAAACTGGGCCGCCGCTTCTTGATAGGTAGGTATATCAGGGCTCTTCGAACACGCCCTCAGAGAGGCAGGTTTGATATCTGACAGAGTAGAAAAAGGCCCAGAGTTACTAGGAGAAGCAGGCCCAATTGGCCTAGTGTGACCCAGAGAGAATTCCAAGGCATTCGTTGCCAGCGCCGCCGTGGAGCCCAAAGCCATTCGGCTAGGCCCAAAGTGATCCTTTGAGAACCCAACCGAAGGCCCGTCTGCTTGAATAGCCGTGCATGGCGCCTCCGTAACTACCGTGTTATCCGCGTTGATCGCGGGAGCTGTTTCAGACTACATGCACCGAGTGGCCGGAGGTGTTGCCGGGCGGTTGGTCGCCGAGGAAGATGACCCAACTGTGCCAAAAGTAATAGGTGGCCTCGCCAGCGTCCAACAGAGATTAGCAGGGGGTGACGGATGGATCACCACACGCTCATGTGGTGGTAGATCATATCCACCATATAAAGCAGATTGAATGAAATCTTCAGTCGCCGGAAAACGATAACCATGGCAGGCAGTGTAGTTCTCAAAGGTGGCAAAAGATAGTTTCTTGCGTATCGTATTCGCTAACTCAATACAAGAACGAATTGGGGGTTTATGCATAGCTAGCATCGCCAAAGATGAACGACGTTTGTTAGGACTAACAAAACTCCATTCAGCATCACATTCCTTTCTCCAAATATTGACCTCTCGTTCCCAGTTAGGGCCCCCATTGCCCCATAGATTGAAATAACACTTGAAATCATAACAGGAGTAGGAACGAAGATCCATGATGTAAAAACCTACTTGCTTGCAAGAAACGTGGAACGCAAATACCTTTCCTTTGATGTGAGAGATTTGCAAATCAATAGCTGAACACCCAGTCGCTGATTCAATGGCCGCCGCGATAGAATCTTCATTTAGACGGAAGATGTGACGACTGAAAGAAACCACTAACTTGAAGGAACGCCTCCCATCCATAGGATGGACTGAGCACCCCGTAGATCTAAAGATCTCATCTGCAAACTTGAGGCCCGGGGAGAAATCCAAGCCCAGGGTCGATCCACCATGAGAACCCATGAGAGATGGGTATTAACTTGATCAGCAGAGAACGCCGAAGCCAATCACCGGAGACAATGGTACAATCACTGGTGGAGTGCGGAGATCGCCGGAGAGGGTGGGTGGGGTGGTGGGTGCGCCATCGCGATTTCAATCATCGCAAGACCAACATTACGGAGTGGTTGACTATAAGTTTTTAAGACCCTTGTAGTAGGCTATCAAGCCACGGCTTGGAAGCCTGGTGTATACATCTAAAACCCTGGGTTAACCTGCCTGCATCAAGTAAGTCACCCCGCCCAGGTAAACCTGGTATGACCCGTCGAACGTTTGACAAGTCGATCTTATCACAGACCCTAAACTTGTCAACGTTATATTGACGATTGGTTAAGGATTGAGGACCATCTTAACAGGCTTTGTGAAATGGTTCAACTCAGTGGCCTGGCAGCCCATGAAAAGCCTCGAATTTGGAGCCTGGCAGCTCGTAAAAAGCCTCGACTACATGATTTTATTTCGACAAGTGTTTCTTTTTGTATTTCCCAAATTTCTTATCTTTTGAGATCATTGGTATTTATCCGAAATCTATTGATTCGGCGGAGTGGTTGACTATAAGTTGCCACCATAATAAACCAGTGTTCACAGAACCTGGTCTGGTTTGATTACAAATCGCTAGTACTATTTACAGCTAAACCGGTGTTTATCACAACCCGGCATAGTTTCATCATGAACCGGAAAGTATTCAAGGAGTCATCAATACTCACAAATTGGGATCATTGCCCTTACTGCAAAATATTGGTTAAGGCCAATGACACAAATTTCTATCACAGGTATGATAGATGTTTCATATTTTAAATACAGTTCAGGTTATAAACCTAGATCATGTATTTTGGCATTATGACCCGTCTGGCAAGAAACCACCAGGACCCTGTAAACTTTGTCTTATGCAGAAACAGGTGGAATAAAACTGTTAAAGCATCATAAGCAGAAACATTATGAAGTTGCCAGATGGAGCAATGTTATGCAAAGGGAATACACATGAGGACATAACCAAATGTTTCGGCTACCCTATTACAAGGCGTTCTTTTAGCCCAAAAGAATATCTGTTCTTTGCCTAAGTACTACGACATGATAAATGTTAAACGGGCACCGATTCACGATTCTGCATCAGCACGGTTAGAGGGTTGTGGATCATCCTGCTGTGTCTCCCCGCCGTCCTCATCCAGCAGCTGGAAGTTAGTGGTTGCCCAATTGATCTTTGTCAGCGCTTGGAAAATAGCTTCATCACTTATGAGTTCAGAAGGTTCAACGTCAGGGGCGTAAGTATGCTTACGGACAGGCGGGATGAGATCTTCCACTTCATAGACCGGGGTATTAACCCGACGATTATCAGCATCGTAATCCGCCTGATAGCGGGACAGATCAGCTAATTTGTTGGCCAAGGGCCGCATTTCTCTTGTTAGAGCCCGCAAGTCTGTGTTTGTGAACTCTGATCCGTCCTCCTTCATGTTGGGATAGCCATTCATCACGTCCACCGGATCAAGATCAGGCACCCAAGCCTTCACTCGAGTTAATGCCATTAAAGCGCCCGCCCCGACAGCTGATTTCTTGAGCTCTCCAAACCCGGCGGGTAGCACTGATAACTTCTCCAAAGTGCCTTTGATCAACGTGGGAGCCGGTTTGTTATGAGAAGCAGTGCAAACAATCCTTTGGGCGCCGCTATATAACTGCTCTATAAGAGTATATGCGGCCTTCAACTTCTTCCGCATGTCAATGCCAAGATGAGCAGTACGTTTTCCTGCATCAATAGAGCTTGAGTTAAACCGGAAGAGTGCAGAACTATCATGTTCAGAACTATGTTAAGTATACTTACCAAAGACAGCAGTAGTCATGGCATTTATCTACTGCTTTAAGCCAGTCAGTTCTCGTGACACTGGATTGAGAGCGTTTTCTGCATCAACTGCCCTTTTCTCCAAAGCGGCTCTTTCAGCATCCCAATCCGCCCGTTCCTTCTGGGAGTCTTTTTTCAATTTCTCCAGGCTGGCTAAAGCGAGTGTCATCTCATCCTTGGCCTTGGAAGCGGCGGATTGTTGGAACTTCAAGTTATCTTGAAGCTCAGACATTTGAGAGTCTTTCCGGTTTAGATCAGCCTGCCAAGAGAAGAGCACATTATACATTGGTAAAGCATATTGGAAGTCCCAAGCACATAACATGTTATCCACTTGGCACTTGGGGACTAATGCATATTTGCAGTTATCAGGCATTTTCAGTAAAGTCCCAAGCACATAACAGGTTATACACTTGGCACTTGGGGGCTAATGCGTCATTGTTCAAAGAGGGTTACAAATTTTAAAAAAGTCCCGGTTCATCCTGAAGAGATTAACCGGCCCTTGGGGACTACACGTGAAAAATTGTATAATGGGTATTCTGAAGTCCCAATTCATCCTGAAGGAGTAAACCGGCCCTTGGGGGCTACGGTGGAGTAAAGGCAAGCTACAAGACTTAAGCAGGAATAAAGTTAAAGGAAGTTAAGCAGAAGTTTACCTCATAGCGTTCCTTCATCAGATTCACTAAACCGGCTTCATGATCACGGCTTGTATACAGCCGGTTCAGATAGACGGAATGAAGATCTTGGGCACTAAGTTGAGCATAGTTGGACAAATCGGCATTCCATTTGCCTTTGTCCTTGCCAGAGACCCCATCTTTTGCAGTGTGTTTGGATAAGGTAACGGGTTCACTAGGAGCAGTATAACCGAAGCCAGTAATTTGAACATCCTCTGTTGAAGCGGCAGCGGGTCTAACAAGGCTAGCAGGAGTATTGCTGTCCCGGACTGGACTGGTCGGATTATCACCAAGGTCCATTGGCGCAACTTCTTGTTCAATAAAGACTTCATGATCCATTGGAGGAGGATCATCATGCAAGGCATCAACATTTTCTTCGGTGGGCTCAGGATTCTTTTCCGGTTCAGGAATCACATCATCACCTGCCGATTTATTCAGTTTAGCCTTCTTGCTTGGCTTGGGCTTACTGCGAAATTTAAAGGTGAAGATAGTCAGTGGAGTGAAAGAAAAAGGTTAACACAAAAATGAAAAACTTACCCATGGATAGTTTTCAGAGGAGGAAGCTGCGTAGCTGTTGACTCGCCGGATGACGAACGAGGAGTATCCTGATAATTTGAATCAGACGGATTAAGAGGCTGGCAAATATGACCCGCTTTGGGATAAAGAGCATGTGGAGTATGTAAAACCTCTGATCGACGTCTCCCAGCTGGTGTTTGCGGTAAACCGGTGGATTCAATAACCTGGCCACTGTGTCGCGTTGTGCGGCGAGCTTCATGTTGCTGTTTCTTCAAAATAAAGTTTGGGTCCAAGTAAGCAAAAGGGTGAGAAAATTGTACTTTCCGGCTTGCTCGACGAATTTTTGGTGTTGGCAGAGGATCTGAACAGGAGGAAAGGGTAATTGCCTCAACGTCATCAGCCTTGCTGCCCTCAGCATTTCCCTGAGTACAATCATTGTTAATAAGATGCAAGAAAAGGGAGCCAAGGGAGTCAAGTGATACCTCTGAGGCTGGTTCGTCATCTTCAAGATTGGATTCAGATGCTTCAATATTTTTCTTCTTCACAGTCTTCTTAACAGCCTTGTTTTTTTGGCGAGCTACCTTTACCGGTTTATCCTAGGCTTTCCTCTTCCAGAATGGGTCATTACCCTGATAAAGATTGTGAAGTCATCCAGACAAGATAATAAAGGCAGATTGAAATGAAACAACAATGAAAAGAAGATTTACCGATGGCGGTTTATTGAGTTCACAGAAGGGGGCCAGTCCGGTTTGACTGCAGGCATCTACTGGTTCATTCAATAGTTTTTTAACAGCTTCAGTGACCTCATTTTCGGACAACACAACTTTAGTGTGACGTAGAGGATCCTTAGGGTCTCCGGTATATTCACACATTAAACCAGAGCGCCGGCTTAGCGGGAGAATACTCCAAGAAATCCAACAGCGAACGAAGTCGATGCTTGTCAAACCGTTGGCGGTGAAGGCCCAGAGCTTTGAAAGCTGCGGTGCGTATTGGGCTCGTTCTTGAGCACTCAGCCGCTGAGGGAAGGGATGATTCTTAGAGAGCCGATGAGAACGGTAACCCGGCAGAGGATTTTTGTCTTCTGGAGACGTATCTAAACAGTAAAACCAGGTTTGGTTCCAATCTTTAGGATGGCTGTGATGTTGGGCGTGAGGAAAGCTGTCATCCTTTCTCTTCTGGATGGACATCCCACCAAGTTCGGTGTTAGGACCGTCTGTGAACTATGTGCGGCGGTTTAAGTGAAAGAAATCCCTAAACAGTTCAACTGAAGGTTCTTCTTGCAGATAAGCTTCACAAAATACTTGAAAATTGCAGATGTTGGACACATAATTTGGCCCAATATCTTGAGGATGGAGTTGAAAGTTAGCCAGCACATCACATAAGAATTTTGATCCGGGAGGACCGAACCCTCGGGTTAGATTATCAAGAAATACGATCACCTCTCCCTCTTTTGGCTCTGGAGGACATTCCGGTCCAGGAACTCTCCAACGAAGGACATCCTTCTGGCCTAAAGCGCCAACCTCAGCCCGGTTATTTAGTTCCTCTTGGTAACCGAGACTGGACCCAGTTGCAGGAAGTAAAATATTTGGCTTGCTTTGCCATTTTGAAGGGAAAAGCTGAAAATATAGTGAAGGTCCGATTTATGATTTGTGCAATGTTAAACCGGCCGTGTTTCAAAGGTAATTACAGACGGCGGTTTAAGCGGGACCTAATGGTATCTACTAGTTTATGATCTTCTCTAAAAAGTTCAACCGCCAAGGAGAATATGAAAGATGCAGATCTAAAGTTATGGAAGAACAAGCTTTGCAGAATCAACAACAAGATTAAAGATCTACGGCATGTCAGAAATTCGGAAATATCCAGGGTCAATATTCAACGGATACAACAATGGTTCAAACAAACTCAGTTTTGGCTAGTACTTTAGGGGAAAATGAGGAACACTAAGGAAGCGGGGTTATTACTACAGTCGCACGCAGGCGGATCAGATCTACACTAGTTGTCGGAGCCAAGATGAAGAACTACGAAGAACAACGCCCTAGCTATGAACTCGCAGGAGAAAACCCTAATGAGATCTATATAAGGGATAAGGAAGGAACTTAACGGAGCCAACGGGGGCGGAGGCGCGCTGACGAGTTTTCTGATCCGAACAGGTTGATGCAGCGGCCTGAGTTGACGAAGATACGAGGGTCGACTGCGGCGGCTCTGCTTGAGCACGAGTGAGCGCAAGGAAGAAGAAGAGGCAAAGGAGCAAGGGGGAAAAAGAGATGCCCCTCTGCCCTATTTATAAGCCAAAAGGTGAAACGGCAGGCGCGAGAATCAAGGAGCCAGAAAAGTGGATATGGGACGATACTGTCGCCTCGATCTTCGGAGTTTTAATAAGTAAAAAATAAAACAGGTACAAGTATTAAATGAGCAGATGACGTCATGGTGGTTGAAGGTGATCCAGGAAGATGGCGTCATGGCGATTTATGAAATATTTAAAGCCACGGAGGGCCAAACTTTTACAAAGGCGTTGAAGATTGACATGAACCAGTTCAAATCAATCTGGGGCCTAATGTCAGGCATATAACTACTAGGTATAAACTGCCCAGGAGGGGCCGGTTTATACCTATAAGGATGACTACTATTGAAGCCCCGCGAGACATGGAGCATGACGCTTTATTATAGAAGACTAGAGATTCAAGGCCCAAGAGGTGTTAGGGCTCATAAGTGTAAACCGCCATACGGCGCATAACTTGTATTGTAAGATAGGAAGGATAGAAACCGAGCCGGGCACATTTATGAGCCGGCCTCGGGATTCTATAAACCGGCTTGGGCGTCACCCTGTGTATATAAAGTGGTGACCCGGCGACGGTTCAAAGACAGAGAAGAACAACTCGAGACACATGCAAAGTGAATTGCTCCCTGGTCATCGAAACCCTAGTAATACAACACCAAACTAGACGTAGGCTTTTACCTTCATCGAAGGGGCCGAACTAGTATAAAAATCTCTTGCGTCCTTGTCCGTTTTAACCCCTTTAAGCTAACCCGTAGCGATGGCTCCACGACTAAGTCCTTTTGCTAGGACATCTGCCATGACAAAACCACGACAAGGCTCTTCAATGAATGGATCTTCCTGTATTGACGATGAGTAGAGGTGTTCGAGGAACACATTGTTGGGAACAGGCTTCTGATACGTCTCCAACGTATCTATAATTTTTGCTTGTTCCATGCTATTATTTATGATGTTTTGGATGTTTAATGGGCTTTATTATACACTTTTATATTATTTTTGGGACTAACCTACTAACCCAAAGGCCCAGTCCAGATTGCTGTTTTTGACTGTTTTAGGGTTTTACAGAAAAGGAATATGAAACGGAGTCCAAACGGAATGAAACCTTTGAAAGAGATATTTTTGGAGCAAAATACGCACCGGAGACTTGAGAACCATGGAGTAGGGCTGACGTGGCGTCCACGAGGGTGGGGTGCGCCCCCCTATAGGGCGCGCCTCCTGCCTCGTGGGCACCCAGTCTGGCCCCCGGTGCCCTCCTTCCTCCTATATATACCTACACACCCCGAAACTATCAGAACAACAGAGAAAACCCTAGTTCCACCGCTGCAACCTTCTGTTCCCCTGAGATCCCATCTTGGGGCCTGTTCCGGAGCTCCGCCGGAGGGGGGATCTACCACGGAGTGCTTCTACATCATCATCATCGCCTCACCATGAGTTGTGAGTAGTTTACCACAGACCTTCGGGTCCGTAGCTAGTATCTAGATGGCTTCTTCTCCCTCTTTGGATCTCAATACCAAGTTCTCCTCGGTCTTCGAGGAGATCTATTCGATGTAATTTCCTTTTGCGGTGTTTTTGTCGAGATCCGATGAATTGTGGGTTTATGATTGCTACTTCTCGAGCTTGCGTTGTATTCCCTCGAAGAGGAAAGGGAGATGCAGCACAGTAGCATAAGTATTTCCCTCAGTTTTTGAGAACCAAGGTATCAATCCAGTAGGAGAACACGCGCGAGTCCCTCGCACCTGCACAAACAAATAAGAACTTTGTGACGCCCCCGATTTGTCCGTACACTAATCATGCACGCAAATGTGTACGGCCAAGATCAGGGACTCACTGGTAGATATCACAACACAACTCTAAAAGTAAAATATGTCATACAAGCTTCATATTACAAGCCAGGGGCCTCGAGGGCTCGAATACAAGTGCTCGATCATAGACAAGTCAGCGGAAGCAACAAATATCTGAGTACAGACATAAAGTTAAACAAGGTGCCATAAGATGGCTAGCACAAACTGGGATACAGATCGAAAGAGGAGCATGCCTCCTGCCTGGGATCCTCCTAACTACTCCTGGTCGTCGTCGGCAGACTGCACGTAGTAGAAGGCGCCTCCGGTGTCGTAGGAGTCGTCGTAGGTGGCGTCTGGCTCCTGGGCTCCACCATTTGGTTGCATCATCCGAGAAGAAGGAACAGAAGGGGAAAAGGGGGAGCAAAGCAACCGTGAGTACTCATCCAAAGTACTCGGAAGCAAGGATCTATACTACATATGCAATGGTAACAAATGATATGGGTAATATCGGTGGACTGAACTGCAGCAAATGGGAATAAGAGGGGGATAGCTAATCCAAACGAAGACTACGCTTCTGATAGCCTCCATCTTGCAGCAGTAGAAGAGAACAGATGGTAATTTCACCAAGTATCAACGAATAGCATAATCCTACTCGGCGATCCTCCCGCACATCACCCTGTGAGAGAGCAACCGCCGAGTTATATCTGGAACTCATCTGGGTGTGTTTTATCAAGTGTCCGGTTCTAGTTGTCATGAGGTCGGAATACAACTCCGGGTCGTCCTTTTACCGAGGGACACGGCTATTCGAATAGATTAACTTCCCTGCAGGGGTGCACCACATAACCCAGCACGCTTGATCCCATTTGGCTAGACACACTTTCCAGGGTCATGCCCGGCCTCGTGATCAACACGTCGCAGCCCTACCTAAGCACAACAGAGAGGTCAGCACGCCGGTCTAAACCCTAAGCGCACGGGGGTCTGGGCCCATCGCTCAATGCACACCTGCATGTTGCGAGGGCGGCCGGTAAGCAGACCTAGCCTCTCCTAATACCAGAGTAGGCTTTCCAGTCCAATCCGACGCGCGCCGCTCAGTCGCTGACGTCAAGAAGGCTTCGGCTGATACCACGACGTCGACTACCCATAACTATTCCCACGTAGCTGGTTAGTGCGTATAGGCCAACGGCCAGACTCAGATCAAATATCCAAACTCGTTAAGCGTGTTATTATGGAATAACCGCGAACAACGACTAGGGCCAGACCACCTCTCGACTGGGTGTCTCAACCTGCCCTGTCGCTCCGCCACAAAGATCCACACAGAGGGCCGTCGGGAAAGTATGTCCTTTCAGCCCCCAATCCGTGAATCAACTGCGGGTACTTAACGAGCCGACCCGACTTTAGTCACAACATGTATCATGTATAAGTGTATGTAGTATATACCCGTGATCACCCCCAAGTGATCACGGCCCGATAGAATAGCAGGGCAGACGGACAAGGGTGTAGGGCCACTGATGGTATACTAGCATCCTATACTAAGCATTTAGGATTGCTGGTAAGGTATCAACAGTGGTAGCAACAATGACAGGCTATGCAGCAGAATAGGAGTATCGAAAGCAGTAACATGCTACACTACTCTAATGCAAGCAGTAGAGAGAAGAATAGGCGATATTAGGTTGATCAAGGGGGGGGGGGCTTGCCTGGAAGCTCGGCAACCAAAGTGGGGTCGTCAACACTGTAGTCGATCGGGGCAGCAGTAGCGTCGGTCTCGTAGTCTACCGGAGAGAAGAGGGGGAAGAAACAGTGAATACAATGCAAACAGATGCATGACGATGCATGACATGACATTAACGGTGCTAGGTGTGCCCTAACGCAGTATCGGGTGATACTGGCGAAGGGGGAAAACATCCGGGAAAGTATTCCCGGTGTTTCGCGTTTTCGGGCGGATGAAACGGAGGGGGAAAGTTGCGGGTTCAGTATGCTAGGGATGTGTGGTGGACGAACGGCCTGCGTATTCGGATGCGTCTCGAAATTCTGAGCAACTTTCATGTACAAAGTATTTTCATCCGAGTTACGGTTTAAAAGATATGATTTTCTAAAGTTTTTATTAATTTCTGGAATTTAATACTAATTAAATTAATTCGAAAAGGATTTATGACATCACCATGACATCATGCTGATGTCAGCATGGTTGACTGGTCAACCTAAGATGTGGGTCCTACCTGTCATTGACTATAAGCTAACTAATAGTTTAGTTAGGTTAATTACGATTTAGTTAATTACCGATTAGGTTAATTGCTGATTAGATTAATCTAAATATGATTAATTAACTTAATTAATTAACATGTTTATTTATTTATTTATTATTATTATTGTTTTTTAATCCTTTTTCTTGCAACGTTCTGGGGGCGGGCCCCCCCTTGTCATTGGCCCTAGGGGCCAACGGGGCGGGCGTGCTTAGCGGGGCGGGTCGGGCGCTGCGACGCCCGACAGGGTCCAACCCGGGCGCTGGCTCGAGCGAGGCCGCAGCGGCGGTGGCCGCGAGGCCAGCGGCGGAGGGGGCCGATGGTGAGGCCAGGGGGCGGAGCGGGCGTTGGGCGCCGAAGCGCCAGGCGCTCGCTCGCACGGCGGCGGCCAGGCGACCGGAGGGGCGGAAGGCGGAGCGGGCGCGCGGTGCGGCCGCGACAACTTCGGCCGGAGCGACGCAGGAGGGGGGGTGGAGGCAGGCGGGCTGCCGCAGGAGGGGCGAGGCATCCTCCGCGGCTGCAGCGTAGGGAGCGGGGGGCAGGGTGGACGCGGCAGCGGTGGCTGTCTGCCGCGGTGGCAGCAGCAAAGCAGCACGGCGGGGCGGCGGTTGGCGCAGCCGGACGCGGCAGGGCGCGGCCAGGCGCGGCCTGTGCGATGCGGGGGCGAGGCCAGTGCGCGGGCGCGCCAGGTAGGAGGGCCAGGGGCGCGGCGACGGTGGTGCACGGCGGGCGCGAGCATGGCCGAGGCAGAGAGGAAAGAGGGAGGATGGCAGCTCACATGCGGTGCAGGGGTACAGGGTCGGCGAGGCTCGATGTAGCGGCCTGGGGAGGAGGTCGAGGACGACGTGCGACGGTGGCGAGGCAGCTCCAGGCGGCGGCGTTCGTTGCTGGCGTCGAGCGGCAGAAGGGGATCGGGTCGATCCCGAT
>LR738711.1:613453461-613610082 GCA_902687465.1 Secale cereale
TTAACTTAGTTAGGTTTTTGTTTTTTTCGTTGTTTGTTTTTCTTTCTCTTTATATATTTCTCTTTTCTGTTTTATTTTATTTAAAATACTTAGGCATTTTTAGAAACTGTAATAACTACACCATAATTGATCTTGCAATTTTTAGCACCGCCCGAACATTTTTATTTAACATTTTGAAAACTTATATTGCTTTTTTCCTTTTTGGGTTCTTATTTCGAACGGGGTTTTCGATTAACGTGATGTTATCAACAGTAACACGATGATGTAGCATCATTAGCAGGGAATTACTGTAGCGTGATTACCCGGGCGTTACAACTTCACAGTCAACGCGATAAGGGGTTGTCAATCCCTTTACGATCACTTACAAAAGTGAGATCTGATAGAGATGATAGTTTGTATTTTTGGTATTTTTGTTTTATAAGAACAGCAAATAAAAGTGATAAAACTAAAGTAGATGTAGATTGATATGTTGAGAATAGACCCGAGGGCCATAGTGTTCTCTAGTGGCTTCTCTCATGATAGCGATATTCTACGACAGGTAAACAAATTACTGTCGAGCAATTGATAGAAAAGCGGATAATTATGAGACTATCTAGGCATGATCATTGTATATAGGCATCACGTCCGAGAAAAGTCGACCGAAACGATTCTGCATCTACTACTATTACTCCACACATCGACCGCTATCCAGCATGCATCTAGTGTATTGAGTTCATAAGAATAGAGTAACGCCTTAAGAAAGATGACATGATGTAGAGGGATAAACTCAAGCAATATGATGAAAACCCCATCTTTTTATCCTCGATGGCAATAATACAATATGTGCCTTGCTGCCCCTACTGTTACTGGGAAATGACACCGCAAGATTGAACCCAAAGCCAAGCACTTATCCCATTGCAAGAACTACAGATCTAGTAGGCCAAACCAAACCAATAATTCGAAAAGACTTGAAAGTATATTATGAGCACACATAAAAAGTCCAGAGAAGAACCAAATATCTTTCATAGATAACCTTGATCATAAACTCACAATTCATCGGATCTCGACAAACACACCGCAAAAAGAGATTACATCAAATGGATGTCTTCGAAGACCGAGGAGAACTTTGTATTGAGAGCCAGAGAGAGAGAAGAAGCCATTTAGATACTAGCTATGGACCCGAAGGTCTGTGGTGAACTACTCACAACTCATGGTGAGGGCGATGATGATGATGATGATGAACTCCGTGATGCATCCCCCTCCGGTGGAGCTCCGGAACAGGCTCCAAGATGGGATCTCACGGGAACAGAAGGTACAACAGTGGAATTAGGGTTTTCTGTCTGTTCACGGAGGTTTTGGGGTACGTAGACTTATATAAGAAGAAGGAGGGCACCGGGGGACGCTTGAGGGGGCCACGAGGCAAGGGGGTGCGCCCTAGGAAGGGGGGCGCGCCCCCACCCTCGTGGGCCACCTCTTGATCCCCTGACGTGGTTCTCAAGCTCCGTGTGCGTGATTTTCTCCAAAAAATATATCCCGCGAAGGTTTCATTCCGTTTGGACTCCTTTTGATATTCTTGTTCTGCAAAACCCTGAAACAGGCAAAAAACAGCAATCTGGACTGGCCCTTTGGGTTAGTAGGTTAGTCCCAAAAATGATATAAAAGTGAATGATAAAGCCCATTAAACATCCCAGACTTCATAAATAATAGTATGGAACAATAAAAAATTATAGATACTTTGGAGACGTATCAATGATCAAGATTATCTTTGAGAAATATTTGGTTCTTTTCTGAACTCTTTATGTGTGATTATAATATTCTTGCAAGTCTCTTCGAATTATTGGTTTGGTTTGGCCTACTAGATCTATAGTTCTTGCAATGGGAGAAGTGCTTGGCTTTGGGTTCAATCTTGCGGTGTCCTTTCCCAGTGACAGTAGGGGTAGCAAGACACATATTGTATTGTTGCCATCGGGGATAAAAAGATGGGGTTTATATCACTATGTTTGAGCTTATCCCTCTACATCATGTCATCTTGCTTAAGGTGTTACCCCGTTCTTATGAACTTAATACTCTAGATGCATGCTGGATAGCGGTCGATGTGTGGAGTAATAGTAGTAGATCCAGAATCGTTTCGGTCTACTTGTCTCGGACGTGATGCCTATATATAATGATCATGCCTAGATAGTCTCATAATTATTCGCTTTTCTATCAATTGCTCGACAGTAATTTGTTTACCCGCCGTAGAATATCGCTATCATGAGAGAAGCCACTAGAGAACACTATGGCCCCCGGGTCTATTCTCAACATATCAATCTACAATCTACTTTACTTTTCCGCTTTTACTTTCTGTTCTTATATCCAAAAATACCAAAAATATCAGACTATCATCTCTATCAGATCTCACTTTCGTAAGTGACAGTAAAGGGATTGACAACCCCTTATCACGTTGGCTGCGAAGTTCTTATTTGTTTGTGCAGGTGCGAGGGACTCGCGCGTGGTCTCCTACTGGATTGATACCTTGGTTCTAAAAAACTGAGAGAAATACTTATGCTACTGTGCTGCATCACCCTTTCCTCTTCGAGGGAATACAACGCAAGCTCGAGAAGTAGCAAGAAGAATTTCTGGCGCCGTTGCCGGGGAGGCTTACGCAAAAGTCATATACCAAGTACCTATCACAAACCCTTATCCTTCGCATTACATTTATTTGGCTCTCGTTTTCCTCTCCCCCACTTCACCCTTGCCGTTTTATTTGCCCTTCTTCTGCCGTGTGTTTATCGTTCGCTTTACCCTGTCGTCATGGCTAGCCCCTTATCCGCTCCTTTGTCTCCCGAGTTTGAAGTTCTTCACTTCAAGCAAAAGCAAGGAGAAAATTTGAAAGATGCTTGGTTTAGGATGATGGAATCTTATTGTAAGTGCACCTTATAGGTGAATTTTAGAATCTTGCTTCACAATTTTTATGTTGGATTGAATATGTCTCATAGACAACTCTTGGATTGCGCTACGAAAGGGAATTTTATCGAAGTTGATCCTAGTATTGCGCATGAAATTATAGAGGGAATAGTGGGAACACTACCTCCCGAAAAAGGGTCACATCCAACCCAGGAAGGGACGCAAGTTTTTGAGAAAATTTGCGAAGTAACAAAAATACTACAAAAGTCTCTTGAACCTCTTAAGAGTGTTAGTGGGAATCTCCACCGCATGAATATGTTGATTACACTTTGTAATAAGCGGTTGGATTCTTTAGATTTAAAGATTTCCGAATATGAAGGGAAACATAAAGAACTTCCCTGGTTCGAGCTTGACCCCATTAAAAGGGTAAAGATCAAAGATGGCAATACCTAGATCTATCCATGTATCATGCCTAGCTAGGGGCGTAAAACGATAGCGCTTGTTGGGAGGCAACCCAATTTTATATTTTTTTTGTTTTTTTCTTCTGTTTAGGAATAAATATTGCATCTAGCTTATGTTTAGATGTGGTTTTGTGTTTTAATTAGTGTTTGTGCCAAGTAGGACCTTTGGGAAGATTTGTGTGAAGTTTATATGATTGTGCTATGAAAAACAAAATCGTTAGCGCTCGCTAGAATGGTCACCAGATTTTACTGGAGCGTGGTATTTAGTTGATTCGTTTTGCAGATGATTAATAGACAAATTCCTCACCTTTACCAATTTGTTTCAATTTTTTTGGAGTTACAGAAGTATGCGAAAACTGCAGATTACTACAGACTGTTCTGTTTTTGACAGATTCTGTTTTTCGTGTGTTGTTTGCTTATTTCAATGCATTATGAGTAGTATTGGGAAGTATGAACCATAGAGAAGTTGGAATACAGTAGGTTTAGCACCAATATAAACAAAGAATGAATTCATTGCAGTACCTTTGAGTAGTGGTTTGTTTTCTTATACTAATGGAGCTCACGAGATTTTTTTCTAAATTTTGTGTTGTGAAGTTTTCAAGTTTTGAGTATTGCTTTGATGGACTATGGAACAAAGACTGGCAGGAGCCTAAGCTTGGGGATGCCCAAGGAACCCCAAGGAAAAATTCAAGGACAACCAAAAGCCTAAGCTTGGGGATGCCCAGGGAAGGCATCCCCTCTTTTGTCTTCATCCATCGGTAACTATACTCGGAGCTATATTTTTATTCACCACATGATATGTGTTTTACTTGGAGCGTCTTGTATAATTTGAGTCTTTGCTTGTTAGTTTGCCACAATTATCCTTGCTGGACACACCTATTTGAGAGAGTTAAATATGGCCTAGGAATTGATAGAACACTCTACGTGCTTCACTTATATCTTTTGAGTTGAATTTTTTTTGCTCTAGTGCTTCACTTATAACATTTAGAGTACGGCGGTGATTATATTTTGTAGAAATTGTTGATCTCTCATGCTTCACTTATATCCATTTGGGAGTCTATTAAAACAGCATGGTAATGTTCTCTGGCTATAAAACTAGCCTTCACATGATAGACATCCAATATCAATGTAATAAAAACTTTCACAATAAGTGCATTGAATATGATGAGAAGTTGGATGCTTGATAATTGTTTTGAGATACGAGGATAGTGATATTAGAGTCATGCTAGTGGAGTTTCTTATTATGAAATTGAGAAATGCTTGTGTTAATGTTAGTGATTCCCATAGCATGCACATATGATGAACCGCTATGTGACGAAGTTAGAGCATGAAGTATTTGTAAAGTGTCAACCTTCGTGTGGAGGTCGGGGGCGCGCGATGGTTAACTCCTATCAACCTCCCCCTAGGAGCATGCGTAGGTTGCTTTGTTTTGATGACTCGTAGATTTTTGCAGTAAGTATATGAGTTCTTATGACTAATGTTGAGTCCATGGATTATACGCACTCTCACCCTTCCACCATTGCTAGCCTCTCTTGTACCGCGCAACTTTCGCCGGTACCATACACCCACTATATATCCTTCCTCAAAACAACCACCATATATTTTCCTCAAAACAGCCACCATAACTACCTATCATGGCATTTCCATAGCCATTCCGAGATATATTGCCATGCAACTTTCCACCGTTCCGTTCATACGACACGCTTCATATTGTCATATTGCCATGCATGATCATGTAGTTGACATCGTATTTGTGGCAAAGCCACCATGCATAATTTTTTATACATGCCACTCTAGATTCATTGCACATCTCGGTACACCACCTGAGGCATTCATATAGAGTCATACTTGTTCTAGTATCAAGTTGTAATATCGAGTTGTAATTCAATGAAAGTGTGATGATCATCATTATTAGAGCATTGTCCCATGTGAGGAAATGCTAAATCAAGAAAGCCCCTCCAAAAGAAAATAAAAAGAAAAGAAAGGCCAAAGAAAAAAAAGGCCAAAAAAAGGGACAATCTCTACTATCTTTTTCCACACTTGTGCTTCAAAGTAGCACCATGTTCTTCATGATAGAGAGTCTCATGTTTAGTCACTTTCATATACTAGTGGGAATTTTCATTATAGAACTTGGCTTGTATATTCCAACGATGGGCTTCCTCAAATGCCCTAGGTCTTCGTGAGCAAGCAAGTTGGATGCACACCCACTAGTTTCTTTTGTTGAGCTTTCATACATATTTAGTTCTAGTGCATCCGTCGCATGGCAATCCCTACTCACTCACATTGATATCTATTGATGGGCATCTCCATAGCCCGTTAATACGCCTAGTTGATGTGAGACTATCTCCCTCCTTTTTGTCTTCTCCACAACCATCATTCTATTCCACATAGTGCTATGTCCATGGCTCACGCTCATGTATTGCGTGAAAGTTTAAAGGTTTGAAAGAATAGAGTATGAAAACAAGTGCTTGGCTGAAATCGGGGTTGTGCATGATATGAATATTTTGTGTGATATAGAGGGAGCATAGCCAAACTATATGATTTTGTAGGGATAACTTTCTTTAGCCATAGTATTTTGAGAATACATGATTCCTTTGTTAGTATGCTTGAAGTATTATTATTTCTTATGTCAATATAGACTTTTGTCTTGAATCTTTCAGATCTGAACATTCATGCCACAATTAAGAGAATTACATTGAAAAATTATGTTGGTTAGCATTCCACATCAAAAATTCTGTTTTTATCATTTACCTACTCGAGGACGAGCAGGAATTAAGCTTGGGGATGCTTGATACGTCTCCAACGTATCTATAATTTTTTATTGTTCCATGCTATTATTTATGATGTTTTGGATGTTTAATGGGCTTTGTTATACACTTTAATATTATTTTTGGGACTAACCTACTAACCTAAAGGCCCAGTCCAGATTGCTGTTTTTTTGCCTGTTTTAGAGTTTTACAGAAAAGGAATATCAAACGGAGTCCAAACGGAATGAAACCTTCGGGATAGATATTTTTTGAGCAAAATACGCATGGGAGACTTGAGAACCACGGAGTAGGGCTAACGTGGCGTCCACGAGGGTGGGGAGCACGCCCACCCCCTATAGGGCGCGCCCCTGCCTCGTGGGCACCCAGTCTGGCCCCCGGTGCCTTCCTTCCTCCTATATATACCTACGTACCCCGAAACTATCAGAACAACAGAGAAAACCCTAGTTCCACCATCGCAACCTTCTGTTCCCGTGAGATCCCATCTTGGGGCCTATTCTGGAGCTCCGTCGGAGGGGGGATCTACCACGGAGTGCTTCTACATCATCATCATCGCCTCACCATGAGTTGTGAGTAGTTTACCACAGACCTTCGGGTCCATAGCTAGTATCTAGATGGCTTCTTCTCTCTCTTTGGATCTCAATACCAAGTTCTCCTCGGTCTTCGAGGAGATCTATTCGATGTAATCTCCTTTTGGGGTGTGTTTGTCGAGATCCGATGAATTGCGGGTTTATGATCAAGATTATCTTTGAGAAATATTTGGTTATTTTCTGAACTCTTTATGTGTGATTATAATATCCTTGCAAGTCTCTTCGAATTATTGGTTTGGTTTAGCCTACTAGATCCATAGTTCTTGCAATGGGAGAAGTGCTTGGCTTTGGGTTCAATCTTTCGGTGTCCTTTCCCAGTGACAGTAGGGGCAGCAAGGCATGTATTGTATTGTTGGCATTGAGGATAAAAAGATGGGGTTTATATCACTATGTTTGAGTTTATCCCTCTACATAATGTCATCTTGCTTAAGGCGTTACTCCGTTCTTATGAACTTAATACTTTAGATCACTGTTCAAGAAATCTTTCGATTCAACAATTTATCGTCCGATTTATCGCTACTCTTGGGGTGACCGATAAGATTATGCCTTATCTTCATCATTTATCGTTTGGGCCGATATATCGCTATGACAAGCGATAGGGCCTATTCGTAGCACTATGTTTGCAAGAACTATGTTTAATTGTGTTTTGTGGACCTTATTATGCAATATGTAATGTTTTCTATTTTGTTTGTCATTATATTAGGATTCAAAGGCTAGGATTCAAGGTAACACTTCTGTAAAATATTGTTTGGGTGTTGAATATAGCATATTTTAGTGTTGGGAACTTGGGATTTGAAAAAAATGTCCGATTAATAGTCGACCGATAAAATCGATTAATCGGCCGATTTCTGATTAATCTCTAATCCCCAGCTAATCGAGACGATAACGATAAGCAATATCCTCAACATTGCTTTAGATGCATGCTGGATAGCGGTCGATGTGTGGAGTAATAGTAGTAGATGCAGAATCGTTTTGGTCTACTTGTCTCGGACGTGATGCCTATATATAATGATCATGCCTAGATAGTCTCATAATTATTCGCTTTTCTATCAATTGCTCGACAGTAATTTGTTTACCCGTCGTAGAATATCGCTATCATGAGAGAAACCACTAGAGAACACTATGGCCCCCGAGTCTATTCTCAACATATCAATCTAGAATCTACTTTACTTTCCCGCTTTTACTTTCTGTTCTTATATCCAAAAACACCAAAAATATCAAACTATAATCTCTATCTGATCTCACTTTCGTAAGTGACCGTATAGGGATTGACAACCCCTTATCATGTTGGCTACGAAGTTCTTATTTGTTTTTGCAGGTGCGAGGGACTCGCGCGTGGTCTCCTACTAGATTGATACCTTGGTTCTCAAAAACTGAGGGAAATACTTACGGTACTATGATGCATAACCCTTTCCTCTTGGAGGGAATACAACGCAAGCTCGAGAAGTAGCACCTTCCGAGTGGAACCTATCTTTGCCAACTCATCAGCCTCCTGGTTCTTGGCCCGAGGGACGTGATGAAGTTCCAGACCTTCAAAATTTTTCTCTAGCTTCCTGACGACATTGCAATATACTGTCATAACAGGGCTTCTTATATCCCGCTCTTTCATCACTTGATTAACTAGCAAATCCAAGTCACCAAAGACAATCAGGCGATGGACGCCAAGTGATATGGCCATGCGTAACCCATAGAGGAGTGCTTCATATTCAACTTCATTGTTGGAAGAGTCAAAGTGAATCTGGAGAGCATAGCTGAGTCGATTGCCTCTTGGTGACACAAGGATCACACCTGCGCCAGACCCATTGAGCATTTTGTCTCCATCGAAGAACATGGTCCAATGTTCCGAATGAACTTGAGTCGGCTGCTGCTACTCGATCCACTCGGCCAAGAAATCAGCCAGTGCTTGAGATTTAATCGCTTTCTTTGCTTCAAACATGATGTCAAAGGGGAGAAGCTCAACTGCCCACTTGGCCACTCGACCTGTCGCGTCCCGATTGTTCATGATCTCAGACAGTGGGGCGTTGCTAATGACTGAAACCGAGTGGTCTTGAAAATAATGGGCAAATTTCTTCACGGTCAAGTAAATCCCATACACGATTTTCTGATAGTGTGGATACCTCTGCTTGGACGGGATCAGGACCTCAAAAATATAGTACAGGGGCCGTTGCACTTTGTAAGCCTTGCCTTCTTCCTCTCGCTCGACTGTAAGCACTATGTTGACAACTTGACCAGTAGCTGTTATGTACAAGAGCATAGGTTCTTTGTTGTTCGGCGCAGCAAGCACCGCCTGGGTGGAAAGCAGGGCTTTGAGTTCAACAAACACTACTTCTGCTTCTGGAGTCCACTCAAACTTTTTTGACTTCTTCATTAGTCGGTAAAGAGGCAGTGCCTTCTCACCGAGGCGGGAAATGAATCGACTCAACGCTGCAAGGCAACCTGTGAGTGTCTGAACATCATGCACTCATTCTGGACGTTTCATTCGAATTATCGCACCGATCTTTTCAGGATTAACGTCGATTCCCCGTTCGGAAATGACAAAACCGAGTAATTTACCTTCGGACACTCCGAATGTGCATTTGGACGGATTCAATTTGATGTCATACCTCCTCAGGTTAGCTAAGGTTTGAGCGAGATCAGTCAGCGGGTCGAAACTCTTGCATGACTTGACCATGATATCATCCATATATGATTCCACATTCCGACTGATCAGAGTGAGCACGCACTTCCGGATCATGCGCATGAACGTGGCACCCGCATTTTGGAGACCGAATGGTATAGTGATATAGAAAAATCACCCGAATGGGGTGATGAAGGCTATTTTTATTTCATCTGGCCCAAACAGTCGAATCTAATGGTATCCGGAATACTGATCGAGAAAATACAGGCGCTCACTGATACGTCTCCAACGTATCTATAATTTTTTATTGTTCCATGCTATCATATTATCATTCTTGGATGTTTTACAATCATTTTATATCTATTTTTGGTACTAACCTATTGACATAGTGCCAAGTGCCAGTTGTTGATTTCTGCATGTTTTTTACATCGTGGGAAATCAATATCAAACAGAGTCCAAACACCGCGAAACTTTTTGGAGATTTTTTATGGGCTAGAAGACACCCAATGGGCCAGAGCTGCACCAAGGGGGTGCCCCGAGGGGGGAACAATCCACCAGGGCGCGCTAGGCCCCCTGGCACGCCTAGGTGGGTTGTGCCCACCTCGGTGGCCTCCCGCACCCCCTCTTTACCCTATAAATTCCCAAATATTCCGAAACCCTTCAGGGAAGACCTAGATCAAAAGTTCCGCCGCTATAAGGCTTTGTAGCCACTGAAAACCAATCTAGACCCTTTCCGGCACCCTGTCGGAGGGGGAAATCATCACCGGTGACCATCTTCATCATCCTGGTAGCCACCGTGGTGAGGAGCGAGTAGTCTACCCTCGGGGCTGATGGTTTGTACCAGTAGCTATGTGTTTAATCTCTCTCTCTCTCTCTCTCATGTTCTTGAGATGCACAATCTTGATGTATCGCGGGCTTTGTTAATAGAGTCAGATCATATGGTGTTTTCCCCTCTCTATTTTGTTGTGATGAATTGAGTTTTTCCCTTTGAGATTTCGTTGTTATCAGATTGAATACTTTTATGGATTTGAGAACACTTGATATATGTCTTGCAATTGAATACTCCTGGTGACAATGAGGTATCGTATTGATTCACTTGATATATGTTTTGGCACTCAACTTGCGGATTCCTGAGGTGACATTGGGGTAATCTATGCATAGGGGTTGATGCATGTTCTTGTCTTTGTTTCTCCAGTAGAAATCTTGGGGCACTCTTTGAGGTTCTTTGTGTTGGATTGAGTATTATGAATCTGAATTTTTTTTGGTGTTATTTTAGTACGAACTCTTGATAGATCGATCAGAAAGAATAAGTTGTGTTATTTTAGTACGAACTCTTGATAGATTGATCGGAAAGAATAACTTGTGTTATTTTAGTACGAACTCTTGGATAGATCGATCGCAAAGAATAGCAACAAACAATTCTTGCTTATGTTCTCCGCTAGATAGGAACTTTGGAGTGATTCTTCATTGCACGTTGATGGATGGTTATGTGATCCAATTATATTAGTATCGTTGAGAGATTGCACTAGCGAAAGTACGACCCCTAGGCCTTGTTTTCAAGCATTGCAATACCGTTTGTGCTCCGTTTTATCACTTGCTACCTTGCTGTTTTTTATTGTTCCTACTACAAAAATCAATATCTACTATCCATATTAGACTTGTATCACCATCTCTTCGCCGAACTAGTGCACCTATACAATTTCCCATTGTATTTGGTGTGTTGGGGACACAAGAGACTTTTTATTATTTGGTTGTAGGGTTGCTTGAGAGAGACCACCTTTATCCTACGCCTCCCATGGATTGATAAACCTTAGGTCATCCACTTGAGGGAAAATTGCTACTGTCCTACCAAACTCTGCGCTTGGAGGCCCAACACGAGTCTACAAGAATAAAATTGTGTAGTAGACATCACTCACACCCCGCAGTCAAGTCGACAATTTGATCGATGTGGGGGGGGGGATGATCTTTCGGGCATGCCCGATTGAGATGTTTGAAGTCAATAACATGCGAAGTGAATTATCTTTCTTAGGCACCATGACTATGTTCGCGAGCTACTGAGAGTGGTAAATCTCACGTATCCACTCACCTGACAGGAGCCGAGCCACTTCTTTGCCAATTGCCTTCCTTTTTTCCACGGTGGACCGACGGAGATGTTCTTTGACGGGTTTCACTTTTGAATCGACACGCAAACAGTGATGAGCTAGTCCCCTAGGCACATTCGGCATGTCTGATGGTTTCCATGCGAAAATGTCCCAGTTCTCACGGAGGAACTGGATGAGCGTGGCTTCTTATTTATCGTCGAGTGTTGTTGAAATATGAGTCGGTGCGGCTTTGGGATCTTCCGTGTGAACATGGATTGACTTTGTTTCTCCTGCTGGCTGAAACGGGGACTCTGAAGTAGGCTTCTTGGCTCGGAGCAACTCACTCGGATCTGCACTTTTCTTGTATTCCTCTAGCTCGACCACTGCCATCTGCTCATCAGCAATCTTGCAGCCTTTCTGGAGGCACTCCTCCGCCCTGTGCCTATTGCCAGTGACCGTGATCACTCCCCTAGGTCCAGGCATCTTCAACTTGAGGTATACGTAACATGGGCGGGCTATGAAGCGCGTGTACGCAGGCCTGCCCAGAATAGCATGATAGGCAATGCAAAAATCTACCACTTCAAACGTCAGCTTCTCCTTTCGGAAATTCTTCGAGTCACCAAAAGTCACATCCAGGGCGATCTGGCCAAGTGACTTTGCTTTCTTCCCCGGTATGACTCCGTGAAATGTCATGTTACTATCACTGAAGCTGGACATCGGGATGCCCATTACCTGAAGGGTTTCAGCATACAAAATGTTCGGGCCACTGCTGCCATTCATGAGGACCTTGCGCAGTCGAGTGCCTTCAACAACTGGGTCGACCACCAGAGCTTGACGTCCTGGAGTTGCCACGTGAGCGGGGTGACCCGACTGATCAAGAGTGATCATTGTTTGAGACCACTTAAGATATGCGGGGGCTGCTAGAGCAACCATGTTGACCTCGTGGTTGATAACTTTCAGTCGACTCTTGCTTTCGACATCAGCAAAAATCATCAAAGTGGCATTGAACTTCGGGAAGTTATCTGTCTTCTCTTCTTCTTCTTCTTCTTCTTATTTGTCCGAGTCTTTTTCATTCGACTGACTCTCTCAGAACTGCTGTATAAGAAACCTGAACTGCCGAGTGGTGTGCTTGGGGTAAACTAGGTTACCTTCTTTGTCTTTCTTGGTATGGATGGGGCACGGGAGATCCAGGACATCTTGGCCCGATTGATCTTTCATTTTCTTGGGTATCCATGGTCCTTTAGGCTTTCCCTTGCTTTTGTTTTGAGGTGTTACAACCGCTGCCTCAGTCTGAAAGTTGGCTTCAACTTTGCGTTTTTGCTTCCGACTTGTGTTCCCGCCTCTGGTTTCTGGGTCGACTGTTTTCCCTTTTCCACTAGGGAGGCGATCTTCTTCTTCACAATTGGCATACCGAGTGGCAATCTCCATCATGTGATTCAGAGTCATGTCACCCGAACGGCCAAACTTCAAAATGAGTTCTCTGTATCTAACGCCTTCCTTGAAGGCACACACGGCCCGATGCTCAGAAACATTCTTCACTGCATGGTGTAGAGTGGTCCAACGTTGGATATAATTTCTCAAGGTTTCACTCGGCTTTTGGACGCAGTGTTGCAATTCAGTTAGACCAGCTGGCCACTTGCAAGTTCCTTCGAAAGTCCACATAAACACTCGAGCCAGGTCGTCCCAGCAGTGTATGCTGGAAGGCGCCAACTGGTTGAGCCACGCCCTGGCTGAGCCTTCAAGCATCAAAGGAGAATGTTTCATAGCCACTTCATCGTTGCCTCCACTGATCTGAACGGCCACTCGGTAATCTTCCAACCACGTGACTGGCTTTGACTTGCCGGTGAACTTGCTGACTCCCGCCGCCAGCCTGAAGTTGGGGGCAATCACAGCCGCTCGAATAGCATGACTGAAGCACTCAGGCCCGGAGAGGAACACCCCACTTCCACTCGGGCGATTTCTGACCGAGCCGTCTCTGTTAGCTCTTTCTCTGTCGACCAAACCTTGTACGAGGAGAGATCTCGCATCGAAACCAGGCTCACGGGGGTCGACCGGAATCCTTCGCTCGTCACCGTGCGGGTGCCTGTCATCATACCACCGGGGCACGTACGAACCACCCCTCGGAGGGGGTGTCAGCACTCGACGGCGGTCATCACGGTGATGTCGGGGGTCATACTATCCGTGGCCTCGATCCAAGTGCTGACCTTGAACGTAAATGTATCTCTCTCTCCGAGGAGGTGATCTTGGACTATGCGCAAACTGAACCATCTCAGCACGGATGGACCTGCTATGAATCCTATTGCACGATTGGGACACGTTGGAATTCTGCTCACCAGCCGCTCTAAGCAACATGTGAATCTGCTCCAGGCCTGTGCCAGCCTTGGAACGTGATGGCTGAATCGAATCCTCTATGCGCGCAGCCGCTGCAACATTTTGGATCGGAGTGCGGTATATCTTACATTCATCTCGACTTCCAGTCGGGAACAACTGCCGCTGCCGTCGACTGGAACTTGGAAACGGCGTGCAGGCGCGATCGTCGAGAGCTCACTGAAGGTTCTCCAGTCGAGTGCGCTCAGCCAAAGTGTCTAAATGCGCAGACTCTAGGGCCTGCGCCTCAGCCGTCTCCCCAATGATGGGGGTTCGGAGAGCCTGCTCGTCCCTGCGCCACGCATCTTCCCTTTGCTCTGCTGTGAGGGGCTGCGGGTGATATCTGTCATCGTCGTGCGATATGCCATCGTCATCCTCGCCACTATGGGAAAATCCAGGGGGAGCGTGTTGAGGGTTGACGACGAGGACTTCGATGGCGGGATCATTGCTTTCGCACTCGAAAGGCGAGCCCGTGTGATCAGTCGACGGATTGAACTGATCGTGCAGGGACTCATTGGGCTCGATCGCCATGACCCGCGGATGCGCTGACTGACGACTGGCCGCGTGACGAAGCCACCGCTGGAGCCGCGAGCGACCGGATCACTTGCGACGACGAGCGGCGAGTGGCGAGGGTGATGATGGAGCCGACCGGTACTGAGTCGACGACTGCCACAGGAGGATGCGGCACATGCTCGCACGGAAGTGCGTCGTCCCGCGGACTGGGAGGGACTCGACGGCAAGCGGTGCCTCATACAGCCAAGCCGAATCGTCGGCGATGAAGACAAGCGCTCCGAGACGGATCTCGCGGCCCGGAGACAACTCACCGCCGAACGTCATGCTGAAAGGGAATCGGAGAAAATGCAACCTTGCCGGAATGTCGCTTAGACGCCTGCCCCAAGGTGGGCGCCTACTGTCATGGGAAAGTATCTGACAGTGAGAGTAGGGGGTAGGAAAGAGGCAGATTCCTAGCTACAGCAAGATTGTGACAATGCTTTTACGAGTTCAGGCCCCTCTCGGAGGAGGTAACAGCCCTACGTATCGGTGTCGCGGAGGCTTTGTCGACTGGTATATGTTGTGGTTACAGGGGGTGCGAACCCTTGTGTTAGAGGAGGGGGTGGCTTATATAGTGTGTGCCAGGCACCTCGGGCCCTCGGTTACACATGGTTGACCGTTGCCATCATTGGGTGGCTTTAGATCTTCTATACTCCGAGTGTTTCTCCATATGGTCGAGTGATGCTGCTGTGGTCGAGTGGAATTTAGGTATTCGAGTGGAATCTGCTATCGAGTGGATTGCACTTTGCTACCTCTTGAGCACACGTTGTTTTTCCCTTGAAGAGGAAAGGGTGATGCAGCAAAGTAGCGTAAGTATTTCCCTCAGTTTTTGAGAACCAAGGTATCAGTCCAGTAGGAGACTACACGCAAATCCATAGTACCTGCACAAACAATTGAGAACCTTGCAACCAACGCGATAAAGGGGTTGTCAATCCCTTCATGGCCACATGCAAAAGTGAGATCTTATAGAGATAATAAGATAAATATTTTTGGTATTTTTGTTGTATAGATTGAAAAGTAAAGATTACAAAATAAAAGAACAATAAAGATAGCTAGTTGACGGAAGATTAATATGATGGAAAATAGACCCGGGGGCCATAGGTTTCACTAGTGGCTTCTCTCAAGATAGCAAATCTTACGGTGGGTGAACAAATTACTGTCGAGCAATTAATAGAAAAGCGCATAGTAATGAGAATATCTAGGCATGATCATGTATATAGGCATCACGTCCGTGACAAGTAGACCGAAACGATTCTGCATCTACTAGTATTACTCCACACATCGACTGCTATCCAGCATGCATCCAGAGTATTAAGTTCATAAGAACAGAGTAACGCCTTAAGCAAGATGACATGATGTAGAGGGATAAACTCATGCAATATGATATAAACCCGATCTTTTTATCCTAGATGGAAACAATACAATACATGCCTTGCTTCCCCGTTTGTCACTGGGAAAGGACACCGCAAGATTGAACCCAAAGCTAAGAACTTCTCCCATTGCAAGAAAGATCAATCTAGTAGACCAAACCAAACTGATAATTCCAAGAGACTTGCAAAGATATTAAATCATACATATAAGAATTCAGAGAAGAATCAAATATTGTTCATAGATAATCTTGATCATAAACCCACAATTCATCGGATCTCGAAAAACACACCGCAAAAAGTATTACATCAAATAGATATCCAAGAAGATCGAGGAGAACTTTGTATTGAGATCCAAAGAGAGAGAAGAAGCCATCTAGCTAATAACTATGGACCCGAAGGTCTGTGGTAAACTACTCACACATCATCGGTGAGGCTATGGTGTTGATGTAGAAGCCCTCCGTGATCGATTCCCCCTCCGCCGTAGCTCCGGCAAAGGCCCCAAGAAGAGATCTCACGGGTACAGAAGGTTGCGGCGGTTGAAATAGGGTTTCGTGGTGCTCCCAGATGTTTTCAGGGTATATGAGTATATATAGGAGAAGAGGTACGTCGGTGGAGGTACGAGGGGCCCACGAGGGTGGGGGGCGCGCCTACCCCCTGAGCGTGCCCTCCTGCCTCGTGGCCGCCTCGTGGCGTTCCATACTTGTACTCCAAGTCTCCTGGATTGCGTTTGTTCCAAAAATGATCCTCGCGAAGGTTTCATTCCGTTTGATTTTCCTTTTCTGCGAAACACTGAAATAGGCAAAAAAACAACAATTTGCACTGGGCCTTTGGTTAGTAGGTTAGTCTAAAAAATAATATAAAAGTGCATAATAAAGCCCATTAAACATCCAAAACAAATAATATAATAGCATGAAACAATCAAAATTATAGATACATTGGAGACGTATCAAGCATCCCCAAGCTTAATTCTTGCTTGTCCTCGAGTAAGTAAATGATAAAAACAGAATTTTTGATGAGGAATGCTACCTAACATAATTCTCAATGTAATTCTTTTTATTGTGGCATGAATGTTCATATCCGAAAGATTCAAGACAAAAGTTTAATATTGACATAAGAATAATAATTCTTCAAGCATACTAACAAAGCAATTATGTCTTCTCAAAATAACATGGCCAAAGAAAGTTCATCCCTACAAAATCATATAGTTTGGCTATGCTCCATCTTCGTCACACAAAATACCCAAATCATGCACAACCCTGGTTTTAGCCAAGCAATTGTTTCATACTTTATTTTTTTCAAACTTTTTCAATCTTCACGCAATACATGAGCGTGAGCCATGGATATAGCACTATTGGTGGAATAGAGTGGTGGTTATGGAGAAGACAAAAAGGAGGAAGATGGTCTCACATCAACTAGTCGTATCAATGGGCTATGGAGATGCCCATCAATAGATATTAATGTGAGTGAGTAGGGATTGCCATACAACGGATGCACTAGAGCTATAAATGTATGAAAGCTCAACAAAAGAAGTTAGTGGGTGTGCATCCAACTTGCTTTCTCACGAAGACCTAGGGCATTTGAGGAAGCCCATCGTTGGAATATACAAGCCAAGTTCTATAATGAAAATTCCCACTAGTATATGAAAGTGACAAAACAAGAGACTCTCTATCATGAAGATCATGGTGCTACTTTGAAGCACAAACGTGGAAAAAAGATAGTAGCACTGTCCCCCTTTTTTTGGGCCTTCCTTTTTTTATTTGGCCTTTCTCTTTTTTTTGGCCTTTCCCTTTTTTTGGCCTTTCTCTTTTTTTCGGGACAATGCTCTAATAACGATGACCATCACACTTCTATTTACTTACAACTCAAAGATTACAACTCGATACTAGAACAAAATATGACTCTATATGGATCCCTCCGGCGATATACCGGGATGGGCAATGAATCAAGAGTGACATGTATGAAGAATTATGCATGGTGGCCTTGCCACAAATACGATGTCAACTACATGATCATGCAAGGCAACATGAGAATGATGACACGTGTCATAATAAACGGAACGGTGGAAAGTTGCATGGCAATATATCTCGAAATGGCTATGGAAATGCCATAATAGGTAGGTATGGTGGCTGTTTTGAGGTAGGTAAATGGTGGGTGTATGGTACCGGCGAATGTTGCGTGGTACAAGAGAGGCTAGCAATGGCGGAAGGGTGAGAGTGTGTATAATCCATGGACTCAACATTAGTCATAAAGAACTCACATACTTATTGCAAAAATCTACAAGTCATCAAAACAAAGTACTACACACATGCTCCTAGGGGAAGGGTTGGTAGGAGTTAACCATCGCGTGATCCCGACCTCCACACAAAGGATGACAATCAAAGAAATAGCTCATGCTTCAAATTTGTCACACAACGGTTACCATATGTGCATGCTACAGGACTTGCAAACCTCAACACAAGTATTTATCAAATTCACAACTACTATACTACCATGACTCTAATATCACTATCCTCATATCTCGAAACAATCATCAAGCATCAAACTTCTCATAGTATTCAATGCACTTTATATGAAAGTTTTTATTATACCCATCTTGGATGCCTATCATATTAGGACTAATTTTATAGTCAAAGCAAATTACCATGCTGTTCTAAAGGACTCTCAAAATAATATAAGTGAAGCATGAGAGATCAATAATTTCTATAAAAAAAATCACCACCATGCTCTAAAAAGATATAAGTGAAGCACTAGAGCAAAATTATCTAGCTCAAAAGATATAAGTGAAGCACATAGAGTATTCTAATAAATTCCGATTCATGTGTTGCTCTCCCAAAATATGTGTACAGAAAGGATGATTGTGGCAAACTAAAAAGCAAAGACTCAAATCATACAAGACGCTCCAAGCAAAACACATATTATGTGGTGAATAGTCTCAAGTAAAGTTACCGATAGACAAAGACGAAAGAGGGGATGCCTTCCCGTGGCATCCCAAAGCTTAGGCTTTTGGTTGTCCTTGAATTTTACCTCGGGGTACATTGGGCATACCCAAGCTTAGGATCTTGACACGCTTTATTCCATAGTCCATCAAATCCTACCCAAAAACTTGAAAACTTCAAACACAAAACTTAGCAAAAAATCTCGTGAGCTCCATTAGTATAAGAAAACAAACCACCACTTTAAGGTACTATATTGAACTCATTCTTTATTTATATTGGTGTTAAACCTGATGTATTCCAACTTCTCTATGGTTCATACCCCCCCGATACTACTCATAGATTCATCAAAATAAGCAAACACCACACGAAAAACAGAATCTGACAAAAACATAACAGTCTGTAGCAATATGTAACTTTCGAATACTTCTGTAACTCTAAAAATTCCGAAATAAATTGGTGGACGCGAGTAATTTGTATATTAATCATCTGGAAAAAATAATCAACCTAAAAGAACTCTCCAATAAAAAATGGCAGCTAATCTCGTGAGCGCAAAAGTTTCTATTTTTTACAGCAAGATCACAAAGACTTCACCCAAGTCTTCCCAAAGGTTCTACTTGGCACAAACACTGATTAAAACATAAAACAACATCTAAACATAAGCTATATGAATTATTCATTACTAAACAAAAGAAAAAAGCAAGGAAAATAAAATTGGGTTGCCTCGCAACAAGCGTTATCGTTTAACGCCCCTAGCCAGGCATTGATAATTCAATGATGCTCACATGAAAGATAAGAATTGAAGGACAAAGAGAGCATCATAAAACACATGACAAACCAATCTAAGTCTAACATACTTCATATGCATAGACATTTTATAGTAAAACAAATCAATACAAGCAATACCTAGCATATGCAAGGAAGAAGAAAGAAACAATAGCAATCTCATCATAATGAGAGGTAATTTAGTAACATGAAAATTTCTACAGCCATATTTTCCTCTCTCATAATAATTGCATGTAGGATCATAATCAAATTCAACAATATAGCTATCACTTTACATATTCTCAACATGATCCACATGCATGCGAAGTTGAAACTCTTCCAAAATAGTGGGATTAACATTAACTAAAGTCATGACCTCTCCAAACCCACTTTTATCAAATAAATTCATAAGATTGAACATTCTCCAAATATGTGGGATCTAAAGTTGACACTCTTCCAAACCCACTTTCAATAATATTGCTAACATTATTATCAATCTCATATATATCATGGGGCTTAAATAAGTTTTCAAGATCGTAAGAAGCATCACCCCAATCATGATCATTGGAAAGAGTAGTGGGCATAGCAAAATAAGCATCCCCAAGCTTAGGGTTTTGCATAACATTAGCACAATTGACATTAATAGAATTTATAATAACATCATTGCAATCATGTTTTTCATTCAAGGAGCTATCGTGAATCACTTTATAATCTTCTTCTTTCAACACTTCATCACAATTTTCGGACTCACGCATTTCAAGCAAAACCTCATAAAGATAATCTAGTGCACGCAACTCACTAGAAATTGGTTCATCATAATTGGATCTCTTAAAAAGATTAGCAAGTGGATGAGGATCCATAATTTAGCAAGTGGATGAGGATCAATAATTTAGCAAGTGAAGATGCAAGCTAATAGAGGGCACATAGCAACACAAGCAAACAAAAAGGCGAACGGAAAAAATGAAAATCTTTTCGAAAATGATTTTAGAAGTGGGGGAGAGGCAAATGGCAAATAATGTAATGTGAGGGATAAGAGTTTGTGATACGTACTTGGTATGTCTTGACTTGTGCGTAGATCTTCCCAACAACGGCGCCAGAAATTCTTCTTGCTACCTCTTGAGCTTGCGTTGTTTTTCCCTTGAAGAGGAAAGGGTGATGCAACAAAGTAGCGTAAGTATTTCCCTCAATTTTTGAGAACCAATGTATCAATCCAGTAGGAGACTACACACAAATCCCTAGTACCTGCACAAACAATTAAGAACCTTGCAACCAACGCGATAATGGGGTTGTCAATCCCTTCACGGCCACTTGCAAAAGTGAGATCTGATAGAGATAATAAGATAAATATTTTTGGTATTTTTGTTGTATAGATTGAAAAGTAAAGATTGCAAAATAAAAGAACAATAAAGATAGCTAGTTGACGGAAGATTAATATGATGGAAAATAGACCCGGGGGCCATATGTTTCACTAGTGGCTTCTCGCAAGATAGCAAATCTTACGGTGGGTGAACAAATTACTGTCGAGCAATTGATAGAAAAGCGCATAGTTATGAGAATATCTAGGAATGATCATGTATATAGGCATCACGTCCGTGACAAGTAGAACGAAACGATTCTGCATCTACTAGTATTACTCCACACATCGACCTCTATCCAGCCTGCGTCTAGAGTATTAAGTTCATAAGAACAGAGTAACGCCTTAAGCAAGATGACATGATGTAGAGGGATAAACTCATGCAATATGATATAAACCCGATCTTTTATCCTTGATGGCAACAATACAATACGTGCCTTGCTTCCCCTTCTGTCACTGGGAAAGGACATCGCAAGATTGAACACAAAGCTAAGCACTTCTCCCATTGCAAGAAAGATCAATCTAGTAGGCCAAACCAAACTAATAATTCAAAGAGACTTGCAAAGATATTGAATCATACATATAAGAATTTAGAGAAGAATCAAATATTGTTCATAGATAATCTTGATCATAAACCCACAATTCATCGGATCTCGACAAACACACCGCAAAAAGTATTACATCAAATAGATCTCCAAGAATATCGAGGAGAACTTTGTATTGAGATCAAAAGAGAGAGAAGAAGTCATCTAGCTAATGACTATGGACCCGAAGGTCTGTGGTAAACTACTCACACATCATCGGAGAAGCTATGGTGTTGATGTAGAAGCCCTCCGTGATCGATTCCCCCTCCGGTGGAGCTCCGGAAAAGGCCCCAAGATGGGATCTCACGGGTACAGAAGGTTGCGGCGGTGGAAATAGGGTTTCGTGGTGCTCCCGGATGTTTTCAGGGTATATGAGTGTGATAGCCTGTCTTATTAGGGATGATAGACTACTCATATCAATAAGGAATTCCTTCTTTTCCGGGAGCCCATTCGAAAAGAACTCTAAAGTTAAGCGTGCTTAGCTTGGTGTAGTTTCAGGATGGGTGATCGACCGGAAAGTTGCTCCCGCGTGCGCACGAGTGAGGATAAAGTGCGCAGAAAAGACTGGTATTGATATGTGAGGCCAGTCTAGATCCCGCCAGGAGTAACGACCACCAGCGGGTGTGTCCGGGGCGTTACAAGTTGGTAAGAGAGCCGACCCTCGCGGTTACACGGATGTTTGCGGACAGGTGCGCAGTCATGTTGTTCATGACGTTTGTGACCCGTCGTGGCACACGGCATGACACATGTGCCGGACTGGATGCACAGACGTTTGTGCAAAGAGGGAACGTTCCCGTGGCCTGACGAGGACATCGGTTCCTCTGAGTGGGGGTGTATGTGATAGCCTGGCTTATTAGGGATGATAGACTACTCATATCAATAAGGAATTCCTTCTTTTCTGAGAGACCATTCGGAAAGAACTCCAAAGTTAAGCGTGCTTAGCTTGGAGTAGTTTTAGGATGGGTGACCGACCGGGAAGTTGCTCCCGGGTGCGCACGAGTGAGGACAAAGTGCGCAGAAAAGACTAGTATTGATATGTGAGGCCAGTCTAGATCCTGCCAGGAGTAACGACCACCGGCGGGTGTGTCCGGGGCGTTACAATGAGTATATATAGGAGGAAGAGGTACGTCGGTGGAGCTATGAGGGGCCCACGAGGGTGGGGGGCGCGCCTACTCCCCTGGGCGCGCCCTCCTGCCTCATGGCCCCTCATGGCGTTCTAGACTTGTACTCCAGGTCTCATGGATTGCGTTTGTTCCAAAAACGATCCTCGCGAAGGTTTCATTCCGTTTGGATTCCGTTTTATATTCCTTTTCTGTGAAACACTGAAATGGGTAAAAAAACAGCAATTTTCACTGGGCCTTTGGTTAGTAGGTTAGTCTCAAAAATAATATAAAAGTGCATAATAAAGCTTATTAAACATCCAAAACAGATAATATAATAGCATCGAACAATAAAAAATTATAGATACGTTGGAGACGAATCACACTTCAAGGTGATCTCAGTAAGTATCTTCCTTTGGACTTCAAATGTCTTTGACTTCAGGGCAGTGTCCTGGGGTAGGGCATCTTGGTCAGGCCTAGGACCCCACCCTAGGTACATGTCTTCGTCAGCGACGCCACCCACTTCACTCCCTGCCGGCCATGGGGTTCTGGAAGTGGCATGCTGACAAGAAGAGCAAGCATGAGCACAAGGTGGGGTCAACGTCCGCCTCATGTGGAAGCGCAGCCAGCCTCTCCACTTCGCCAGCAACCTTCTCCATCTCCCCTCCGGCGACCGCGCCATGCTTAAGGCCCAATGTCAAGGTCACCATCTGCTGCCGGTACTGGGAGACTGGCACGCCGCTGCCATGGTCATATGCCTACCTCCCCAATGGGTGGCATGTGAGCCCGGATCGGGTGCACATTCCCCCCGTCTCGATGAGTGGCCATTCCGGCCTCCAGGAGATCGCCCCTCGTCGCGCCAGGATTCCTTGCTAGTACCTTGCCGACTGTAGGTGCGGCGTTGGCTCGCCCCTCTGGGACACATGATTCTAGGACGAGCACAATATGCGCCGACATTTTTTTTGCTGGTCATGCTCGTAGCCCGCCCCGTGTGTCCCATATTGCACCTCATGTGCGCGCACCGAGCCTGCTCGTAGCGCGCGGGTGTGCGGCCTGACACCGACACCCTCTCCCTTCCCGTCGTCGCCGCCCTCGTAGCCTCCCACCATGGCAGCTGAGGAGGAGAAGCGGCTTGTGCAGGCCGTCATGGAGGACTCTGAGCGGGAGTGCAAGCGCCGCCGGGAGGAGGAATGGGAGGGCCTGCTGGAGATGCTCGAGTCGTTGCCCTCCGAAGACGTCTACATGCCGGAGCTGGACGTGAAGCAAGAGGTGAAGATGGAGATGAAGGAGGAGGCCACGGAGGAGCGTGCATGGGCACCGTGGTCACCACTCCCACCATCGTCGCCGCCGCCGCAGCCTGCACAACACTCGCCCGCCCCATTCTGGGGGCCGCCGCCGCACCTCTGGACGCCCCCACCATACATCGACCTAACGAGCGAAGACGAGGATGGTGGCGCCTGAAGACGGCGATGACATCGGCGACGACGGCATCTGCGGCGTGCGGGGCGGCCGGATCATCCTTTTTATGTTTTTTCTAATTTGATCTTAAGAATTGTGCGCGGGCCGTGACTATGGTGGACTGTTTAATTGAGTTATTTATGTTTTAAACTATTTTGTAATGTTTTTTTTTTCTAAATTTCAATCCCTTTTTTGGTATTTTTTTCCTAAGTCCAACATGGACAATGTTCGAGATGCGGCTGCGCGTTGGGTGCACCAGTCCATGGATGGCCCAAACCGGACATGGCATCCATTTTGCCGCCCCAAACGGACCGAATATGGACCAAACGAACGTCTGTTTGGGGTTGTGCGTTGGAATTGCGTTTTGGTTGGACTAGGTTGTCGGATCCGTGCGTATAGCGGTCCGCAGACCGGTGAAGTATCGTGTTGGAGGATAACATGCATCTGAATCAATTTATCTATTAGCATGCCACAGTGTGAATTACAACTTGCAAATGTTAAACAATCTACTTGCCGTATGTGCAAGCAGAGAGATGGTGATCTAACATTACACCGACAATGGTAAACAACACTGGGCAAACGCCTAGCTGAACGGCATGTACTTCCTATCCCAAACGCCAGGAAGGGTGGCGTTTCCATCTACGTCTAGACGCCATGAAGCTTGGCGTTTCAACCTTCCACGTCAGCTGACCAGCTTGAGGTGGGATACGAAGCAAACATCAGGATCTCTGACGTCTCCTGTGTAAGCGAAATGCCATAGATGTTGGCATGACCAAAAAGGTCAAATACAAAATTCTTTCTAAAATAGGGCCATTTCGTGATTAAATTTGGGAAAAAGATTAAAACAAAATATTTGTCCGCATTTGGTCCTAGTCCCTCTGCGCTGCATGTGGACGTCTCCGGTGTCTACTCGTTGTACCGGAGCACTCTATTACAATCTTAGGCCAACTCCAAAGCACCATAAATGGACGTAGGTTTTGTCTGTTTTTTTGATTGGATAGGGCGACGGGGCGATGTCAGTCCATTTTTCTGGATGCGCCTGCCATGCGTCCAATGCGCGACCATCTCTGGTCCTCCACGACACACGCATACATTTTTCTACCACATTTTATTTATTTATTTATTTCATCAAAGGGTTTTGATACATTGGAGTACATTCACCGATTCTTAACAAGAATAGAAAGACAAAAAAAAAACAAGAATCACAACTAGACATTTTAACAAAAATCCAACTTCCATAACTGCTTCCATAATTTGAATAACTAGATGATACCCCGCGCGTTGCTGTGGGACTTTCTGCCTTTTGTATATAAATAGCTTCATACAAAAGTGCACCTGGATAAATGGAAATGAAATATGCCATCAATTTTAGTTACAACAAAACACTGGTATTTATATTTAAAAAAAGGTTGAATAAGTTTATTTTTGTACAAATATACCAAGATGCTTTGAGGGAGGACCAGCAAGAGAAAATAGTTCAGATGGAAAGGCAAGTAAGCCAATACAACACCAAGATTTATGCAAAAAATATGTAATACAAAATAAGCAATTTCTATCGAAACGGAAAACATTATGATTTCTCTACAAATTATGTAGTGTAAGGGAAGCAAAATTTTTTACCATAGAGAAGAGCTCGTCGAATAACTCAATTGCCAAGGTGCCATCATGTTTCTCTCCAATATAGTTACAATAGAACATGCGAAATATTGTCACTCTGAAGCAGCAAGCCAATCCTCAATTTGAAGCAGCAAACCAATCCAGTAAGGCATGAGATGTATTCCATATAAGGAAGACACAGTAGAACATTAATAATGGCATAATATATCTGTATTGTGAGAACTATGACCCTGTATGAAAGGACGTCATCTTTAGTACTTCAAGTCAACCTTTTTGTGAAGTATATCGAGCACCAGCTATTCTCGCATCACAAAAGATCCTATTCCAATCTCAACTTCTGTTGCAGAACAATAATTGTAAATTCAGTGTTAAACAACAATATCTAGAATCTCAAGGTGCGTACAAATTAGTTTCTTTCCCAAGGGGTTTATTGTTTGCATAAAAAATTACGAAATACTGAAGCATATGTGTGACTACATTTTATTGGTGCATGCACAATGGTCCACATGCTCTTGCCATCTCTAACACTTGATTATGCCAACTTCTGACAACACACATTTCTCTCCTAAAGCAAATTCACAATGTGTTCGCTTCATCATGAATCTATCTGTTCCATATATCTGCAAAACATCAAGGATCCAAGGCTTGTGCATAAATTCTATTCTAATTCCACCTTGATTTTTTGCGAGTTAATTCCACCTTGAAACCATGGTACAAAAGAACAAAATGTTTGCTTAGATGATCCTTCCATCAAGCACCTTGCAAACAATTCAAAGTAAGCCATGAGGGAATAGCTACTAACGAACAAATCAGAGTAAACAATGAGTGGAGAAGCTCCTCAATCTACTCCTACAGGGAATCAAGACAACTTGACTGCTGCTAGAAGAGAAGTGCACTGAACATCACCAATCAACGATAAAAAAATAGACATAACCAATTGAAACACTATAAATACCTAATAATCCAACAATATTTGGACATCATAGAATGTAGATTGACTGGAGGCAGTCAGTCATGTGGTTATAGCTCAAATGATGGTGGTCACCTGACAAAAAATAAAAATCATTACTTCTTTGTACCAAGAGAGGCTGAGACTGAGATGCGTCGTGCTTGCTCGGAGAAAGCAGCGAGCACTTTGGTTATTGTTGCAAAAGATTCTGAGGACCACCTGTAGATCATAATTCCAAATTTCGTCAAGCCTATAATTTTTATAAGTGGAAAAAGAGATGCATGAAGCAAATTAATGTCACAATGATATCAATTTAGTATATATAATCGGGGATCAATTTAGTATATATAATCAGGGATTAACCCGCTGACGGACAATGTATTCAATGTGTCGAATGCAAAATAAGAGTAGGGGCACTTGCAGAGATTGAGTTTTGTACTGTGAAGACATTGGAGATGATGCCAATAACACCCAATGAATGATGAAAACAAATCTGGTACCAATAGGAGGAGGAAGAATACAGATAATTGACTGATCCATAAGTATTTGATTGATCTATCGGGATAATCTCAATGTACACACCTTACCTGCCGATGCTGATCCACCCTGACAATCAAGCGAGAAAAGAGCAGTCTTGGCAACAACGATCACCGACTTAAGGTGTGAGGGTGACAATTAAAATCGACAGCCTGGACCTTTCACATAAGTCCCACGTACCCATCCTCCAGAACGATGGTCTTGCAATCCTGCCTTTGCCTTGCCGTAGCCGCCATCGCCACCGTAGTTGCCGGTTGTCATTGTGATAGCTGACGCAAACCTAGAGAAGGCTGGGCTCAGTTGTGTCCATTGCTCCGTGGGATTTGTGTCGTTTGGGGAGAAAGAGATGGGTGTGGAAGTCGGGGCAACCAGATTAGGAGGAGGGATTCAGTCTCTGACATTTCGGTTGGAGAAGAGCATCGCTTCCACTTCCACGGGGTCGTGGAAGGAGGAGTGAACGGGAGGGGTGTTCAACGAACACGGGGCCAACTCTTCGTCGCGGATCTTGGCCACATATGTTCAATCAAATGTCTGATTTTTTTATGATGGTGTGGACGCACGAGAGGGCAGAGAAATTTGGTAGTGGGGATCAACTATTTAAGGATAGTTAGCTTTATGCCCCTAGTTGTGTCCCACTCGATTGCTTTACCCCTAATTTCCAAAAGTGACCGGTTCTGTCCAAGTCACTTCGCTCCTCTTATGCTTTTGCCCTTTGACCGTTTGACCGTCAGTTTGAAAACTTCATAACTAATTCATACTAAATCAAAAAAATGCAAATAAGATAACAAGACGTTCGAAAAATATCACCTATATGCTAGTGCCATTTGCATTCATGACAAAAGTGTTGAAGTGCACATCCAAATTTTAGCTCTGATGATACCACCATGAATAATAAAATAAAAAAATAAAAAAATTCAAAAACAAATTTCGTGGTAAGGAATGACAAATATTTTAAGTGCTTGCCAAGTTTCATGAGGGAATGACATTTGTGCATGATGTGGCAAAAAAAAAACAATCATCACTCCAAAATAGATTATATTTCTGCCACGGCTTCCATGAATGTCGTTCCCTGATGAAACTTGGCAAACACTTAAAACATTTGTCATTCTTTCCCACCAATTGTTTTTTGATTTTTTTGAATTTTTTAGACTCTACTATTCATGGTGGTATCGTAAGAGCTGAAACTCGGATGGGCACTTTCCAACACTTTTGTCATGAATGCAAATGAAACTGACATATAGGTGATGTTTTCCCGAACATTTTGATATCTTATTTGCATTTTTATCATTTAGTATGAATTAGTTATGAAGTTTTCAAACTTACGGTCAAATAGTCAAAGGGCAAAAGCATAAAAGGAGCGGAGTGACTTGGACATAACTGGTAACTTTTGGATATTAGGGGTAAAACAGACGAGTGGGACACATCTAGGGGCATAAATCTAATTATAACAACTATTTAAGTATTATAGATATCTTCTCGATGCCTTCATTGTTGATCTGCAGATTCTCGGTCTTGCATACTTCTTTCTTCATCAATTCTAAAGAAGTGGACGTTGCTTCGTATCTAATATCATCTCTAGCCTCTATTCTAGCAAGGAGTGCACGACCATCTATCAAATTTCTCCCAATCAATAGATCAATGTATTCTTCTTTCCAATACCAAAATTTGCATCCATCCTATACCCAAATTTGGGTATGATCCAAGAGCTATTGAAAATGTACCGAATCTGGAAGCACAACCGAAGCAAAACATGCATATACCTTATCTTTTTTGCACTTGATGAACACCTATCTAGGATGCACCGACGTCGTAGAAATGCAGAGAACGACCTGCTGTGGGAAGTTGTCGCACTCTATGAGCGGCAACAGTGAGACGACGAGCTGCTGGGCCAGCACCGAGCCCGAACGACGATCGGGCGTGTTTTTGTCGACGCCGTTCCAACGAGGTAGATCCAGGTGGCTAGAGTCAAAGTCAATGCCTGCATGCGGTGCAAAGGTGTTACCGGGGCTATGCGGTCCGGTGCCCAGCCAATCGATGGCTAGGCACAGTCGCCGTCGGCCGGATGCGGCCAGAGGCACAAATCGGGCGGCCATATGCTCTTAAATCGGGCGGCTGGGCTGGACATCGAGGCGGCCGATAAAAAGGCGGGTGGTACAAAGGTATGGGGTGGGGCGGGGAGGTGATACGTTTCCATCGTATGTTCTTTTCCAAACACTTTTGATCTTGTTTTGGACTTTGCATGACTTGAATGAAACAAACCCGGACTTACTCTGTTTTCAGCAGAACTACCATGGTGTTGTTTTTTGTGCAGAAATAAAAGTTCTCAGAATTAGACGAAACTTTTTGGAGATTTTTTATGGAATATATGAAAAGTACTAGAGCCAAGACCCACCAGAGGGGGAGCACCTATTGCCCACAAAGCAACATGGCGCGGCACCCCCTAGGCGCGCCATGTTAACTTGTGAGGCCCACGTGGCTCCGCTGACCCTAATCTCAAGTCTATAAATACCATATTCGCGAGAAAAAAAGATGAGCAGTTGCATCGCGTTTTATGATACAGAGCCGCCGCCATCTCCCGATATTCATCGGGAGGGCTGGTCTAGAGTCCGTTTGGGGCTCCGAATAGGGGGATTCCTCGCATCATCATCATCAACCGTTCTTCATCACCAATTTCATGATGCTCACCATAGGGAGTGAGTAATTCCTTCATAGGCTTGTTGGACGGTTATGGAGTTGGATGAGATTTGTCATGTAATCGAGTCAATTTGTTAGGTCTTGATCCCTAGTGTCCACTATGTTTTGCGATTGATGTTGCTATGACTTTGCTATACTTAATGCTTGTCACTAGGGCCCGAGTCCCATGATATTAGATCTGAACCGTCTATGTTTTCATGAATATATTTAATTTCTTGATCCTATTGCTAGTTATGTGCACTTGTTATTGTTCTGATCTCTAGACCCCAAAGTGACAATAGCTAGGATACTCTCCGAGGATGATTGCAATTCGAGGATTTCATGCATTCACCATAAGTTAATGTTTTGTTCAGATTATCTATTAGAAGGGGCCCCTTAGTTTCCTTATGGACCCCGCTGCCACGGGAGAGTAGGACAAAATATGTCATGCAAAGTTCATATAATAAGCACGTGTGAGTATATACAAAAAAATTATCCATCGCTGACCCAATGCCTATGCTTTTCACATATTGATCTTTGCTAAGTTACTACTATTGTTGTTGCTGTTACAATCACTACAAAACTGCTACTGTTACTGTTTATGTTACTATTGCTATTGTTACCACCACTATCAAAATATCATATTATCGTGCTACTAAACACTTTCCTGCAGATTCTTAGTTCTCCAGGTGTGGTTGAATTGAGAACTCAACTGCTAATACTTACCAATCTTCTTTGGCTCCCTTTGTGTCGAATCAATAAATTCGGGTGAAATACTACCCTCGAAGACTGTCGCGATCCCATATACTTGTCGATTATCAAGACCTTTTTTGGCGTCGTTGCCGGGAGCATAGCCCTATTTGTTGAGTCACTTGGCAATTGAATCTGTTGATCACTATGAAGAAACTGAAAGACGCTAAAACGAAGATCGTACCCTCTAAGATGAGGGGTGGTAAGGAACTGCCATCTAGCTCCGCACTTGATTCACCTTCTGTTTTAAGTAGGCTTGCAACACCACCACCTGCTATTCAATCTGATATGTCGCAAGTAATTGATGATGCTACTTCTACTATGTATGATGCTTATGATGATGGTAATACTCTGCTTGATAAAACTGTGCCACTGGGAGAAGAATTTCTTGATGAGAACTTGCTAAATCTAAAGAACTTGAAAATGATGAAACTGATGAAAATTATGATTCACCTATTATGCCTAGCTCTCCTATTAGAGTTGAAACACCTAACATACCCGAGGGTTATGTTATGATAGAGATGATGGTAAGATACTATTGAGTAAGCTAAAAGAAAAATCTATGATAGAGAGAAGAAAATATGATCCTAAGTTTGCTACTTTTCCTATCTTCGTTACCGATAAGGATTATGAATTCTATGTCAATCCTGAGTCAATTACTTTGGTAGAATATGATCCTTTTCATGCTTATGAAAATCAAATTGTTCTGGCACACCTTACTAAATTTAAAGATATACCTATTTGCCCAGGAGGAAAAAATTCGCCACTACTGTATCCTTAAGTTGTTTCCTTTCTCAATAAAGGGTGACTCTAAGAAATGGTTTAATACTCTTGCTCATGGTTGCGCGCGTAGTCCCCAGGAAATGATATATTACTTGCCCGAAAAATATTTTCCTTCTCATAAGAAACAAGCTGCCTTGCAGGAAATATTTAACCTTGTGCAAATTGAAGAAGAGAATCTCCCTAAAGCTTGGGGGAGGATTCTCCAATTACTTAATGCTTTGCCTGATCATCCTCTTAAGAAAAATGAAATACTTGATATCTTTCATAATGGACTAACTGATGTTTCTAGGGACTACCTAGATAGTTGTGCTGGTTGTGTGTTCATGGACCCAACTGTTGAAAAGGCTGAAGAATTATTGAATAATATATTGAGAAATGCCAATGATGGACACTTCTCGAACCACCACCTAAAACAACTCCAAAGAAGATAGGTATTCTATTCCTCAGTCTAGAAGATATGTAAGAGGCAAAAAAATCTATGAAAGAAAAGGGTATTAAAACTGAAGATGTTAAGAATTTACCACCTATTAAAGAAATACATGGACTCAATACCCCGACATAGGTAGTAAAGATAAATTCTCTTTATAGATTCTATGAAGGTGATATTCCTTATAATAATCTGCTAGTCAATGCGTGGATGAATTCGATAATTACATTGTTAAGCAAGAACACTTCAATATGTATATTAGCAATCAATTAAAACGTAATGCTATCATGATTGATTGTTTGAGTGATTTAATGTTTATAATTGCTAATGATGTTAAATGTTTAAGTAAGCATGCATCCATGATTCATACTTAGCTAGAACAAGTCGCTAAGTAACAAAATGATTTGCTTAATGAAATGAATGATAAAATGAATGATCATGTTGTTAGGGTAATGACTAGAGGAAGTAGAATGAGTCAGGAGCCTCTATATCCTAAAGGTCACCCTAAGAGAATTGAGCAAGACTCTCAGAGAATTATCTTGATGCACCTAGATCATCTAAGAAGAAGAAAATAAAAAGATAGAAATTTGTATGCTTCGAGTGAACATGTGGTAGAAAAACCTCTTGAGGATAGTAATGATGTTTCTAGTTATGATGTTGAGACACAATCTAATAATGATATCTACCTAGGGGATAATTGTAACATCCCAAATTCTAAATTTTGAAATGTTATATTAAATAAATAGTTTTGATTGTTTGCTTGATTGTTGTGTAAATGATTGTGTGAATTTGAGCAGAAATTTGAGTGGAAATGTGGAACTTTTTAGAAAGTGAATGAGATGGAATAAAAGGACTTTCCCAAAAGTGTTTCTACTTGTAATGATTTGAAACCTCATTTGGAAGTAATTCAAACTTCATGCCACTCAAGGACTTTCAAGAGAGGAGATGAAATGACTTCTTCAAATTTAAATGAAAGAGAGTGGGGAGTTAAACCATTTTTGAATTTCATTTGTAATCCTGTCCATTTTGAGTAATTTTGAATTCCCTCTGACCCATTTCAAAATAAAGAGAGGAACAATATGACACTCCAAACCAGCGGCAAATTTGGAATTTATTTGAATGAGGAAAAACAGGAAAGATTTGTATGGTTTGAAATTCAAATTCAAATTCAAATCGAATTAGGAGTTATTTTGTTTCTATTCAAAATTATTTTCTCCAAAAATAAAATATATGGAAATAATGATTCCCTACAATAGACAACTGGAGAAATATGAACTTGAAATCATTTTGGTATTTTAACAATGATTTTATTTGAATTTAACATGCAACAATAACACTCTTTGCTTCATTTGAATTTTTGTGTATTTTATTTGACCTCGAGAAAATGTTCATCATTTAGGATTTATTTTTCTGAAATTTTTGATATATTATATGCCTATATAATGTATTTATTTCATTTATTTCATTTTCTTTTGTTTCTCTGTTTTTTTAAAAGGGGCCCGAAGCCAGTGTCGCCCAACCCACGTGGCCGAAAACTTCCCAAGACCATCGACCCTCCTAAAACCCCTAAGGGCCGGTCGCCCACACCTCCTTCCTCATCCGTGCTGCCACTGACCGCCTACCACACACCTTTCTTCCTCCTCGCAAGCCACACGCTCGATCAGAGCATCGCTGAACGCCGCTGTATCCCATGCTTGTCGGGATCGCCTGTATCCCGAACCCCAACCCCTTCTCCAAGTCGCGGACGCTATAAAAGCTGAGCCCCGCAACTCGTTTTGCCAAAACTCCACGCTGAAAACCCTCTCTGCGCCCCACAGAGTCTCGCCGGAGTGCGCGAGGTTTCACCGAGCTCCCCCGCCTTGCCATGCCTCCACCCCTCCCCTTCCGACCACCTCCACCACCACCATCACGTCTTGCCGCGCCGCACCTCCCCATGCTCTTGAACGAGCTAGATAACCACTGGAGCCACCGCCTCGTCACCGCCACCCTCACTTGAGCTTGCAGACCACATGAGTTGCACCAAGCTTGTCCCGACTCGTCGTGACACCCTCGGCCTTTGATTTAACCACCATCGGATTCGCATCGTCGCGCCTCTCCTCCCCGTCCCTTTGCTGGTGCCGGAGGTACGCCGGAGACCCCGCCCCGAGGACCGACCGACGCCACCGCGGCCCTCTTCCCCGGCGCCGGCACCAACCACCGCCCTGTGTAAGCCCGTGGATACCCACCGTTAGATAATCATCGTGCAGTCGAGATTAGATCGTTGTGTTTTTCTTTGCCGAACCATTTTCTTCTAATTAGTGTCCGTTCGCTAGGTTTGCTACTTAGCAGACGCCCTCCAGGAAATCATGGTGCGCCACGTCGAAGGAGGGATCTGTTTTTGTTTCTATTTAGCCACAGCCGCTGAATACATAAGTTTCGGCCATCCGCCCAGTTTTGTTAGCGGACACACATCCTGGGCCAATCAGACCGTGACACATGCCCACTGACCGATCCGACATTTTGTCTTTATTTTCGTTTATGTTTTAAAACAGAAATAGTTTGAATCTTAGATTGTTTGTATCTTTTAGGTTTTTAATCCAAATTGAGTGATTCTTTTTGCATTGGATTAATAATTTCATCTAGTGTCTGTTGATATCAAGTTTGGCCATGTTTAAAAATATTAAATTTGAATTTTCATGAATTTTCTTCAAACACTATTTTGTGAATAACTTGAGTTTAAAAATTGGTTTTGAATTAATTCTGTTTGCTCCTGATCACTTATGTTTTTGTTTAGCACTAGGTTTGACTTGGAAAATTTTAGAAAATTTTAACATAGGGTTTTAGGCAGAACAATACTGTTTCGACATAGTTTTGTTTTACCTTTAAACTTTTACTTTTTAATTGTTTTTAAATTATTTCTTTTTGTAACTTTTGACAAATTAGGTTTGTTTTTGTTAGTCAAAAGAAGAAGATTTTATTTTATTTTTATTTTTATTTTTATTTTCTTTAGTTTTGTATGAAAACTTGTATATGTCATAGTTATAGTTTCATAAAAGCTTTTATGTGTTTCTTTTTTTGCTACTAAAAGTTTATGAAAAATACTTCCTGTTAAATTCGTTGTTTTACATTTTCTTTTCTGTTAATTTATTAGTTTAGTATTTTAAATGCTATTAAGTTTTAACTTGGGGCAGAACTATATTAGATGTTTGTAGTAAAGTCGTAGACTTCCCTTAGTAGTTTTATTTGAAGTTTGTTTGAATTTCAGTTGAGTTTGTAATTGAGTTTTCTTTGTTGCCTTGATTGTTATTTTGATTGCTAGTATTGCTTGCTCGAATGTTTTCTTATGGGAATGCTATGTCTGTCTAATATAGATTTTCATCGGAGTGACAAATAGCTCTGCCATGTCTGTATTCTAAGAGCGTTATAATCTTCATCAACTTACCAGGCAAGTTCACTTTGACCATGATTTTTATACCTATGTTTTATTTGCATGTAGTATAACCCCTTCAATTTTTCCTCAAGTAGTGTTATAGAATTCCTTGTAGTTCAGTAGAATGCATCAGGTAGGAACCCGTCTCAATGTTATCAAGCCTGAGGCGTTGTTTAGTTTCAATGCTACGCTATAGTAGATGAGGTTTGGTATGAGTGTTTGGGAGTGGTGTGAGAATGGAGGACTCCATGTCAATGACGACAACTTCATGATGACATCGACAATGACTGCAACTTCAGGACCTCAAGACTTCAAGAATCGAGACAAGAATTGAATACACACTATTGGGTGAAGGATGGATTTGGTGGGCACCCTGGAGAAACTAGTGGATGGCCGGGATGCATGAAGAAGCGCCATGACATCTTGCGGAAAGCTTCACCCAGACTCAAAGAGGCGGAAGAATACTTCATGCCCGGAAGCTTACCTGTGCAACCGCAAGTCACTATGGGCTCTGGCTTGGTTGACCCTAGTGATGACTCTGGCTGGGATGGTGCTAGCATATGTAGAACTACGGTAGAATTGGATGGGCACCAGACGGTGGTTAGAGGAACTCTTCATAAGACCATGTTTCGATCATCCTATTTTCAAACAATCTGAAGTGCGAGGATGAAAAGGGAGAGATTGAATCTTGTGGGTAAAGTGTACAAACCTCTACAGAGGGTTAAAACCTAATCTATTAGCCGTGTCCCCGGTTACATACAATTTGAGCCTCTCGACTTGGATCTATCTCAGAACTCTCAACACCGGGTCAATAGTTAAATGTGGGCAAATTATGATGATATGGGTTATGAGACATCGGTTGGCGAAACCATGTCATGTATAGGTATCTGCTTTGTAGTAGAGATTCTGGATATTCCTTTTATGTAGGAAAAATAAAACTAGCTTTTACGCAAAAACCTCAGACATACAACCACAAAGCCACATTGCATATAGAATAGCTTTATCATCTGTTTCTCTTATTGATGATCTTGCCGGTACATTCAACATACTAACCTACACGGCTGCAACATCTCATGTTGCAGATATATATATATATATATATATATATATATATATATATATATATATATATATATATATGACGAGTGAGTTTTGTTGTAGGGTTACAGTCTACACTCAACCTGCCGATGGCGTTGATGGGACTCCACACCGTGTTGTTTGTTTCCGTTGAGACTTATGCGGCATATATCAGTTATACGTTATTTATACATGTGATTGCACTTTGATATATACATTGACGTATTGTGTGTGCCAGCATACTGATCTAGGGGTGGCACAAATACACAGATGCTTGACCGTTTGAGGCTGGGTCGCTATAGAGATGGTATCAGAGTACATGTTGACTGTAGGACATGACCCTAGGAAATGGCTTAGAAATAAGAAGACCCCGATAGGAACGACTTTTATTTTCTTACTACTCTCGTGACCACTAGATTCTTTTACCGAACCTTCCTTCTTTCAAACTATAGATGTAGAGCTACATTCTGAACAAAAGTGAACACTACAAGAAGGTTCTTGGAAGCCCATTCCTTGTGGATCTAGTCATACTGCTGAAGCTGCCGAGGCCTGAGATCATGGCAACTAAGAGGATGACTGGATCATGGGGAGTCAAGACCCAAATTTTTGTTGGAGAACGTTGCATGGAAAACAAAAAAAATCTATGCACACGCAAGATCTATCCATGGATATGCATACCTACGAGAGGGGGAGAGCATTTACATACCCGTGTAGATCACTAAGCAGAAGCATTTATCACGCGGTTGATGTAGTCATACTCTTCGTGATCCGATCACGATCCAACCGATCTAGTGCCCAACGGACGACACCTCCGAGTTTAGCACACGTGCGGCTCGATGATGTCTCCACCTTCTTGATCCAACAAGTGGGAGAGGAGAAGTAGATGGAGTCACAACCAACATGACCGCATGGTGCTACCTCTTGAGCATGCGTTGGTTTTCCCTTGAAGAGGAAAGGGCGATGCGGCAAAGTAGCGTAAGTATTTCCCTCAGTTTTTGAGAACCAATGTATCAATCCTGTAGGAGACAATGCTCAAATCACCTAGTACCCGCACAAACAATCAAGAACCTTGCAACCAACGCGATAAAGGAGTTGTCAATCCCTTCACAGCCACTCGCAAAAGTGAGATCTGATAAAGATAATAAGATAAATATTTTTGGTGTTTTTGTTGTATAGATTGGAAAGTAAAGATTGCAAAATAAAATAAATAGGAAACTAGACTTGTAGATCGGAAACTTATATGATAGAGAATAGACTCGGGGGCCATAGGTTTCACTAGTGGCTTCTCTCAAGATAGCATAAATTACGGTGGGTGAACAAATTACTAATGAGCAATTGATAGAAAAGCACAAAGTAATGAGAATATCTAGTCAATGATCATGAATATAGGCATCACGTCCGTGTCAAGTAGACCGAAACGATTCTGCATCTACTACTATTACTCCACACATCGACCACTATCCAGCATGCATCTAGAGTATTAAGTTCATAAGAACGGAGTAAGACATTAAGCAAGATGACATGATGTAGAGGGATATACTCAAGCAATATGATACGTGCCTTGCTGCCCCTGCTGTCTCTGGGAAAGGACACCGCAAGATTGAACCCAAAGCTAAGCACTTCTCCCATTGCAAGAAAGATAAATCTAGTAGGCCAAACTAAATCGATAATTCGAAGAGACTTGCAAAGAGACGAAATCATGCATATAAGAATTCAGAGAAGAACCAAGTATTATTCATAGATAAACTTGATCATAAATCCACAATTCATCGGATCCCGGCAAACACACCATAAAAAGTATTACATCGAATAGATCTCCAAGAGAATCGAGGAGAACTTTGTATTGAAGATCAAAGAGAGAAGAAGCCATCTAGCTAATAACTATGGACCCGAAGGTCTGTGGTAAACTACTCACACATCATCAGAGAGGCTATGGTGTTGATGTAGAAGCCCTCCGTGATCGATTCCCCCTCCAGCGGAGCGCCAGAAAAGGCCTCAAGATGGGATCTCACGGGTATAGAAGGTTGCGGCGGTGGAAAAGTGGTTTCGTTGCTATCCCCGATGTTTCTAGGGTACAAGGGTATATGTAGGCGGAAGAAGTACGTAGGTAGAGCTACGAGGGGCCCACGAGGGTGGGGGCGCGCCTACCCCCCTGGGCGCGCCCTCCTGCCTCGTGGCCGCCTCGTGGCGTTCCGGGCTTCAACTCCAAGTCTTCTGGTTTGCTTTCGGTCCAAGAAAGATCCCCCCAAAGGTTTCGTTCCATTTAGACTCCGTTTGGTATTCCTCTTTTGCAAAACACTAAAAGAGGCAAAAAAAATAGGAGTTGGCACTGGGCCTTCGGTTAATAGGTTAGTCCCAAAAAATAATATAAAAGAGCATATTAAAGCCCATTAAACATCCAAAACAGATAATATAATAGCATGGAACAATAAAAAATTATAGATACGGTGAAGACATATCAAGCATCCCCAAGCTTAATTCCTGCTCGTCCTCGAGTAAGTAAATGATAAAAACATAATTTTTGACGTGGAATGCTACTTAACATATTTATCACTGTAATTTCCTTTATTGTGGCATGAATGATCAGATCCGAAAGATTCAAGACAAAAGTTTAATATTCACATAAAAATAATAATACTTCAAGCATACTAACAAAGTAAACATGTCTTCTCAAAATAACATGGCCAAAGAAAGCTATCCCTACAAAATCATATAGTCTAGCAATGCTCTATCTTCATCACACAAAATATTTAAATCATGCACAACCCCGGTTTCAGCTAAGCAATTGTTTCTTACTTTAGTATTCTCAAACTTTTTCAACTTTCACGCAATACATGAGCGTGAGCCATGGACATAGCACTATAGGTGAAATAGAATGGTGGTTGTAGAGAAGACAAAAAGGAGGAAGATAGTCTCACATCAACTAGGCGTATCAATGGGCTACGGAGATGCCCATCAATATATATCAATGTATGAAAGCTCAACTACATAAACTAAGTGGGTGTGCATCCAACTTGCTTGCTCACGAAGACCTAGGGCATTTTGAGGTAGCCCATCATTGGAATATACAAGCCAAGTTCTATAATGAAAATTCCCACTAGTATATGAAAGTGACAAAACAAGAGACTCTCTATCATGAAGATCATGGTGCTACTTTAAAGCACAAGAGTGGAAAAAGGATAGTATCATTGCCCTTAACTAGTCTTTTTTTTTCTATTTTGGGCCCTTTTTTGTCTTTTTATGGCCTTTCTTTTATTTTTTTATTTTTCGTTCGGAGTCTCATCCCGACTTGTGTGGGAATCATAGTCTCCATCATCCTTTCCTCACTGGTACAATGCTCTAATAATGAAGATCATCACACTATTATTTACTTACAACTCAAGAATTACAACTCGATGCTTAGAACAAAATATGACTCTATGTGAATGCCTCCGGCGGTGTACCGGGATGTGCAATGAATCAAGAGTGACATGTATGAAAAAATTATGAAGAGTGGCTTTGCCACAAATACAATGTCAACTACATGATCATGCAAGGTAATATGACAATGATGGTTTGTGTCATAATAAACGGAACGGTGAAAAGTTGCATGGCAATATATCTCAGAATGGCTATGGAAATGCCATAATAGGTAGGTATGGTGGCTGATTTGAGGATGGTATATGGTGGGTGTATGGTATTGGCGAAAGTTGCGTGATACTAGAGAGGCTAGCAATGGTGGAAGGGTGAGAATGCGTATAATCCATGGACTCAACATTAGTCATGAAGAACTCATATACTTATTGCAAAAATCTACAAGTTATCAAAACCAAGCACTATACGCATGCTCCTAGGGGAAGGGTTGGTAGGAGTTAACCATCGCGCGATCCCGACCTCTACACAAAGGAAGACAATCAATAAATAAATCATGCTCCAACTTCATCACATAACGGTTCACCATATATGCATGCTACGTGAATCACAAACTTTAACAGAAGTATTCCTCAAATTCACAATTACTCTACTAGCATGACTCTAATATCACCATCCTCATATCTAAAAACAATCATCAAGCATCAAACTTCTCATAGTATTCAACGCACTTTATATGAAAGTTTTGATTATACCCATCTTGGATGCCCATTATATTAGGACTAGTTTTATAGCCAAAGCAAATTACCATGCTATTCTAAAAGGCTATCAAAATAATATAAGTGAAGCATGAGAGATCAATAATTTCTATAAAATAAAACAACCACCATGCTCTAAAAAGATATAAGTGAAGCACTAGAGCAAAATTATCTAGCTCAAAAGATATAAGTGAAGCACATAGAGTATTCTAATAAATTCCGATTCATGTGTGTCTCCCCCAAAAGGTGTGTACATCAATGATGATTGTGGTAAACTAAAAATCAAAGACTCAAATCATACAAGACGCTCCAAGCAAAACACATATCAAGTGGTGAATAAAAATATAGTCTCAAGTAAAGTTACCGATAGACGAAGACGAAAGAGGGGATGCCTTCCCGGGGCATCCCCAAGCTTAGGCTTTTGGTTGTCCTTGAATTTTACCTTGGGGCCCCTTGGGCATACCAAAGCTTAGGCTCTTTCCACTCTTTATTCCACAATCCATCAAATCCTTACCCAAAAACTTGAAAACTTCACAACACAAAACTTAATAGAAAATCTCGTGAGCTCCGTTAGTATAAGAAAACAAACCACCACTTTAAGGTACTGTATTGAACTCGTTCTTTATTTATATTGGTGTTAAAACGACTGTATTACAACTTCTATATGGTTCATACCCCCCGATACTACTCATAGATTCATCAAAATAAGCAAACAACACACAAAAAACAGAGTCGGTCAAAAACAAAACAGTGTGTAGCAATCTGTAACTTTCGAATACTTATGTAACTCTAAAAATTCTGAAATAAATTGGTGGACGTGAGGAATTTTTATATTAATCATCTACAAAAATAATCAACCTAAAAGCACTCTCCAGTAAAAAATGGCATGTAATCTCGTGAGCGCAAAAGTTTCTGTTTTTTACAGCAAGATCGCAAAGACTTCACCCAAGTCTTCTCAAAGGTTCTACTTGGCACAAACACTTATTAAAACATAAAATCACATCTAAACAGAAGCTATATGAATTATTTATTACTAAATAGAAGCAAAAATCAAGGAAAATAAAATTGGGTTGCCTCCCAACAAGCGATATCATTTAACGCCCCTAGCTAGGCATAAAAGCAAAAATAGATCTATGTATTATCATCTTTGGTATGCAATCCATAAGTGGCTCTCATAATAGATTCATAAGGCAATCAAGTGTTCGATGCCTTTCCTTAACGGAAATTGGAATCTAATATTTCCTTCTTTCATGTCAATAATTCCACCAATCGTTCTAAGGAAAGGTCTACCAAGAATAATAGGACATGTAGGATTGCAATCTATATCAAGAACAATGAAATCTACAGGCACATAATTCCTATTTGCAACAATAAGAACATCATTAATCCTTCCCATAGGTTTCTTAACGGTGGAATCCGCAAGATGCAAATTTAAAGAACAATCATCAAATTCACGGAAACCTAGCACATCACACAAGGTTTTTGGAATCGCGGAAACACTAGCACCCAAATCACACAAAGCATAGCATTCATGATCTTTAATATTAATTTTAATAGTAGGTTCCCACTCATCATAAAGTTTTCTAGGAATAGAAACTTCTAGTTCAAGCTTTTCTTCATAGGATTGCATTAAATCATCAATGATATGTTTAGTAAAAGCTTTATTTTGATTATAAGCATGAGGAGATTTTAACACGGATTGCAACAAGGAAATACAATCTATCAAGGAGCAATTATCATAATTAAATTCCTTGAAATCCAAAATAGTGGGTTCATTGCTATGAATTTTTTTGACCTCTTCAATCCCTCTTTTATTAATTTTAGCATCAAGATCTAAAAACTCCGAATCATTGGGACACCTTTTAACAAAAGTTGACACATCTCTAGTCCCATCTTTATCAAGATACGTATTGGAAAATAAAGATTCAATAGTAGTCACATCAATTACTTTTAGATCTTCATCATTATTATCATGAAAATTAGAAGAACACGCTTTCACAAAGCAATCTTTTTTTGCACGCATCCTAGCGGTTCTTTCTTTGCACTCATCAATGGAAATTCTCATGGCTTTGAGGGACTCATTGATGTCATGCTTAGGTGGAATAGATATAAGTTTCAAAGAATCAACATCAAGAGAAATTCTATCCACGTTCCTAGCCAAATCATCAATCTTTAGCAATTTTTCTTCCATCATAGCATTACAACTCTTTTGTGAAATCATAAATTCTGTACCACTATTCTCAAAGTCAGAGGGCATCTTATTATAATTTCCATAAGAATTGTTGTAGGAATTTTCGTAATTGTTGTAGGATTAGTAGGAAAAGGCCTAGGATTAAAGTTTCCTCTATAAGCATTGTTTCCAAAATTATTCCTACCAACAAAATTCACATCCATAAATTCATTAGTATTATCAATAAAAGTGGATAAGGGTATATCATTAGGATCAACATCAGCACCCTTGCTAGCAAACAATTTCATAAGTTCATCCATCTTTCCACTCAAAACATTAATGTCATTTTGAGTTCTTGGAACGTGCTCCATCTGCAGGCCTTCAAAGTGCTCTTCAAGTTTTCTCACTTCGTCGACGTAAGCTTCCATCAATGGACTCTGGTAGCTCTTGTTCACTTGGCGGACGACCAACTGTGAATCACCCCGCACAATCAGCTTCTTGATCCCAAGCTCTGCTGCGATCCTAAGGCCGGCAAGCAAACCTTCATACTCCGCAGTATTATTCGTTGCTTGCTCCTTGGGAAAGTGCATCTGGACGACGTACTTGAGGTGCTCGCCGGTGGGCGCGACAAGTAGCACGCCAGCGCCGGCGCCTTGCAACGAGAAGGCACCGTCGAAGTACATTATCCATTCTTTGCTCGCTTCTTTGACGGGGATGCTTGTCTCTGGAATCTCTTCATCTGGTGTTGGTGTCCATTCTGCTATGAACTCTGCCAAAGCTCTGCTCTGGATAGTCGAAGTACTTTCAAACTTGAGACCAAAGCTTGACAGCTCTAGTGCCCACTCGACGATCATGCCTGTTGCTTCCGGATTTTGCAATATCCTCTTCAACGGAAAGCGAGTGACCACTGTTATCTCATGTGCTTGGAAGTAGTGGCGCAGCTTTCTCGAGGCCATGAGGAGGCCGAAAAGCAGCTTCTGCACCCCAGAGTATCTTGACCTAGCCCCCTGCAAGAGGGAACTGACAAAATAAACTGGGCGCTGCACCATCTTCTTCCGCACCTCTTCTTGGATCTGCGCAGACTTATCCTTGTCGGGGCGAGAGCTTGTCGGGGAAGCCCCCTGCTTCTCGCTGGATGTGCTTGTCGGGGTTGTGGGCTCCTCATCTGCCTCCCTTTCCGCTACCAACGCAGCACTAACCACTTGATTGGTTGCTGCTAAGTACAGCAGCAACTTCTCTTGTGGCCTAGGTGCGACAAGTATTGGAGCGGAGGAAAGGTATCCTTTCAAGTCTTGCAGCGCTGCCTCCGCTTCCGGAGTCCATTTCATTGGACCTGCCTTTTACATGATCTTGAAAAACGGCAGGGCGCGTTCTGCAGACTTAGAAATGAACCTGCTGAGAGCAGCCACACAACCAGCAAGCCTTCGTACATCCTTGACGCGCTCCGAAGCTTCGATCTGCTCAATGGCTTTGATCTTGTCGGGATTGGCTTCAATCCCCCTCTGGGACACAAAGAACCCGAGAAGCTTGCCGGAGGGGACTCCGAATACGCACTTCTCGGGGTTTAGCTTGAGCTGTATCTTGCGCAGATTTGCAAAGGTTTCATCTAGGTCCTGAATCAGAGTATCCTTGTCCTTGCTCTTGACCACTATATCATCCATGTAAGCTTCTACATTTCTGTGTATCTGTGGCTCAAAAGCAGTGTGGACTACCCTTGCAAACGTCGAACCGGAATTCTTCAATCCAAAGGCATACGTATGAAGCAGTACGTGCCACATGGAGTAATGAACGCGGTCTTCTCTTCATCTTCTTCAGCCATGAATATCTGGTGGTATCCGGAGTATGCATCAAGAAATGAAAGCAACTCACATCCAGCCGTGGAGTCAACGATCTGGTCGATGCGCGGCAAGGGAAATGGATCTTTGGGACAAGCTTTATTTACATCGGTGAAGTCTATACAAAGCCTCCACTTCCCATTTGCTTTGCGCACGACCACAGGGTTAGCCAGCCACGTGGGATGAAGTACACCTCTGACAAGGCCTGCCCCTTCCAGTTTCTTGATCTCTTCAGCGATGAACTCTTGGCGCTCCACCGCTTGCTTTCTGACCTTCTGCTTGACGGGCCGCGCGTGAGGACAAACGGCAAGCTTATGCTCAATCACTTTCCTGGGAACACCGGGGATGTCAGACGGTTGCCATGCAAACACGTCGACATTCGCCCGCAGGAAAGCAACGAGTGCGCTTTCCTATTTAGGATCGAGCGTGGCACTGATGGTGAAAGTACCACCAGTGCCGTCCTCCTTGGCGGACACCTTCTTGGTTGCAGGTGGAGCTGCCATTCCCTTCTTGCACTTGCCGGTGGAGCTCGATGGTGCGTCCTCGACGGCAGCGCAGCACTCCGAAGAGGTGCGTTTGCCGGAGTGGGCCCCAGAGCTCTTGCCGGACTTGGTCTTGTTCTTCCCCCCGGGAGCTTCAGCGGCAAGTGTCTTGCTATCCGCTACGGCTGCTGCGTCCCAGTAAATCTTGTCGGCACAGATAAGCGCGTCCTTCTTGTCGCCGGTGACAGAGATGACGCTTATCGGGCCTGGCATCTTGAGCATGTTGTAGGCATAGTGAGAGGCTGCCATGAACTTGGCGAGCGCTGGACGGCCGAGTATCCCATTGTACGACAACGGGATATCGACAACGTCAAAGGTAATCCTCTCAGTCCTGAAATTTAGTTCTCCGCCAAAGGTTACTAGCAGTGTGATCTTCCCCTTCGGCTTGCTTCTTCCCGGGTTGATCCCTTGGAACGTACCGGTTTCTTCAAGCTCGCTGTCGGGGATCTGTAGCTTCTGGACCACAGCAGAGGAGATCAGGTTCAGGCCGGCCCCGCCGTCAACCAGCAGCTTGGTGACCCTGAGGCTGCGGATGGTTGGTGAAACCAACATCGGCAAACACCCGACCGCAGTTGTGCGGTCAGGGTGATCCTCAATGTCGAAGATGATGGGCGTGCTGGACCACTTCAGGAGTTTGCGCGACTCGACGGGTGGCTCTGCTGCATTAACTTCCCGCACCCATTGTTTGAGTTGGCGGTGGGAAGTATGCAGAGAGGCACCTCCATCGATGCACAGAACTTCTGTGGCCTTCTGGAACTCCTGCTCGCTGTTGTCTCCGTCATCCATATCCTCGTCGTCGTCTTCGTCTTCGTCCTTGTCACGGCCGCGGGGAGGTCTATCTCCTTGCCGCTGCTTGGCCTTGCCGCGGCGTCCTCCCCGGCCATTGAATGGCCGCTTCTTGCCGGACTCCCCTCCACCTCCCTGGGCCTTCTCCTTGTCGCGTCGATCGTACTCAGCCTTCTGCTGCTCGACGAGGTATTCGACCCTTTTGCAGTTCTGGAGATCGTAGCCCTTGGTGCGGTGGATCATACAGTACTGCTTGTCGGAGCCGTCCGGCTTGTCGGCGGCCGCTACAGTGGCAGCTTCCTTGCCGGAGCAACCAGCCTGAGCTTTCTTGGCGCCAACCTCCTTGTCGGACTGCTCGACGTCCAGTACTTCCTTGTTCTTCTTTTTCTTGTTGTTCCGCCGCCGGCTCTTCCTTGCCGGGGCGGCATCCTCATTATCCGTTCCCCCTGCTCGAGCATCCTCTCCGGGGAGTCTCCTCCCCTCTTCAGCGCGTGCACACTTGTCGTCCAGGGCATAGAGCTCACTGACGTCTCGGATTTTGCACATCACCATCTCCTCGCTCATCCGGCGGTTACGCACGTTCCGATGGAACACGCTAATAACCGCGGCAGGGTGGACGTCCGGGATGTTGTGCTGGACGCGGCTGAATCTCTGGATGTACTTTCACAGGGACTCTTCTTCCTTCTGGGCGAGTATATGAAGGTCGCTCTCCTGGCTATGGGGCTCGTGGCCACCCGTGAAGGCGCTAACAAACTGGTGGCACAGGTCGGCCCAAGAAGAAATAGAGTTCTCCGGCAAGTGCATGAGCCAGGATCTGACGTTCGGCTTGAGCACGAGCGGGAACTAGTTCGCTAGTATTTTCTCGTCTCGTCCCCCGGCAGCCTGCACCGCAATGGTGTAGATGCTGAGGAACTCTGACGGATGAGTTTTGCCGTCGTACTTCTCGGGTACGTCGGGCTTGAAGTTCTTCATGCTGGGCCACTGGACTTGCCGCGGCTCACGGGTGAACGCAGGACAACCCGCCGCGTACGGCAAGTCGCCTGGTTCTCCGGGCGCGTGCAAGTCGACAGCGGGCCCAACGCGCTGGTCTGACTGTCGTCGCGCTTCTCTTTGACGCTCGATGCGAGTTCGACCGTCTTCCTGTCGTCTGTCGTCGAGGACTTGGCGTTGATCGGGCGAGCTCGTGGATCCGACGACGCCGTGGAGTCGTCGTCGGTATTGATCCGGCGAGTCGGCGATTTCGGCCTTCGGGGCGGGGAATGCACGGTAGTCGCACCCCCGGCGGTCTTGTCTCCATCAGCCCGCGCCTGGCTGACTTGCCGCGGTCGCGACGTCGTCGGCTGCTGCGGCGAGTCGTTGTTGGCGAAGGCGATGAGGCTTTGGATGGTGGCCCTCCAGTCGTCCGACTTGTCTGCCGCTGGAGGGAAGTCGAGGAGCAGCTGAGCTCGGGATAGAGCTTCTGCTGGAGTGGAGGGGAGCGGTGGCGAGCGGTGCGAGGAGCGAGACATGCTCGGACTTCTAACTGCGTTAGAAGGAGCAGGTTCTCGCCCCGGCGACCGCGCCTTCCTCGTGCCAGCGCGTTGGCCTTGAGCGTCCCGCGACCCGCCAGCTTGGCCTTGTCCCAGCAAGCATATGGTACCTTGGGTACCACGCCGCTGCCGGTCCGGCACCTCCTGAGAGGGGCGCGGTGCGTGTACGGACGCCGATGTCTTGGAATGCGCTCGGTCGTCCGTCTTGTCCTTGGACTTGGCGACGCCGTGAGTTTCCTCGCCGGCGTCCGCCCTTCTGCCAGTGTCTACCCCACCGACCGTTGGCTCTGGTGGGAGTGGGACTGACGCGGACGGGCCTGCTACCTCCGAAGCTTTCTTCTTCGGCGGCATGCTGATGTAGTCGGTGAAGTTGACGAAGTTGATGAAGTTGCTGAGGTTTTCGCTCGCGTGAACGCCGGATCGGGTCCACACAACCTCGACGCACCCCCTACCTGGCGCGCCAAAGATGTCGGGGAAACTGATCGCCCACGAACACCTATTGGACCGAAGCCCCTTTTCGGTACGGCAAGGGGGCGGAGGATGCACAAAGAGCGGATCGAAGCGTGCACGCGAGCAGTTTACCCAGGTTCGGGCCGCACGGATGCGTAAAACCCTACTCCTGCCTTGGTTTGTATTGTGTTCTTGGCTCGGGAGCGAGAAGATCTATAGTGCTTGTCGCTAGCAACAACGAGCGTGAGAGTGATCGAGGATCGGAACCCCTTCTACGTTGTGCATGGGCCTCCTTTTATAGGTCGAAGGGGTCACCAACAGGTGGCAACGCAGATGAGGGTAACAACGTAAAAATGGTGGTAGTTGGAACAGTGTACGTACAGTGCTTTGTACCTAACCCTGACGGTGGGGGACAAGGGCATTGAATGCCCGTCGCCGTCGCCCCAAACAGTGTAAAAAGCGTCCGTCGGGGCGTCTCCGTTCGCCACGACGGTGGCCTCGTCATCGCGTCTTGCCACCGTGTACCCCAAGCTGCACAGCCTTCCGCCACGTGCCCCTGGAAGGGCCCCAGGGCGACGCGTGGCCGGATGAGCTTGAGCGCGGGCACATAGTGGAAGCCTGCCGCGGCAAGCGCCTTGCCGCGGCCGCTACCTTGCCGCGCCCGGAAGCTTGTCGCTCTCCGGGCTTTGCCGCGGCGCATGGCGCGTCGCGGCAAGTCTCCTGAAATACCATGCTTGGCCTTCCTGGCAAGCTCCTCTTGCCAGGGCCTTGTGCCAAAGGGGTGGTCTTGAGCCTGGAACGGCCTTCCCGGCAAGCTCCTCTTGCCGGGGTCTTGTTTCTTGAACTTGAATACTTTGTTCTTGAATGGCTCCAAAGGAACCATAGTGGGCCTTGGCGGGCGCGTGGCAAACCCTGCCACGGGATGCTGCTACTGCCCGTGCACAAGTCGGGATACTAAGGTACCCCTACTTTAGTACACCGACAGGAGCCCCCGGGCCTGGGCCACACACGGTGCCGAGCGCTATTGGGCCAGGCCCAAAACAGTGCACGGGCACACGCGGCCCACGGCGCGCCGCATCCCACTCCGTATCCGCCGCGCCTCTCCCTAACGGCACGCGTCGATTGCGGCGTCGTGGAAGAGATCGTGGCTTGTTTCTTTAATGGGGAAAATGCGGAACGTCCCCCTCTCCCCCTTAAAAGCAGGGAAACAGGGGCATCTCCTTCCATTCGCTCTTTGCTTCTTCAACCTCCAGAAACCCCCGCTGCTCCCCTCCTCCCCGAAGGTTGAAAGAGAGTAACGCTCCGCCCTTCTTCCGCAGCCGCCACCCTCCCCAGCGCCGTCGACTTCCCTCGCCGTCCCCGCCATGGCCCCGAAGGGCGACAAGGCGAAAGCTGTGAAGACCGACCGGGCGCTGAAGCTAGCAGCAATGCGGAAGAAGACGGTGGTCTTCCCGCCGAGGCTCGGCGCGAGGGAGCTGAAGGACAAATTCTACCACTTCTGGTCGAGGGAGACAAAAGCGCACCCGCGCACCAGGGTACTCCCCGCCGAGGCCTGCGACATGTTTTCGGGAGGGTATGCCTATTTTGCCCTGTTCTTCCATTGCAGACTCATGGCAGTTTTCGCACATCTGTGTGAGAACTTTGTCGGAGTGTACCCCAACATAGCCCTCTTCTGCCATTATTATACGCCTCGGGTAGAATCTGGGTCTCCTCTGTCCGGCGGGATTTCTTGGATATTTAGGCTTCATAAGAAAGAGGCATACTTGACTGGGGAACTCCGCGGCAAGTGGGAGGAGTGGAGGGCCAACTGGTGCTGGATCATGGAGGATGAACCCCAGCAGTTCACTTCCCCGCGCCAAGTTGCAATAGTGCGCGGCAACGACTGGAGCGACCTGGCCCCCGAGGACGAGAAGCTGAAGATAGCCATCACTAGGATTCTTCGCCTCCGGCAAGCCAAGCTCACTGTAGGTGCTGTCGGGGCAGATTTCCTTCGCCGCCGCATCGCTCCCTTGTAGGAGAGGAAGAGGCCTGCTTGGGAGTTTGGTAATGCGGCAGACTGTATGAGGCTGCGCCCCGGCCTCAACTATAATTTCACTGTCCTGGAGCTCAAAGGGATGCTCCGTGAGCTATTCAAGCACGACGCCAAACATCCAGAGTGGTTCGCCTTGCCGCGGGGGGTAGTTCTACTATGCAACAATTCGTCGCTCAGTGCTATCCGCGTGGCGATGCCATGGTGTGACTCCCATGGGATTGACCCCACTTGGCTGGCGCCTTCTGACGAAGCCGTGCAAACGTTCTTCGACAACTTGGTGGAGCTGCCAATTGATCCCGACGAGAAGAAAGGCCTCACCCGCGACACCACCGACCGGGAAATGGCTTATATTGCCACCAGGTTGGAAGAGGCAGCTGCAGCCACGGCCGCGGGCGAGTTTGGGTATACTGCAGAGGAGTAGGATGCAGCGGAGGCAGTAAGTCTGGCCGAGGAGGAAGAGGTCCTCAAAGTGTTAAAGCCCACCGAGCAGCCTGCCGGGACAAGCGAGGCCACCGGGCAAGGCACAGAGTCGAGTGAGCCCGCCGAGCAGGGCGCTGAATCAAGCGATTCTGCCGAAGACTCGGGCGGGTCTCTGAATCTTGATTCTTCTTCTTCATCCTCGGGAAGTTCACCACCACCGCCAAGTCCTCCGCCTCAACCGAAGAAGCGTCTCCGCAAGGCCGCAGATGTGGCGAGGCAGCCGGCGGGCCAGCAGCCGCAGCGCCGCTCGACGCGCGCCACCACGACGAGCAAGACCGTAAAGGGGGCGCCTCGCGCCTCAGCAGCGGCTGGAGGAGGATCTTCCCGCGCCGGCCCCACCGCTCCTTCCGCCCCTCGGACTTCGGCGACGACCGGAGCGTGGTCTTCTCAGACCACCGCTCCAGCGCCCGCCAAGCGCCCGAGGGAGCCTACTCCTCCAGCTCCTCGCGCCGGGACGCGCGAGGCGGACTTTGACTTCTCCGTGCTCAGTTCCGACGAGGAGGAGGAAGAGTAAGCACTGTTAACTCTGGTTTCTTTCGACTTTTGTTGCTCTTGTCTTGAATTTTCTTTGTCTGATTTCGATTCGGTCTGTCTTCCAGGACCCTGGCCCAGAGTGCGGCGAAGAGGGCCAAGATCCCAGTGATCGACCTTGAGAACGAGCCCGTCGCAGCAGCAGGGGACGCGCCCGCGACAGGCTTGCCGGACCAGCCAGCTGCTCCGGAGAGCAGCCCCCAGCGCAGCCCCCAGCGTAAGTCTTCTGACCTTCCGCTTGTCGGGCGCGCGTAGGTTTCTTACCCTTACTATCATTTTGCCTATTTGTTGGCTTGTGCAAAAACAGAGCCGCAGCCTCAGGAACGCCAGGAGATCGCTCCCGACGAGCTGCACGCCTCAACCTCTCCGCCAAGGAGGAACTCCCCGGCGAGGGAGGATACTCCGCCAAGGGACGGTACTCCGCCAAGGGTGAGTACCCCGCCAAGGGCGAGCACCCCACCGAGGGAAGGCACTCCGCCAAGGGAAGGCGCCAGCGGCCCTCCGCCGGCGGGGGCTACCACCACGCCGCCGAGGGGGGACCCCCCGGCAAGGAACCTCACTTAGGAAGAGGCCCGCGCAGGTAACCCTTGTACATTTCTTCTCTTGGATTTCTCTTTTTAGGTATTTGCTTGACCATTCCCCTTTCTTCTTATTTTTCTTGTCTTCAGATTCGTCCGCTCCAGAGCCTATGGGGACGGAGACTGCCACTGAAGAGACCACGCGCGGCAATGCTGGCGACACCGCCGCCGCTGAAGAGACGGCCGGCGCCGACGAGCTTGCCGCCGATGAGACCACCGCGGCCGCTGACGCGGCAGCTGAGGAGGGGACCGGCGACCGCACTGACGGCCCTGAGGCCGCAGGAGTGCCGGACGCTGCACCGGCCGCCGACCCCTCTGCTGCCGCGATCGAGCCGGGCGTTTATCTGGAGGCCGCCAACGGGGTCTTCATCCAACTCCCGTGGGCGTCCTCATCAAGGGCGCCCGCGGAGGGAGAGGTCTTCGATGGAGAAGTCCTTGCCTCCGCCGGGCTGAGGTTTGTCGACGCGCCCGACAGCAGTAGCGAGCCCGAGGAGGAGCAGCTTCTGCGGAGTCTCCTGGCTCTGTACCGCGCCAGGCAGGCCAAGCTGGAGTCCCGAGAGGCTCTGGCCGCCAAGGCGGGCGTCGACTTGGAGAAGCGCGCCGAAGAACTCCGGGCCGCCAACCAGGCGGCCTTCCGATTCTTGGCGGAGGAGCGGGAGGAGCTCGCCGAGGCACACCAGGCGTTCATCCTTGAAAAGGCCGAAGAAGAAGAGCAGCAACGGCTCGCCGCCGAAGAGCTGTCTCGGCGGGAAGGTGCGCTGACGCAGCGGAAGGTCGACCTCGATAGCCACGAGGACGACCTTGCCGCGCGCGAACAGTCCCTTGGCGGGGCTCTGCAGGAGGCGAGGGACGCCGCTGCTGCTGCAGAGATCGCCAAGAGAGACTTGGAGGCGAGGGTGGCCCAATTGGAGATCCACTTGAAGACGAGCGAGGAGAAAGTCGCTGCGCTCACACTGGAGAGGGAGAAGGACGCCCACAGCCACTCCGAGCTGCAAGTCCGTCTCTCCGACAAGGGCAAAGAGCTCGCCATCGCCAAGGTTTCCGTTGCAGACTTGGAGTTGAAGCTATCCACCCTCACCGCGTCGCTTGACGGTGCCAGAAATCAGGAGTCGAAGCTGAAGGAGGACCTCAGGGCCGAGAGGGCACTGTTGGACAGTGCCGCCCTTACCCAAAACAATTTCAGGCAGACGGTGGAGCAATGGACCGAGGAGCTTGTCGCCGCCGCCGCTGATATCAACAGGGAGATGGCGGGGCTAGGGACGGAGCACCTCGGGTGCTCCCCCGACGAGAACCTCCCTCACAGCGCCAAGCTGAGCTTGTTCTTCAGGGGAGTGGCGCCGGCCCTCCAGCAGCTCCGGGAGAGAATCCCCACGCAGCTGGCGAATGAGGCACGCAGGCTGTGCACGGGAGTCATGGAGAGGGTGTTGGTGAAGATAGTCTACCGCAACCCAGGGCTCAACCTCGACAACGTTCTCACGACCTTGCCGCCCGACGCCGACCAGGAAGCGCTCAAGACCCTTGTCGCCCCCATCGTGGCCAAGGTGGGCAAGATCAGGAGAGTCGACGGCGACCGCGCGGGCTAGGCTGTTTTCCTTTTTACTCCCTCTGTCGCTACCAATCACGTTATGGACAATAGTTTGTTAGAACAGTGACAAGTCATTTTGTATTATAACTTTATCTTGGGTAGTTAATGCAGTGTTATTTCCTTTACTCGACACCTTTGCTTTGTATGCTTTTACCCTACGCTTTTAGGGAACTTGCCGGCAAAGGGACCCTTGCCGCGAGCGCTGAGTGCGGAACTTCAGCAGCCTGCTGGCAATGCCACTACCGGCAAGAAACCTCGCCGCAGCTAGTCGCAGCACGCTTAGGTTGTTGAGCGAACTCGAAAACGAAGTAAGGGCGCGACACTTGTCGCAGCACACTTAAGCCGTTGAGCGTGCTCGAAACAAAGTAAGGGCGCGGCTAGCTACGAGTAGGTTCCTCCGCGCACAGGTTTTCCATACAAAGTGTGGTCGTTCAAGGAAGATAACTTAAAAATTCAAAAAATTGAACGCTCAAACTTTGGCAACTTAGCTTTCATGTCTTCTGCTTCCCGGCAAGGCGAGGCTTTCTTGAACGACACTTGGTCCATACTACTGTCTCCTTCCCCCCGGCAAACTTGTGCGCGAGGGAAACTTCTTCTGCTTGAGAGAAATGAAAAGGGAGGAAACATAGACATGGAGCCTTGCGGCCCGTTATTGCTTACCGGGGATGCGTGCTGTACACAATGTCAGTCAGTATACGCAAGAAAAATGAAAAAGGTATGAAACGACTAGTTGTGTAATGCACATAGACTTTACTGATGCACGGGGTCTGCGCCCGGCTTTGTACAAAGGATTACATGCAACAGCGGGAAGACTTGTACAAAAGGTGGTTGCCGGAGCGGATCACGGCAACCGCGCCTTATGGGTAAAACTTGCGAAGGTGCTCAATGTTCCAGGAGTTGCTCACCGGTAAGCCCTCTTCGGTCTCAAGGCGGACAGCGTCGGGCCTTGTGACTTGTCTCACCCGATAAGGGCCTTCCCACTTCGGCGTCAACTTGTTGGAATTCTTGGCGGACTGAACACGCCGAAGAACAAGGTCGCCTTCCTCGAGACTCCTGGCCTTAACTTTGCAGCTATGGTAGCGGCGCAAAGCTTGCTGGTATCGAGCAGCTCGTACAGCAGCCTGGAGACGGTCCCCCTCGAGGAGCAATGCGTCGTCTTGGCGCAGCTGCTCTTGCTCGAGCTCATCGTAAGCGAGCACTCGAGGCGACCCGTATACGAGTTCCGTGGGGAGAACTGCCTCTGCTCCATAGAAAAGAGCAAAGGGTGTCTGCCCGGTGGCTCGATTTGGTGTCGTCCTGATTGACCAAAGAGCCGCCGGCAACTCTTCAATCCAGTTTCTTCCGCACTTGTGCAGCTTGTCAAAAGTTCTTGTCTTGAGCCCGCGCAGCACTTCAGCGTTAGCCCTCTCCACTTGACCATTGCTCCTCGGGTGAGCAACAGAAGCGAAGCAGACCTTGGCGCCAAGGTCTTGGACGTATTGCATGAAGGTGCGACTTGTGAATTGCGTGCCGTTGTCAGTGATGATCCTGTTAGGGATTCCGAAACGGCAAACAATTGACCTGAAGAACTTGACTGCTGACTGTGCGGTCACCTTTCTCACTGGTTCCACTTCCGGCCACTTTGTGAACTTGTCGATGGCAACGTACAAGTACTCAAAGCCCCCGGCTGCGCGGGGAAAGGGGCCGAGGATGTCGAGCCCCCAGACCGAAAATGGCCAGGACAAAGGGATTGTCTGGAGAGCTTGAGCTGGCTGATGATCTGCTTTGAATGGAACTGGCACGCTTCACACTTGGTTACTTGTGCAGTTGCATCCTGGAGGGCTTCTGGCCAAAAGAAACCTTGCCGGAAAGCCTTGCCGGCAAGTGCTCTCGCGCCAATGTGGTGACCACATATGCCTCCATGTATCTCTGCCAACAGCTTCTGCCCATCTTCCCGGGGAATGCATTTCAATCTGACGCCGTTGAGTCTTCTTCTGTACACTTCATCGCCGACAAACTGATACATACTTGACTGCCGGGCTACTTTTTCAGCTTCTTCTTGCTCTTCGGGAAGTTCTCCTGTCTGGAGAAAACGGACAATCTGATGTGCCCATGCCGGAGCCTGAGGCTCAACAACAAGGACTGAAGGCATCAGTGCTGCTGTGGGAACGTCAGCTTCTACGGCAAGAACCTGCGGCTCGGCCGGAGCTTGTCGTTCCCCGGCAAGCTTGCCGAGGCAAAACTTGTTGGGAACGCCTGCTTCAACTGTACAAACCCCAGGGTCTGCAGGAGCAGACTGTTCCTCAGCAACTTCATTGTTGATTTTGGAGACCTTGTTGGCGGCGGCTTCAGGAAGTTCTGCTAGCAAGTAGTCGCCAGAAACAAACTTTCTCTTCTTACTCTGTCCAGTTGATGGTGTAACGGATGGTTGAGTTAGCTTGAGCACAAAGATCCCTGGTTCCACAGGTAACTTTAGTGCAGCACACTTTGACAGGCCGTCTGCGATGTCATTTTGAGTTCTTGGAACGTGCTCCATCTGCAGGCCTTCAAAGTGCTCTTCAAGTTTTCTCACTTCGTCGACGTAAGCTTCCATCAATGGACTCTGGTAGCTCTTGTTCACTTGGCGGACGACCAACTGTGAATCACCCCGCACAATCAGCTTCTTGATCCTAAGCTCTGCTGCGATCCTGAGGCCGGCAAGCAAACCTTCATACTCCGCAGTATTATTCGTTGCTTGCTCCTTGGGAAAGTGCATCTGGACGACGTACTTGAGGTGCTCGCCGGTGGGCGCGACAAGTAGCACGCCAGCGCCGGTGCCTTGCAACGAGAAGGCACCGTCGAAGTACATTATCCATTCTTTGCTCGCTTCTTTGACGGGGATGCTTGTCTCTGGAATCTCTTCATCTGGTGTTGGTGTCCATTCTGCTATGAACTCTGCCAAAGCTCTGCTCTGGATAGTCGAAGTACTTTCAAACTTGAGACCAAAGCTTGACAGCTCCAGTGCCCACTCGATGATCCTGCCTGTTGCTTCCAGATTTTGCAATATCCTCTTCAACGGAAAGCGAGTGACCACTGTTATCTCATGTGCTTGGAAGTAGTGGCGTAGCTTTCTCCAGGCCATGAGGAGGCCGAAAAGCAGCTTCTGCACCCGAGAGTATCTTGACCTAGCCCCCTGCAAGAGGGAACTGACAAAATAAACTGGGCGCTGCACCATCTTCTTCCGCACGTCTTCTTGGATCTGCGCAGACTTATCCTTGTCGGGGCCAGAGCTTGTCGGGGAAGCCCCCGGCTTGTCGCTGGATGTGCTTGTCGGGGCTGTGGGCTCCTCATCTGCCTCCCTTTCCGCTACCAATGCAGCACTAACCACTTGATTGGTTACTGCTAAGTACAGCAGCAACTTCTCTTGTGGCCTAGGTGCGACAAGTATTGGAGCGGAGGAAAGGTATCCTTTCAAGTCTTGCAGCGCTGCCTCCGCTTCCGGAGTCCATTTCATTGGACCTGCCTTTTTCAAGATCTTGAAAAACGGCAGGGCGCGTTCTGCAGACTTAGAAATGAACCTGCTGAGAGCAGCCACACAACCAGCAAGCCTTCGTACATCCTTGACGCGCTTCGGAACTTCGATCTGCTCAATGGCTTTGATCTTGTCGGGATTGGCTTCAATCCCCCTCTGGGACACAAAGAACCCGAGAAGCTTGCCAGAGGGGACTCCGAACACGCACTTATCGGGGTTTAGCTTGAGCTGTATCTTGCGCAGATTTGCAAAGGTTTCATCTAGGTCCTGAATCAGAGTATCCTTGTCCTTGCTCTTGACCACTATATCATCCATGTAAGCTTCTACATTTCTGTGTATCTGTGGCTCAAAAGCAGTGTGGACTACACTTGCAAACGTCGAACCGGCATTCTTCAATCCAAAGGGCATACGTATGAAGTAGTACGTGCCACATGGATTAATGAACGCGGTCTTCTCTTCATATTCTTCAGCCATGAATATCTGGTGGTATCCGGAGTATGCATCAAGAAATGAAAGCTACTCACATCCAGCCGTGGAGTCAACGATCTGGTCGATGCGCGGCAAGGGAAATGGATCTTTGGGACAAGCTTTATTTACATCGGTGAAGTCTATACAAAGCCTCCACTTCCCATTTGCTTTGCGCACGACCACAGGGTTAGCCAGCCACGTGGGATGAAGTACACCTCTGACAAGGCCTGCCGCTTCCAGTTTCTTGATCTCTTCAGCGATAAACTCTTGGCGCTCCACCGCTTGCTTTCTGACCTTCTGCTTGACGGGCCGCGCGTGAGGACAAACGGCAAGCTTATGCTCAATCACTTTCCTGGGAACACCGGGGATGTCAGACAGTTGCCATACAAACACGTCGACATTCGCCCGCAGGAAAGCAACGAGCGCGCTTTCCTATTTAGGATCGAGCGTGGCAGTGATGGTGAAAGTACCACCAGTGTCGTCCTCCTTGGCGGACACCTTCTTGGTTGCAGGTGGAGCTGCCATTCCCTTCTTGCACTTGCCGGTGGAGCTCGTTGGTGCGTCCTCGACGGCAGCGCAGCACTCCGAAGAGGTGCGTTTGCCGGAGTGGGCCCCAGAGCTCTTGCTGGACTTGGTCTTGTTCTTCCCCCCGGGAGCTTCAGCGGCAAGTGTCTTACTATCGGTTGCGGCTGCTGCGTCCCGGTAAATCTTGTCGGCACAGATAAGCGCGTCCTTCTTGTCGCCGGGAACAGAGATGACGCTTATCGGGCCTGGCATCTTGAGCATGTTGTAGGCGTAGTGAGAGGCTGCCATGAACTTGGCGAGCGCTGGACGGCCGAGTATCCCATTGTACGGCAACGGGATATCGGCAACGTCAAAGGTAATCCTCTCAGTCCTGAAATTTAGTTCTCCGCCAAAGGTTTCTGGCAGTGTGATCTTCCCCTTCGGCTTGCTTCTTCCCGGGTTGATCCCTTGGAACGTACCGGTTTCTTCAAGCTCGCTGTCGGGGATCTGTAGCTTCCGGGCCACATCAGAGGAGATCAGGTTCAGGCCGGCCCCGCCGTCAACCAGCATCTTGGTGACCTTGAGGTTGCGGATGGTTGGTGAAACCAACATCGGCAAACACCCGACCGCACTTGTGCGGTCAGGGTGATCCTCAATGTCGAAGATGATGGGCGTGCTGGACCACTTCAGGAGTTTGCGCGACTCGATGGGTGGCTCTGCTGCATTAACTTCCCGCACCCATTGTTTGAGTTGGCGGTGGGAAGTATGCAGAGAGGCACCTCCATCGATGCACAGAACTTCTGTGGCCTTCTGGAACTCCTGCTCGCTGTTGTCTCCGTCATCCATATCCTCGTCGGCGTCTTCGTCTTCGTCCTTATCGCGGCCGCGGGGAGGTCTATCTCCTTGCCGCTGCTTGGCCTTGCTGCGGCGTCCTCCCCGGCCATTGAATGGCCGCTTCTTGCCGGACTCCCCTCCACCTCCCTGGGCCTTCTCCTTGTCGCGTCGCTCGTACTCAGCCTTCTGCTGCTCGACGAGGTATTCGACCCTTTTGCAGTTCTGGAGATCGTGGCCCTTGGTGCGGTGGATCTTACAGTACTGCTTGTCGGAGCCGTCCGGCTTGTCGGCGGCCGCTACAGTGGCAGCTTCCTTGCCGGAGCTACCAGCCTGAGCTTTCTTGGCGCCAGCCTCCTTGCCGGACAGCTCGACGGCCAGTACTTCCTTGTTCTTCTTTTTCTTGTTGTTCCGCCGCCGGCTCTTCCTTGCCGGGGCGGCATCCTCACTATCCGTTCCCCCTGCTCCAGCATCCTCTCCGGGGAGTCTCCTCCCCTCTTCAGCGCGTGCACACTTGTCGGCCAGGGCATAGAGCTCACTGACGTCTCGGATTTTGCACATCGCCATCTCCTCCCTCATCCGGCGGTTACACACGTTCTGATGGAACGCGCTAATAACCGCGGCAGGGTGGACATCCGGGATGTTGTGCTGGATGCGGCTAAATCTCTGGATGTACTTTCGCAGGGACTCTCCTTCCTTCTGGGCGAGTATATGAAGGTCGCTCTCCTGGCCATGGGGCTTGTGGCCACCCGTGAAGGCGCCGGCAAACTGGTGGCACAGGTCGGCCCAAGAAGAAATAGAGTTCTCCGTCAAGTGCATGAGCCAGGATCTCACGTTCGGCTTGAGCACGAGCGGGAAGTAGTTCGCTAGTATTTTGTCGTCTCGTCCCCCGGCAGCCTGCACCGCAATGGTGTAGATGCTGAGGAACTCTGACGGATGAGTTTTGCCATCGTACTTCTCGGGTACGTCGGGCTTGAAGTTCTTCATGCTGGACCACTGGACTTGCCGCAGCTCACGGGTGAACGCAGGACAACCCGCCGCGTACGTCAAGTCGCCTGGTTCTCCGGGCGCGTGCAAGTCGACAGCGGGCCCAGCGCGCTGGTCTGACTGTCGTCACGCTTCTCTTCGACGCTCGATGCTAGTTCGACCGTCTTCCTGTCGTCTGTCGTCGAGGATTTGGCGTTGATCGCGGCGAGCTCGTGGATCCGACGACGCCGTGGAGTCGTCGTCGATATTGATCCGGCGAGTCGGCGATTTCGGCCTTCGGGGCGGGGAATGCACGGTAGTCGCACCCCCGGCGGTCTTGTCTCCATCAGCCCGTGCCTGGCTGACTTGCCGCGGTCGCGACGTCGTCGGCTGCTGCGGCGAGTCGTTGTTGGCGAAGGCGATGAGGCTTTGGATGGTGGCCCTCCAGTCGTCGGCCTTGTCTGCCGCTGGAGGGAAGTAGAGGAGCAGCTGAGCTCGGGCTAGAGCTTCTGCTGGAGTGGAGGGGAGCGGTGGCGAGCGGTGCGAGGAGCGAGACATGCTCAGACTTCTAACTTCGTTAAAAGGAGCAGGTTCTCGCCCCGGCGACCGCGCCTTGCTCGTGCTAGCGCGTTGGCCTTGAGCGTCCCGTGACCCGCCAGCTTGGCCTTGTCCCAGCAAGCGTATGGTACCTTGGGTACCACGCCGCTGCCGGTCCGGCACCTCCTGAGAGGGGCGCGGTGCGTGTACGGACGCCGAGGTCTTAGAATGCGCTCGGTCGTCCGTCTTGTCCTTGGACTTGGCGGCGCCGTGAGTTTCCTCGCCGGCGTCCGCCCTTCCGCCAGCGTCTACCCCATCGGCCGTTGGCTCTGGTGGGAGTGGGACAGACGCGGACGGGCCTGCTACCTCCGAAGCTTTCTTCTTCGGCGGCATGCTGATGTAGTCGGTGAAATTGACGAAGTTGATGAAGTTGCTGAGGTTTTCGCTCGCGTGAACGCCGGATCGGGTTCACACAACCTCGACGCACCCCCTACTTAGCGCGCCAAAGATGTCGGGGAAACTGATCGCCCACGAACACCTATGGGACCGGAGCCCCTTCTCGGTACGGCAAGGGGGCGGAGGATGCACAAAGAGCGGATCGAAGCGTGCACGCGAGCAGTTTACCCAGGTTCGGGCCGCACGGATGCGTAAAACCCTACTCCTGCCTTGGTTTGTATTGTGTTCTTGGATCGGGAGCGAGAAGATCTACAGTGCTTGTCGCTAGCAACAACGAGCGTGAGAGTGATCGAGGATCGGAACCCCTTCTACGTTGTGCATGGGCCTCCTTTTATAGGTCGAAGGGGTCACCAACAGGTGGCAACGCAGATGAGGGTAACAACGTAAAAATGGTGGTAGTTGGAACAGTGTACGTACAGTGCTTTGTACCTAACCCTGACGGTGGGGGACAAGGGCATTGAATGCCCGTCGCCGTCGCCCCAAACAGTGTAAAAAGCGTCTGTCGGGGCGTCTCCGTTCGCCACGACGGTGGCCTCGTCATCGCGTCTTGCCACCATGTACCCCAAGCTGCACTGCCTTCCGCCACGTGCCCCTGGAAGGGCCCCAGGGCGACGCGTGGCCGGATGAGCTGGAGCGCGGGCACATAGTGGAAGCCTGCCGCGGCAAGCGCCTTGCCGCGGCCGCTACCTTGTCGCGTTCCGGAAGCTTGTCGCTCTCCGGGCTTTGCCGCGGCGCATGGCGCGTCGCGGCAAGTCTCCTGAAATACCATGCTTGGCCTTCCTGGCAAGCTCCTCTTGCCAGGGCCTTGTGCCAAAGGGGTGGTCTTGAGCCTGGAACGGCCTTCCCGGCAAGCTCCTCTTGCCGGGGTCTTGTTTCTTGAACTTGAATACTTTGTTCTTGAATGGCTCCAAAGGATCCATAGTGAGCCTTGGCGGGCGCGTGGCAAACCCTGCCACGGGACGCTGCTACTGCCCGTGCACAAGTCGGGATACTAAGGTACCCCTACTTTAGTACACCGACAATGATCTTAGCGGGAGGAAAATAGTTGGCAATAAAACAATCTTTGCACTTATTCCATGAATCAATACTATTTTTAGGCAAAGAGTAAAACCAAGTTTTGGCCCGATCTCATAGTGAGAAAGGGAATATTTTTAATTTAACAAGATCATAGTCTACATCTCTCTTCTTTTGCATATCGCATAAATCAACAAAATTATTCAGATGAGATGCGACATCTTCACTAGGAAGGCCAGAAAATTGATCTTTCATGACTAGATTCAATAAAGCAGCATTGATTTCACAAGATTCCGCATTAGTAGCGGATGCAATCGGAGTGCAAATAAAGTCATTATTATTGGTGTTGGAAAAGTCACATAATTTTGTATTTTCTTGAGCCATCATGACAAAGCAAGCAAGCCAACACACAAGCACCCAAAAAGCAAGCGAACATGATGAAAGAGAGGCGAAGAAAAAGGCAAAGGTTTTCGAAAATCGTTTTAGAAGTGGGGGAGAGGAAAACAGGTGGAGAATGGCAAATAATGTAATGCGAGGGAGAAGAGTTTGTGATAGGTACTTGGTATGTCTTGACTTAGCGTAGATCTCCCTGGCAATAGCGCCAGAAATCCTTCTTGCTACCTCTTGAGCATGCGTTGGTTTTCCCTTGAAGAGGAACGGGTGATGCAACAAAGTAGCGTAATTATTTCCCTCAGTTTTCGAGAACCAAGGTATCAATCCAGTAAGAGACAACGCTCAAATCACCTAGTACCTGCACAAACAATCAAGAACCTTGAAACCAATGCGATAAAGGGGTTGTCAATCCCTTCACAGCCACTCACAAAAGTGAGATCTCATAAAGATAATACGATAAATATTTTTTGTATTTTTGTTGTATAGATTGGAAAAAAGATTGCAAAATAAAATAAATAGGAAACTAGACTTGTAGATCGGAAACTTATATGATAGAGAATAGACCCGAGGGCCATAGGTTTCACTAGTGGCTTCTCTCAAGATAACATCAATTACGGTGGGTGAACAAATTACTGCTGAGCAATTGATAGAACAGCACATAGTTTTGAGAATAACTAGGCAATGATCATGAATATAGGCATTACGTCCGTGTCAAGTAGACCAAAATGATTCTGCATGTACTACTATTACTCCACACAATGACCGCTATCCATCATGCATCTAGAGTATTAAGTTCATAAGAACAGAGTAACGCATTAATCAAGATGACATGATGTAGAGGGATAAACTCAAGAAATATGATATAAAACCCATCTTTTTATCCTCGATGGCAACAATACAATACGTGCCGTGCTGCCCGTGCTGTCATTGGGAAAGGACACCACAAGATTGAACCCAAAGCTAAGTACTTCTCCCATTGCAAGAAAGATTAATCTAGTAGGCCAAACTAAACCGATAGTTCAAAGAGACTTGAAAAGATACCAAATCATGCATATAAGAATTCAGATAAGAACCAAATATTATTCATAGATAAACTTGATAATAAATCCACAATTCATCGGATCTCGGCAAACACACCGCAAAAAGTATTACATTGAATAGATCTCCAAAAGAATCGAGGAGAACTTTGTATTAAAGATCAAAGAGAGAGAAGAAGCCATCTAGCTAATAACTATGGACCCGAAGGTCTGTGGTAAACTACTCACACATCATCGGGGAGGCCATGGTGTTGATGTAGAAGCCCTCCGTGATCGATTCCCCCTCCGGCGGAGCGCCGGAAAAGGCCCCAAGATGGTATCTGATGGGTACAGAACGTTGCGGCGGTGGAAAAGTGGTTTCATTGCTCTCCCCGATGTTTCTAGGGTACAAGGGTATATACAGGCAAAAGAAGTATGTCGGTGGAGCTACGAGGGGCCCACGAGGGTTGGGGCGCGCCTACCCCCCTGGGTGCGCCCTCCTGCCTCATGGCCGCCTCATGGAGTTCCAGACTTCAACTCCAAGTCTTTTGGTTTGCTTTCGGTCCGAGAAAGATCCTCCCGAAGGTTTCATTCCGTTTGGACTCCATTTGGTATTCCTTTTCTACAAAACACTGAAATAGGCAAAAAAACAGGAATTGGCACTTGGCCTTCGGTTAATAGGTTAGTCCCAAAAATAATATAAAAGATCATATTAAAGCCCATTAAACATCCAAAACAGATAATATAATAGCATGGAACAATAAAAAATTATAGATACATTGGAGACGTATCACATGGTGGTGCCGATGGTGGTGGAGCACTGACAGCGCTTCGCTAAGCGTCGCCAGGACGAGGCGGTTGAACTACAGAGTAACGAGAGAGAGATGGGCGCCAAGGGCTTGGTGTTTTCTCTTGGGGCACCCCTTCCCCTCTATATAGATAATTGGAGGGGCGTGGCAAACAGCCCCTCCAAGCCATAGGGCGAATCTAAGGGGGAGATGACTTGGACTCCAAGTCCAATCCTATTCCTACTAGGACTCCTTTTTTGCCTTCCCTAGCCACATGGGGTTTTGAGGACTTGGTGAGCCTAGCACAATAAGGCCAGGGCGCATCCCCGCAGCCAATGCTAGCCCTTGGGTCGTGGTGGACCTACTTTTGGACTTCCGGACCCCTCCAGAATCCTCCGAAACCTTGTGGAAGCTTCCTAGTACAATACCAAAAAAACTGCACCTTTTTTCGGAACCCAAAATATGACTTCCCATATATAAATCTTTAGGTCTCTACCATTCCGAGACTCCTCGGGATGTTCGGGATCTCATCTGGGACTCCGAACAACATTTGGTTACCACTCATCAAATATTCCAATACTACTCTAGCGTCAACGAACGTTAAGCATGCGACCCTGCGGGTTTGACACCTCTCCGGTCAATACCCAATAGCGGGACCTGGATGCCCATATTGATTCCTACATATTCCACAAAGATTTTCTATCGGTTGAACCTTTATGCCGACATACGTAATTCCCTTTGTCTATCGTTATGTCACTTGCCCGAGATTCGATCCTCGGTATCTCTATACCTAGTTCAATCTCATTACCGGCAAGTCTATTTACTCATTCTATACTACATCATCTAGCAACTAACTCCTTCGTCACTTTGCTTGCAAGCTTCTTGTGATGTTGTATTACCAAGAGGGCCCAGAGATACCTCTCCGTCTGACAGAGTGACAAATCCCAATCTCGATCCATGCCAACCCAACAGACACCTTCGGAGATACCTGTAGAGCATCTTTATGATCACCCAGTTATGTTGTGACGTTTGATAGCACAGAAGGTATACCTCCGGTATCCGGGAGTTGCATGATCTCATGGTCTCAGAAACATGTATTTGACATTAAGAAAGTAGTAGCAATAAACTGAACGATCATATGATATGCTAACGGTTGGGTCTTGTCCATTACATCATTCTCCTAATGATGTGATCCCGTTATCAAATGAGAACTCATGTCTATGGTTTGGAAACCTTAACCATCTTTGATCAATGAGCTAGTCTAGTAGAGGTTCACTAGGGACACGATATTTGTTTATGTATCCACGCATGTATTTAAGTTTCCGGTCAATATAATTCTAGCATGAATAACAAACCTTTATCATGAATAATGAAATATAATAATAACCATTTTATTATTGCGTCTAGGGCATATTTCCATTAGTCTCCCACTTGCACTAGAGCCAATAATTTAGTTCACATCACCATGTGATTAACACCCATAGTTCACATCACCATGTGATTAACACCCAAAGAGTTTACTAGAGTCAATAATCTATTCCTCATCGCCATGTGATTAACACCCAAAGAGTTCTAAGGTGTGATCGTGTTTTGTTTTGTGAGAGACGGTTTTAGTCAACGGGCCTGCAACATCCAGATTCGTGTGTACTTTGAAATATCTATGTCTACAATGCTCTGCGTAATGCTACTCTAGCTAATTGCTCCCATGTTCAATACACATACATATTGATACTCAGAGACATCTGGAGTAATGTCAAATCTTGCATCGACGTAACCCTTTACGACGAATTCTTTATCACCTCCATAACCGAGAAACATTTCCTTATTCATCTAAGGATAATTTTGACCGATGTCCAGTGATCCCACTCCTGGATCACTCTTGTACCCCCTTGCTAGACACGTGGCAAGGCACACATCAGGTCTGGTACACAGTATGGCATGCTTTATAGAACCTATGGCTGAGGCATAGGGAATGACTTTCATTCTCTCTCTATCTTCTGCCGTGGTCGGGCTTTGAGTCTTACTCAACTTCACACCTTACAAATCAGGCAAGAATTCCTTTGACCGATCCATTTTGAGCTCCTTCAAAATCATGTCAAGGTATGTGCTCTATGAAAGTCTTATCAGGCGACTTGATCTATCTCTATAGATCTTGATGCCCAATATATAAGCAACTTCACATAGGTCTTCCTTTGAAAAACTCCTTTCAAACAACCCTTTATGCTTTCCAGAAATCCTACATCATTTTCGATCAACAATATGTCATCCACATATACTTATCAGAAATACTGTAGTGCCCCCAACTCACTTTCTCATAAATACAGACTTAACCATAAGTCTGTATAAAACCATATGCTTTGATCACCTCATCAAAGTGTATATTCCAACTTCGAGATGCTTGCACCAGTCCTTAGATGGATCCTGGAGCTTGCACACTTTGTTAGCACCTTTAGGATCGACAAAACTTTCTGGTTGCATCATATACAACTCTTCTTTAAGAAATCAGTTAAGGAATGCAGTTTTGATATCCATTTGCCAGATTTCATAATCATAAAATGTGGCAATTGCTAACATGATTCAGACAGACTTAAGCATTGCTATGGGTGAGAAAGTCTCATCATAGTCAACCCCTTGAACTTGTCGAAATCCTTCCGCAACAAGTCAAGCTTTGTAGACAGTGATATTACCATGAGCACCCGTCTTCCTCTTGAAGATCCATTTATTCTCAATGGCTTGCCGATCATCATGCAAGTCCACCAAAGTCCACACTTTGTACTCATACATGGACCCTACCTCAGATTTCATGGCCTCAAGCCATTTGTCAGAATCTGGGCTCATCATAGCTTCTTCATAGTTCAAAGGTTGGCGGTTGTCTAACAACATGACTTCCAGGACAGGATTACCGTCCCACTCTCGTGCGGTACGTGTTCTGGTCGACCTTCGATGTTAATTAGTAACCTGATCCGAAGTTTCACGATCATCATCATTAGCTTCTTCTCTAGTTGGCGTATGCATCATGGGAATAGTTTTCTCTTATGTGCTATTTTCCAACTCGAGAGAAGGTACAACTACCTTATCAAGTTCTACTTTCCTCCCACTCACTTCTTTCAAGAGAAACTCCTTCTCTAGAAAGGACCCATTCTTAGCAACAAAGATTTTGCCTTTGGATCTATGGTAGAAGGTATACCCAATAGTGTCTTTTGGGTATCTTATGAAGACGCACTTATCCGCTTTGGGTTTGAGCTTATCAGGTTGAAGCCTTTTAACATAAGCGTCGCATCCCGAAACTTTAAGAAACGACAACTTAGGTTTCTTGCCAAACCACAGTTCATACGGTGCCGTCTCAACAAGTTTAGATGGTGCCCTATTTAATGTGAATGCGGTTGTCTCTAATGCATAACCCCAAAATGATAATGGCAAATCGGCAAGAGACATCATAGAACGCACCATATCTAAAAAAGTACGGTTACAACGTCTGGACACACCATTACGCTATGGTGTTCCAAGTGGCGTGAGTTGTGAAACTCTTCCACATTGTTTTAAATGAAGGCTAAACTCGTAACTCAAATATTCGCCTCCACGATCAGATCATAGAAACTTTACTTTCTTGTTACGATGATTCTCCACTTCACCCTGAAATTGTTTGAAGATTTCAAATGTTTCAGATTTGTGTTTTATCAAGTAGATATGTCCATACCTACTTAAATCATGTGTGAAGGTTAGAAAATAACGATACCCGCCGCGTGCTTCAACACTCATCGGACCGCATACATCGGTCTGTATTATTTCCAATAAGTCATTAGCTTGCTCCATTTTTCCGGAGAACAGAGTTTAGTCATCTTACCCATGAGGCATGGTTCGCAAGTATCAAATGATTCATAATCAAGTGATTCCAAAAGTCCATCCGCATGGAGTTTCTTCATGCGATTTACACTAGTATGACCTAAACGACACTGCCACAAGTATGTTGCACTATCATTATCAAGTTTGCATATTTTTGCATCAATATTATGAATATATGTATCACTACGATTGAGATTCAATAAACCATTCACATTGGGTGTATGACCATAGAAGGTTTTGTTCATGCAAACAGAACAACAATTATTCTCTGACTTAAATGAATAACGTATAGCAATAAACACGATCTAATCTTGTTCATGCTCAATGCAAACATCATATAGCATTTATTGCTCAACACTAATCCCGAAGGTAGAGGGAGTGTGCGATGGTGATCATATCAATCTTGGAAACACTTCCAACACACATCGTCACCTCGCCCTTAACTAGTCTCAGTTTATTCTGCAACTCCTGCTCCGAGTTACTAATCTTAGCTACTGAACCAGTATCAAATACCCAGGGGTTACTACGAGCACCAGTAAGGTACATATCAGTAACATGTATATCAAATATACCTTTGTTTACTATGCCATCCTTCTTATCTGCCAAGTATTTGGGGCAGTTCCGCTTCCAGTGACCATTTCCTTTGAAGTATAAGCACTCAGTTTCAGGCTTGGGTCCATCTTTGGGCTTCTTCATGAGAGCGGTAACTTGTTTGCTGTTCTTATTGAAGTCCCCTTTCTCTCCCTTGCCCTGTTTCATAAAACTGGTGGTCTTATTAAACATCAACACTTGATGCTCTTTCTTGATTTCTACCTCTTCCGATTTCAACATCGCGAAGAGTTTTTGGGAATCATTTTCGTCATCCCTTACATATTTATAGTTCATCCCGAAGCTCTAGTAGCTTGGTGATAGTGATTGGAGAAATCTATCAATCAGTGTCTTATCTGGAAGATTAACTCCCACTTGATTCAAGCGATTGTAGTACCCAGACATTCTGAGCACATGCTCACTGGCTGAGCTATTCCCCTCCATCTTGTAGGCAAAGTACTTGTCAGAGGTCTCATACCTCTCAACACGGGCATGAGCCTGAAATACAAATTTTAGCTCTTGGAACATCTCATATGTTCCATGGTGTTCAAAACATGTTTAGAGCCCCGATTTTAAGCCGTAAAGCATGGCGCACAAAACTATCAAGCAGTCATCAGATCAAGCTTGCCAAACGTTTGTAACATCTGCATCAACTCCTGCAATAGGTCAGTCACCTAGAGGTGCATCAAGGACATAATTCTTCTGTGCAACAATGAGGATAATCCTCAGATCACGGACCCAGTCCGCATTATTGCTACCATCATCTTTCAACTAAGTTTTCTCTAGGAAGGTATCAAAAACAGGGGAGCTACATCATGAGCTATTGATCTACAACATAATATGCAAAGACATTTTGACTACGTTCATAATAAATTTTAGTTCAATTAATCAAATTACTAATGTACTCCCACTTAAATCAACATCCCTCAAGTTCTCTAAGTGATACAAGATCCAAATCAACTTACCGATGTCCGATCACCAAGTGAGATGGGGTAGTCATCAATGGTGAACATCTCCATATTGACCATATCTACTATATGACTCATGTTTGACCTTTCGGTCTCCAGTGTTCCAAGACCATGTCTGTACATGCTAGGCTTGTCAAGTTTAACCCAAGTATTTTGCGTGTGCAAAACTGGTTTACACCCGTTGTATGTGAACGTAGAGTCTATCACACCCGATCATCACGTGGTGCTTCAAATGACAAACTTTAGCAATGGTGCATACTCGGGGAGAACACTTTTATCTTGAAATTAAGTGAAGGGATCATCTTATAATGCTACCGTCGTTCTAAGAAAAATAAGATGCATAGAGGATAAAGATCACATGCAATCAAAATATGTGACATGATATGGCCATCATCGTCTTCTGCTTTTGATCTCCATCTCCAAAGCATCGGTGTTATCTCCATCGTCACCGGTATGACACCTTGATCTCCATAGTTGCGTCGGGGTCATCTCGCCAACTATTGCTAACTCATAGCGATAAAGTAAAGCAATTACATAGCACTTGCAATTCATTCAATAATTAAGAGAGAACCCTAAGGCTCATGCCAGTTGTTGATATTACAAAAGATGATCATCTCATACAACAACGTATATCACAACATGTCCTGACCATATCACATCACAACATACCATGCAAAAACAAGTTAGACGTCCTCTACTTTGTTGTTGCAAGTTTTACGTGGCTACTACATGCAATTAGCAAGAACCGTTTGAGGGAACCTTGGATCGGGGGGGTCCTCATGTGGCCGGACAAACTCTTGGTGGGCCGGACTGGTGGGCCGTGAAGATTACTACAAGATCAACTCTCGTATCCGGATAGGACTCCTGTATTCCTGTAATGGCAAGTTTAGGTTCGGGTGTAGATTTTCCTTCCTCTGCAAGATGGCATGTACAAACCCTAGGCCTCTCCGGTGTGTATATAAACCAAAGGGTTTAGTCCGTAGAGACTAGAAGAATCATAATACCCTCATTGGCTAGACTTAGAGTTTAGCCATTGCGACCTTGAGGTAGATCAACTCTTGTATTCATATTCATCCATACTAATATAGCAGGAAGTAGGGTATTACCTCGATCGAGAGGGCCTGAACCTGGGTAAACATCGTGTCCCCAGCCTCCTGTTACCATCGATCCTCAAGACGCATAGTTCGGGACCCCCTACCCGAGATCTGCCGGTTTTGACACCGACATTGGTGCTTTCATTGAGAGTTCCACTATGTCGTCGACGGAAGGACTGATGGATCACGTCGTCAATTGCAATGACGACACCGAGGGAATTTTCTCTCCCTGCCAACTTTTCGTGTTCGGCGGCTTCGCGCTTCATGCCAACACTGAAGGCCACCTTGAGCAGATCAAGAGCTACGCCCCTGGCCATCATGTCAGATTCAGGAACTTGAACTACGTTGCTTATATCCACGGAGACTTGATCTTCGCCGGATTCGAGCCAGCGGCAACCTCTCTCTGCCACCACGATGATCATGACTTAACTCTGCCATCGGATCAGGAAATCGCACCTGCAACAGTCGTGGCCCTAGATCCAGAACAGATCGCGTCACCCAAAGATGGGAAGCTCAACCCCACCACGGGAGCCGCAGACTCTACGACGTTGGAGCCGCACATGGACCCGACTTGTGACACCCCGAGACCGGTGCGCCAGGTGTCAGCCAGTTATTCGTTGTCAGTGCCATGTCATCTGCTTGCGTGTTGCATCTTTCCATGTCATCTTGTGTGTTGCATCAGCATGTTTTCAAAAACTTGCATCCGTCCGAGTCCCCTCGTCCTTTTCGTTGTTCGTTCTGAGCCAGACACACTTGCACGCGCCCGTGGTGCCTCCGAATTTTTATTTTATGAGTGGCCGAAAAATGTTCTCGGAATGGGATGAAACTTGTCATGTGGTCTTATAATAGTGTAGACGGGCCGCCTGCCAAATTTCATCTCATTCGGAGCTCGTTTGATAGCCCAACGGAGATATATAGCGTCACTAGTCGCCGGTTATTTCGTCGGATGTTTTCGGTCTCCGAAAACCCCCGCGGGCCTCTTCTCTACTCTCCCCACAACCCCTCCTACACAGCCCACTATCTCCTCTTGGCCCAACCTAACTCCCCTCTCGACCGGTGCCGTCCGATCGAGATCGGAGGGCTCTAAAACCCCTCCAAACTCCAAACCCTAGCCCTCCTACTATAAATGGACAGCCCCCTTGCCATTTTTGGCCTTCCCCTACCTCCCTCCTCAAATTCCGTGCAGTGCTTCCACCGTTGCCACGCCGTGCTTCCGTCGTTGCCGCGCCGTGCTTCCATCGTTGCCGCGCCGTGCTTCCACCCCGTTGCCACCGCGCCGTGCTTCCATCGCCACCGCGCCGTGCTTCCATCGTTGCCGCGCCGTGCTTCCGCCGGAGCCGTGCCGCTGCTCCTCCTCCTCGCCGCCTTGACCTCCCAGCTGCCGCCCAGGCCTCGCCTCCGGCCAGATCCGGCGAGGAGCTGCCGGATCCAGCCGGCCCCGTCCTCCCCGGCCCGTTCCTCGACTCCCCTTCGCGCCGCCAGCCGCCATGGGAGTGGGGGCTCGAGCAACCTCGCCCCGACCGTCAGACCTCCAGCGCCCGCCTCCTGGGCCCGAGGCCAGCGAGCCCAGCGCCCCAGCTCGCAGCTCCTCCAGCCAGCCCGATCCAGCCTCCACACCAGCCCGCGCCTGGGCCACTCCAGCGCTGCGAAGGCCCAGGAGCGCCCAGATCCGCCGGCCCTTCGGCAGCCGCCTCCAGCCGCCCACGTGGGTCACTGACTGGGCCAAATCGGCCGGCCCAGCTACACCCGCGGGGCCTCCCACCGCGGCCCAGCCCAGCCGCCTTGCCCTGCTGCTTCTTCCTCTTGTTTGGGCCGAACCCATTTTGGTGAGCAGCCCAGATCCCGCCCGTGCACCGATTAGCTATCTTGCGCTCAGTTTTACTTAGTAGTTTTTCTGCTAAGTCCTTTTCCTGATGCATATAATGTGGCTACTTTGCATGATGATAACTTTTTGTGTGCTTATCCATTTTGAGTGAATGATATGTCAAAATGATCGTAGCGATATGCTCTACACTTTGTTCCATTGTTTCATGCTCTTTTGAGTTCATCTAGATGCTTAAATATCTGTTGCAAGGGTGCTACTTGTTATAAACTGCTGCTACTTGTTATTTGTTGCCATGTTTGATATGTGATAACTTGGTGCATGTCTATCCAAATGATGCAAATGATATGTCCACATGTTCATCATGAGATGCTCTACATGTTGGTTGCTATAGCATGCTTGTTTGAGTTCATATTGCCATGTTAATCTATGTTGCAAAAGTGCATTTGGCTGTTATGTTCTGAAACTTGTTTCGAGATGCCTAGTTGAGGAGCTTGTTGCTATTGATGTGTTTGTCCTCTTGTCGCATGCCTAGATGTTTTGTGATCTCCATGATGTGCTCTTTGAGGTGGTGTATTTAACTTTCCATGATATGCCTAGTGTAGACTTAAACATGCTCACAAACATGCCATGTTGTTATTGCTGTTTTAACACTTAGTGAAATTTCACTAAGTCTGGAATCTGTAATTTCCAGATGCCATGTTTGCTTGTTGTTCTAGGCAAATCCATGCTAGTTTTGGGGTGATTATTGATGATTCCTTGTTGTATATGTTGTTAGCTATCCATTCATGCTCTCACATGCTCTTTTGGGTGGCTGTAGCATATTTAACTCTTGCTCCCAAGTTGCTATAAAATACTGCTGTCAGGATTTTGTTGTCAAGTTCAAAATGTTATAGCTTGTTGCTATTGATCCATGCCTCCTATGGAGATGCTCCAATGGACTTGTTTTCTGTAGGATATGTCTACTCCATGTTCATGCTTCTTATCACCATGTTTGAGTGCTGTAGCTTATAATTATCATGCTCCAAAGTTGCTATGTGGCTGTTAATTTCAGCTTGTTGATATATCTTGTTTCATGTGTATCTTTTAGCCCGTTGCTCCGTTTGGGGTGTTCTTTATATGAAACCTAAGTGATTTTGCATGTAGAATCATAATATCATATTGTTTTCATGTTTGGTGTGAGTTTAGTTGATGTTTGGGTGCATCTTGCACCGTTGCCATGTTGTGCTTCCTACCTTGTCTTGCTGTGCTTCCTACATTGCCATGTAATGCTTCCTGTATAGATTTTCTGTGCTTCCTATATAGATTGTCATGCATCATACCTTGCCATGTATTGCATCATATAAACTTGTGTTGTTTTCTATGCTTCATATATTGCCATGTTATGCTTCATAGACTTGTTGTAATTCCTATATAGACTTGTTTGCATCATACTTGTTTAATTACATTGCCATGTTTCCTGTGATGTTTTCTGTGCTTCATACCTTGCCATGTTATGCTTCATAGACTCGCTGTGCTTCCTGTATATACTTGTCATGCTTCCTACCTTGCCATGTATTGCTTCCTGTATATATTTGTCATGCATCATACCTTGCCATGTAATGCATCATATATAAACTTGTACTGTTTTGCTATGCTTCCTACCTTGTCATGTTTTGCTTCCTGTGTAGACTTTCTGTGCATCATAAGTAGACTTGTTTTGCTTCATACTTGGTAGTGCTTATTGTCATGTTCTTGAGTGGTTTGTTTACCGTATTGCTTGCTTCTTCTCGTTAGTGCTTGTTCCATTGCGTTCGTGAGGATTCGATCGTCTACCCGTGGTTCTTCTTCAAGGCTTCTTCTCCGTCTTCTTCATGGAACCGTTCCTCTTCCTTGAGGGATCTCAGGCAAGATGACCATACCCTTGGATACCTTTACTATCACTGCCATGCTTAGTTGTCTCGATGCTATCGTTACATGTCGCACTACCCATCATTATTGTCAGCCTCTCCTTGTTGCCATGAAACCTCTAACCTTTGAAACCTTCCTAGCAAAACCACTGTTTGGCTATGTTACCCACTTGCTCAGCCCCTCTCATAGCGTTGTTAGTTGCAGGTGAAGATGAAGTTCGTTCCAGGTGGGAACTTGTTGTTGGAATATCACAATATCTATTATAATTATTAACACACCTATATACTGGGCATGGGTGGAAGGCTTGGCCTTTTGCTCGGTATTTTGTTCCACTCATGCCACCTTAGGCACCGATAAACCGGCATTATGTTCCTTGATTTTGCGTTCCTTACACGATGGGTGGATGGGGACCCCTTGACAGTTCGTCTTTGAATAAAACTCCTCCAGCAAGGCTCAACATTGGTTTTTAATTTGCTCATAATAATAACTTAATTAATTAATTAAATTGCATAGGGAGTTAGCGCTACCCGAGGATTCTTTCTACATAGCAGGGGGGCCAGTGCTGATGGTGTTGGTCCCAAACGGGGGTTTTGCGGGGCCACCACGGGGAAACTCGAGGTTTGGTTTTACTCGTACTATCACCCATCCGGTCGTGGCCTGAGACAAGATACACGCGGCTACTATCAGGGTGTCGACACATCGGGAGGTCTTGCTGGACTTGTTTTACCATTGTTGAAATGTCTTGTGCACCGGGATGCCGAGCCTGATCGGATTTCCCTAAGGTAAGGGGTGATGATATTCTATTTATCACTTCAGCTAATCGTGACAGCTTGTGATGGGCTAAGTTGGGACACCCTTGCAGGGTTATGATCTTTCGAAAGCCGTGCCCGCGGTTATGTGATAGATTGGAATTTGTTAATGTCCGGTTGTAGAAAACTTGACAGAGGATCCGAAGTAAAACACACAACTGTGTGAGTAACCGTGACTGTCTCTTTTCACTTTGAGAAGAGAACATGGTGGGGTTATGTTTGATTCGTATGTAGTTCAGGATCTTTAGCGATCACTACTATTTGCGACCGTTTGCGTAGATGCTCATCTTATTCTTATACTCGTAAGTTAGCCACCATATATTTGCTTAGCCGCTGCTGCAATCTCACCACTTTACCTCTTCCTACCTATTATGCTTTGATAGTCTTGTTACCCATGGTTATGAGATTGCTGAGTCCTTGTGGCTCACAGATACTACAACAACAGTTGCAGGTGCAGGTTCCGATGTCTTGACGTGAGAGCGTTGCTCTTTTGTTGGAGTTCTTCTTCTTCAGTCTTGGGTTAGGTTCCGGGTCGGCAGCCTGGGATAGCAGATGGATGTCTTTGTGCTTTTGTTGTTTGTATCCGTAGTCGGATACTTGTATTGATGTTGTTGTATTCATGTGACTTGTATGTATTGTTGTGTCCACCATGTATGTATGTAATGGTACGATGTAATGATATCCATCTTGCTAAGCGCCCGAAATGCGGTTGTGCCCCAATCACGTAAGTGTCACGTGATTGGGATAGAATCGCATCTTGGGCCTGATAAGTTGGTATCAGAGCCTCGACCGACCATAGGAGCCCCCTTGATTGATCGTAGCTTGGCCGTTGTTGAGTCTAGCAGAAAACTTTTTCGGAGTTTTGTTATATCGGAGAGTAGGATTTCTTTTTACTCCCCTGTCCCTTCGTCGCTCTGGTGAGGAATCTTGACGTAGGTGTTTTGAATTACCCCTCTTCCCCTTCAAATTTGTTTAGGATCTCGTGGTTTGTTTTGTTCATTGCGTTGTTAGTTCTGTCATCTGGTGCATCTCTCGTCAAGTGGATTCAACCCTCTTCTTCTTTGCAAGTTCAACCTCAGTTCTTTTCAACCGACAGTGTTTTCCCCGTCCGTTGTGTTCTTTTTTCCCACCCGCCCACCCCTTTGCTTCTCGGAGCCGGAGTCCTTAATCGAGTATCCATCCTACTCGTGTGAAGTCTTTGCTTTCTTTCCTCAGTTATTTCAACTGGTGAATTCTCGTCGTTCGTCATCATTCATCTCCTTTATTCTCCGAGGAATTCTCCTCTCGGTTGATATTCTTCACCTCTTCTTCTTTTCCGGTGGATTCAATTCAAGTATTCGGTGTTGTTCATATTCTTTTTCCTCGGCTCAATTGCTTCACCTTGCTCGTTCATCTCTCGCCATTTAATTATTCCGGAGTTCCGAAGTAATCTCAGGATATTCGTCTGTCTTCCGATTAATTCGAGGTTGTCACCTCATTCGAGTCTTTTAATTGTTCCGGTGCATCTTCTCCTTTCAATCCATTTCAATGGTGGTTTTCTCTTCGGTGGGCTCATAACCCACAGGTCTTTTCCCAGGATCTTACCTGACTCTTTTTTCCCGCAGTTTCGAAATTCTTTTCAAAGTGTGACGTAACTATGTATTACATCAGTCACGTGCCTTTCAAAGAACATTTCCAAATTCTTTTCATCGTTGGTTCAACCTTTCTTCTTTCATTCTTCCGGAGTATGTCATGAATTCTTTTCTTTGTGTTCCTCCAAAGGCCATCATTTCAGAAGATTTCTTCGTTCTCAGTTTTCAACTTCGTCCTCCAAATATTCTTCTTGATGCCTCTTCGTTCGTCTCACATTCTTCCGGTGCTTGTTCAAGTATTCTTTAATCAGTTCACGATCTCTTTGTTCTCATCATTCAATTTTTCCTCAAGTGCTTATTCTTCCTGGAGATTCATTCTATTGTATTCACTCGACTCATTTTCTTACGGTGGCTTGTCCTCTTGCATCGTTCAATTTCATTCCTTACGATGGTCATTCTCGTTCTTCCCTCGATTGTAATTATTCTCGGTGGTTTGTTCTTTTCTTCTCTCGGCTTCAATTCTTTACGGTGATTCGCTCGACAGTTCTTTTCCGGTGCTATCATATCAATCCATTCATTTTATTCCAATCCTACCGGTGGTTCATGAAGATTTTCTCAAGCTTTGTGCTATATTCCTCTTTAATCCTTTTCATCGTGAATAAGTAGTATGTGAGTCCATTGCTTCTCACCAATTTAATTGGTGGAGGATAAGCATAACATAATTCTTATCCTTTTCATCAAGTTGATTAATTCCTTTCCTTCGGAGTTTATTCATGTGACTTGTATGTATTGTTGTGTCCCCCATGTATGTATGTAATGGTACGATGTAATGATATCCATCTTGCTAAGCGCCCGAAATGCGGTTGTGCCCCAATCACGTAAGTGTCACCCGATCGGGATAGAATCGCATCTTTTGCCTAATACGACTACAGATGGGGTCTGTGTTGCCGGAACTCCGGACTCAACTCCGATCTGTGATTTCGAATTGCGCATAACCGCGCCCTTCAAATCCGACCAGGCGTCTATCGTCGAATTCAGTGCTACGAATATCTTCCAGCACCCCCCCTTTGGAGACATGTTAAAGTCGTTAAGATACCTCTCCCTAGAGGAGGACACCCAGCCGAATTTATCCGGTTTGAACTGGAGGCTGATGGAGAATTTCGTTCCCACCCACGGTCAACGATCTAACTGATCTACTTGACTATGCTTCCGAAGAATTCGAAAGGATGGACCTCGAAACTGAAGCGGATCCAGATCAAGGTCGGCCCGTAACCGGGCGGTGGACGGCCACATCTTCATACGACGTGTACATGGTGGAGACACCCAAAGAGGTGGAGGGCGACGGCGAAAACAATCCCTTAGAGGACAAGCCCGTCGAAGAACCTCCCAAGCGTCGGCGTCCAAAACACCGAACTAAATCCCGTAAAGGAAAGGACAGCAACACTGTGACTACTGACGGTGACATTCTGGAACAAGCCGAAGACCCCGCAGACCCAGCGATAGAGCAGGAGGAGCGAGAGGACGGCGAACAGAGTCCAAAGCCGCAGTCCGATGACAGCGATGCCGAAGACGATGACTATGAACCAGTCTCCGAAGAAGAGGCTAGCCTGGATGATGATGAATATACCATCCCAGAAGAACCCTCTGAACAAAAACGCTTCCATCAGCGGCTTATAGCCACCGTACGAAGCCTAAAAAAGAAGCAGAGATAGCTTCGAGCTGCACAAGATATGCTCAATGATAGATGGAACGAGGTGTTAGACGCCGAACAAAAACATGGCTTTCACGGCCAAACCAAAGGCTATCCTAAGCGTAAGCTGCTGCCCGAAGTCGACGACGACGCCATTGCGCCCGTCCCACCAAAAAATAACACCGCCAACAAGCCGGACCGACCACCTCGTGGACGGGATAAAGTCGCTAGCAATGGCGTAAACAAGCCCCCACCACCACCCCATAAAGGGAAGGAGGGTGCAACCCAAGTCCGAAAACACGATCTGCGTGAGGACCTAAACAAAATAGCTAGCAAGACCAGGTCTATATTCGGACCTAGGGACCGAGCTCCCGCATGGGACGGTGGCTATCAAGCCAATCGCGTCGGTGACATACTAGTTCGGGGTCAATACCGACCACCACAACCATCGGACATATGCCACGATATAGCAAGATACAGAGGAGCTTCATGCCCTCTATGCTTCACCAATGAGGTGCTGGGTCATGATTTCCCAGAAGGGTTTAAACCTGTGAACATCGAAGCGTACGATGGAACGATGGATCCCGCCGTCTGGATAGAAGACTTTATTCTTCACATCCACATGGCTCGAGGAGATGATCTCCACGCCATCAAATATTTACCCCTCAAGCTAAAAGTACCAGCTTGACACTGGCTAAACAGCCTCCCAGAGAACTCCATTGGGAGTTGGGAAGAGCTTGAGGATGCTTTTCGGGCTAATTTTCAAGGGACTTATGTCCGACCCCCGGATGCTGACGATCTAAGTCACATTATCCAACAACCCCGAGAATCAGCCTGCAAGCTTTGGAATCGGTTTCTTACTAAGAAGAACCAAATTGTGGACTGTCCGGACGCTGAAGCCCTAGCGGCATTTAAGCACAGTATCCAGGATGAATGCCTGGCCAGACACCTTGGACAAGAAAAGCCGAGGACAATGGCAGACTTAACTACACTCATGACTCGCTTTTGCGCGGGTGAGGATAGCTGGTTAGCTCGTAGCAGCACCAGTGACCCTGGAACATCCGAAGTCAGGGATGTCAATGGAAAGCCATGACGTAACAAAAACAAACATCGAAACAATTCTGGAAGCCCAGATGATACAGCGGTAAACGCCAGATTCAGTGGCTCCAGACCAGGTCAATGGAAGAAGCCATTTAAAGGCAACAAAGACAGTCCATCAAGTCTAGACAAAATATTAGACAGGCCCTGCCAAATCCATGGCACCCCAGAAAAATCTGTCAACCACACCAACCATAATTGTTGGGTTTTCAAGCAGGCCGGCAAGCTAAACGCCGAACACAAGGGGAAGGAGCCTCAGAGCAAAGACGAGGATGAACCTCGCCAGCCGAATATAGGGGGACAGAAGAAATTTCCACCGGAGGTCAAAATAGTGAACATGATATATGCCACTCATATCCCAAAGAGGGAGCACAAGCACGCACTCCGAGATGTCTATGCCGTTGAGCCTGTCGCCCCAAAATTCAACCCATGGTCAGCCTGTCCGATCACTTTCGATCGCAGGGATCATCCGACTAGTATTCGACATGGGGGTTCGGCTGCCTTAGTGCTCGACCCAATAATAGATGGATACCATCTAACCCGAGTCCTTATGGACGGCAGCAGTATTCTCAATCTGATATATCAGGACACTATCCGCAAGATGGGGATCGACCCATCAAGAAACAAGCCAAGCAACACGACCTTTAAAGGAGTGATTCCGGGCATTGAAGCTCGCTGCACAGGCTCTTTAATGTTGGAAGTTGTATTCGATTCTCCCGACAACTTTCGAAGCAAAGAACTACTCTTCGACATAGCTCTGTTCCGAAGTGGCTATCACTCTCTACTCGGAAGAACGGCCTTCGCCCGCTTTAATGCAGTCCCGCATTATGCCTATTTAAAGCTCAAGATGCCTGGACCACATGGCGTTATCACGGTCAATGGAAATATGGAGCGCTCTCTCCGTACGGAGGAGGACACTGCGGCCTTAGCAACCGAAGTCCAATGCGGCTTACTCAAGTCGGATAATCTATGAACATCGGACACAGCTAAACGTGTCCGGCACACGCTTTAGTGCGGCAGCTCAGATGAACCAGAGCAAGATTGACAGCTACGCCCCATCAACTGCCCCATAAGGTGATAGCATATGTGCCTCGAGTACATTATTATGCCTTTAAAATTCCTTGGGCGACGACCGGGGGCACCCGCATATAGTCCATAATTCGCCTAGACCCTATTCGGACTTTAAACTTACCTTCTTTAGGTTCATGAAACAAACCAGACTTGTTATGGCCACACCGGATCGATTTCTTGTTTTCCAAGTTTACTCCTTTTTTCCTTTCTACAGATGGCCATCATACTCACACCTTCAAGGACACATTACAGAGGAGGAAATGGCGCAGACGTGTAATAGGGACCCGCACTAAGGTTTCTTTTTTAGATTAAGACCACGTGTAAACCTTTTTTCTCTTTCTTGTTATATACCTTCTTGGCATGTAAAATGTCCAAAAAAGGTCATCGGCAATTATCTGTAAAGTTTGCGGTTCGCCGTACTATAGAGGGATATTAATAGAGCAGTTTTTTCGTATTATGTCCAGAGTTTTATTCACTCATCGTGGAATGTTCTCTTCCCGCATCAGATTGCCATATGTGCCTCGTCAATAAGGGTTTATTACCATGGGCTGTAGTCAGCCCTGGTATATGTTGAAAAGACCGAACACCTATAGGGAGTGTTCGGCGTCCTGGATATTTGCATTATATGCATGAGTTCTGAATCATGTCTTGGGTCAATAGTTCGGTTGCCCGGCTCCTGTGCTTACCCCTACGTTCCCGATTGTTCGGCTAGGGTGTAAAGGGAGAACTACTGTGATAGTACTTCCGGCTAGTCCGGTCAAGTACCTCAGTAGAGAAAGCCGAAAATTGACTGTCGTGATAAGCGAGAACCTGGTCAGCAATCCGGCGACTTAGTTTTATACTATGATCGATAGAGATCTACCCCGTGTTATACGAAGAGTTGGTTTTTTCGCCCAGCCAAGTGCAATTGGATACTTTATCCGCACCAGGGGCTAGTACCTAGCCCCACTTGTCAAACTCCTATGACTAAGTGAAAGGAATAACACCGCATAGTCTGATTGCCTGGTTCACTCTGCATACACCTCCTATACGGACGAAGACATTGGATAAAGAGTGGATTTGCATATGACCGAATACCCCGGTACTATGTACCTGGGGGCTGAAGCCAACGACTGCAAACTTTCAGATTTAAGATAAATAGTCACACAGGAGGTAAAGAACGCTGATATTATAAATAAGCAAAAGTTATATATACATCGGATTCATAAGCCTAGTCTTTATATCCGGATACAATCACTCGAAGACAACCTCTTTCGAACACTGGCCTTCTACAAGGCGGGCGCCTTCGACGACGTCCTCAAAGTACTTCTCCGGCTTGCGGTGCTCCTTGCCTGCGGGCGGGCCAGCAGTAGCTATATGCACTACGTTCATCTTCGCCCAGTGCACTTTGACACGAGCAAAGGCCTACCGAGCACCTTCTATGCAGGCCGAGCGCGATAACGCATCGACCCACGGACTCGCCTCGACGAGCTGCTTCACCAATCCGAAGTAAATACTCGGGATTGGCTCAGCGGGCCATAGCCGGACTATTAAGTCCTTCATGGCTGAACCCGCCATGTTGTGCAACTCGACCAGCTGCTTCATCTGGTCGTTGAGGGGAACTTGATGTTGTGGCGCATAGAACTGCGACCAGAACAATATCTCCATGTCATTCCCCTCCTGGGCGCAGAAGTATTGAGCGGCATCTGCGCTGCTCCTCGGAAGATCAGCAAACACGCCTGGAGAACTCCACAATCGCGTCAGCTCAATATACTTCCGCCCTCCGAAGATGCTCTATAAGAGAAATGTCTTACTAGATGCTATCTTCCGTGCTTGCTTAATTTCTTCACAGGCGCTGCGCGCCCCGCCTCGCGCGTCCTGGGCAGATTGTACTACCGTAGACAGCTCGGATGCTTGTTCCGAAGCCTTCTTCTCCAATGCCTCACGCTTCCGGATGGCATCGTTAAGTTCAATCTCGACTTCGGACACCCGAGATTTGAGGTTCTCACACTCGGCCTTTTTGGCCTCCAATTCGGCAGCCGCTTTGTCCGCGGCTACCTTGTTTGCCTCGGCCTCCTTCTTGGCCTTGGCAACCTCGCCCTTGAGGGCCTCGAGCTCAGCAGCGCCAACTGTGTAACACATAATATAACATTAGAGTTTTTAAACATACTCAATCAATTAGGTCCTATTGACATTTTAAAAATCCGCATACCTTGGCTATCATCAAAACGCTGGTTGACACGGTCGAGATCTGCGTTCGCCACCTCGTGCTTCCGGTTTAGTTCGGCAACCTCTGCGTTTCGCGCAGTTGCCGCAACTAGTGAAGCCTGCAAAAACAGTTCAGCTCTATAAGAATGCTATACTATGGATACATCGTCTGATTCTTTTCAGAATCACACAAAGCATCATGGGCTACTGGTTATATATGTGTATTTAAAACAAATAAAATTTCTTAACAACATTACATTGCATACCTCAAAGCCTGTTAAAAGGTTGTTGAAGGCTTCATTCAGTCTGCCCTTGACGGACTGAATCTTCTTCATCACTGCACCCATCACGGTGCGGTATTCTTCTATGACGGGAGCACTTTGCAGTGCTCCCTCCATAGACTCTGGCGCCTCCAGATTAACTCCGGGCGTTGCCGTACCCTCCTCCGCTTGAGGAGTCAGGTCTTTGGACCCAGAACCGCGCTAGGCTCCGGGATGGTGTTCGGTGGGGCCCCGGACTGTTTGGGTCCCACATCTTCGGTCTCCATGGGTGCCGTCTCCCCATGGTCAGCGGGCGCCGAGGTATTACCTCCGGCCGCCTTAATTCCTGCCCCGCCCTCATCTCCTTGGGCGGAGAGCACCCGCTGGGACGACACTTCGGTGTCCCTGCCGATTACGGGCGATGGAGCCCGGACTGGCTGGTCACTCTCAGTGTCTCCAGGTGCTAGATAGTTCCCCTCCGATGATGTAACATCAGGGTGTACACCGGGAGGGCTATAGGTCAGCAGGAGAAAAATATTAAGTAAAGTATCAAAAATACCGAATAAACAAAGGTGCAACACTTGAATCCAGATTGACTTACGATTCAGGCAGGGGTTTCTCCCTGGGCTTCAACACAAAGCTATGTTCGGACGAATCCGAATTAGCTCTGAGGTTCAATTTCCTCCGGGGCACGGCCGTACCCATGTCAGGGGCGGCCCCCTCTTCCTCCCCCTGCCTTGCGCGGGGGGCACTTCTTCCTCTTCTTCCTCCTCCTCATCTTCCTACGCCTCGTTAGAGGAGAGGATATGGAGGTCCTCGGGCTTCTTACCCGAGGGACGGGGACTATCTCCAGTCCCCTTGCCCTTGGTCTTCTTGGGCTTCTTGGTCGGCGCCTTGTACGGCGCCGGGGCCAGCATCGCCGTCAGTAGAGACAGTGCTGGTTCTTCGGGCAAAGGCGCCGGACACTTAATCCGGATCGCCTTCTTCGTCCAGCCCTGTATATCATGCAAAAATTCCAATTCCTATTATCATTAAATAAGGGAAAGGGCAAGTGTTCGGCAATGATTACTGTTACCTATGGGGCGGAAACTTCGGTACTGAAGCCCGCGTCCTTGGTCTCTTCGGGCCATTCATTCTGGCTCTTGAAGAGGTGCTTCCAGATCTCCTTGTGCGTAGAGACGAAGAGATGCTTCGGCGTCTTGTCTCCTGCTGGATCGAACTCCCATAGGGAGGAGCCCCGGCTTTGGCAAGGGAGAACAAGCCGGGTCAACATCACCTGGACCACGGAGGAGAGTAGGTGCCCCTTGGAGATCACGCCGGACACAAGGCTCACAAGAGTCGTCACCTCAGTCTGCAACCTCCAGTCCAGACCCTTTTTGTTCCAGGAGGTCAACCTCACTCGGGGTCCGGATCTGAAGGCAGGTTCCGCCGCCCACTTGGTGTCGCGGGGTTCGGTGATGTAGAACCATTCCTGCTGCCAGACCTTGTTTGTCTCCAGGAACGAGCCCTTGGGTCAAGTTGCGTTCGGGAGCTTGCTGATCATGGCGCCCCCTCACTCCGCATGTTCCCAGTCAACCACCTTCGGCTTCATGTTGAAGGTCTTAAGCCACATGCCGAAGTGTGGGGGGATGCGGAGAAAGGCTTCACACATCACTATGAAAGCGGATATGTGAAGAATTGAGTTCGGGGCTAGATCATGGAAATCTAGCCCGTAGAACAACAAAAGACCCCGAACAAATGGGTGGAGTGGAAACCCTAGCCCTCTAACAAAGTGAGAGCTAAAAACTACCCTCTCGCCCTCCTTAAGAGCGGGAATCACCTGGCCCTTAGGAGGGACTCGGTGTGCGATGTCGTCAGCGAGGTACCCCTTGCTCCATAGATCCTCCACGGTCTTTTCGGTGACCGTGGAAGCCTCCCACTTGCCTCTGGCACCGGATCCAGCCATTGCTGGGAAGAGGAGTAGTGGTTGAGGAACGAGGAGTGGTGGGCGTAGGAGATGAGAATACGGGGGCAAGGGATATTGGAGGGCTCGAGCTTGAGGACGGCGTGGGGTTGGTGAAAGGGATTGGTGTCCTTTTATAACATGGCGAATACAGAGCATCCCCCCACTTTAGCCATAAAACTCGCCGGTTCCCATAGCGGGCGTGCGTAATGCGCGGCGTGGGTGCTCACGTCACACTGATAAGGATCCCACAATAAGCGGGCACGATCTCTATTCTCATGGGACGTGTCAATGAGGATATACCTCGAAACGCGAAACTAGGACCGAATAAAATGGTTCGATATATTAGTGGGTTGGACACGATGCTTCACCCAAAAAGTTGTCAGTAAAGACACACTATTCATTTTCTTTTAAAAGCCTGCCTTCGAGGCTAAGGGTTGTACTAATCTTGCAGAGCCGAACACAATCCACCTGTTTGCAGAAGATATAGTCGGGAGAAGGAACCCGCCTTGCAGTGCTGAAGACAATACGGAAGCCGAACTCATCGTCATCGAAGACAGGTTCAGGGGCTACTGAGGGAGTCCTGGACCAGGGGGTCCTCATGTGGCCGGACAAACTCTTGGTGGGCCGGACTGGTGGGCCGGACTGGTGGGCCGTGAAGATTACTACAAGATCAACTCTCGTATCCGGATAGGACTCCTGTATTCCTGTAATGGCAAGTTTTGGTTTGGGTTTAGATTTTCCTTCCTCTGCAAGATGGCATGTACAAACCCTAGGCCTCTCTGGTGTGTAAATAAACCGGAGGGTTTAGTCCGTAGAGGCTAGAAGAATCATAATACCCTCATTGGCTAGACTTAGGGTTTAGCCATTACGATCTCGAGGTAGATCAACTCTTGTATTCATATTCATCCATACTAATATAGTAGGAAGTAGGGTAATACCTCGATCGAGAGGGCCTGAACCTGGGTAAACATCGTGTCCCTAGCCTCCTGTTACCATCGATCCTCAAGACGCATAGTTCGGGACCCCCTACCCGAGATCCGCCAGTTTTGACACCGACACCGTTCTTATCTACGCAAAACCACAATGGTGATTTATCAAGTTTGCTGTTTTAACCTTCTTCAATGGCCGGCCGTAATCAAATTTGATTCAAGTAAACTAGGAGAAACAGACACCCGCCAGCCACCTTTATGAAAAAAAGTTGCATGCCTGTCGATGGAACCGGTCTCATGTACGTGGACATGTAAGGTTGGTCCGGGCCGCTTCATCCCACAATTCCGCCGAATCAAAATAATACGTTGGTGGTAAGAAGTATGAACATCACCGCCCACAACTTTTTTGTGTTCTACTCGTGCATATCATCTACACATAGACCTGGCTCATGATGCCACTATTGGAGAACGTTGCATGGAGAACAAAAAAAATCTACGCACACGCAAGATCTATCCATGGAGATGCATAGCTATGAGAGGGGGAGAGAATCTACATACCTTTGTAGATCGCTAAGCGGAAGTGTTTATCGCGCGGTTGATGTAGTCGTACTCTTCACGATCCAATCACGATCGAACTGATCTAGTGCCGAACGGACGACACCTCCGAGATTAGCACACGCGCGACTCGATGATGTGTCCTCCTTCTTGATCCAGCGAGAGGGAGAGGATAAGTAGATGGGATCGCAATCAACACAACAGCGTGGTGGTGATGATGGTGGTGGAGCACTAACAACACTTCCCTAAGTGTCGCTGGGATGAGGCGATGGAACTACGGAGTAACGGGAGAGAGAGGGGCACCAAGGGCTTGGTGTGTTCTCTTGGGGCACGCCTTCCCCTCTATATATAGGTGGAGGGGCATGGAAAACATCCCCTCTAAGCGCTAGGGCGTAGCCAGGGGGAGGACCTAGCCCAATAAGGACAGGGCGCCTCCCTGCAGACCATGCTAGCCCTTGGGTCGTGGTGGATCCACTTGTGGACTTGTGGACCCCTTCGGAATCCTAGAGAACCTCGTGGAAGCTTCCCGGTGCAATACCGAAAAAACTGCACCTTTTTCCAGAACCCAAAATATGACTTCCCATATGTAAATCTTACCGCTCGACCATCCGGGATCTCATCCGGGACTCCGAACAACATTTAGTTACCACTCATCAAATATACCAATACTACTCTAGCATCAACAAACGATAAGCGTGCGACCCTGCGGGTTCGGGGATTATGTAGTCATGACCGAGACACCTCTCCGGTCAATAATCAATAGCGGGACCTAGATGCCCATATTGATTCCTACATATTCCACTAAGATTTGTATCGATTGAACCCTTATGCCAACATATGTAATTCCCTTTGTCTGTCTGTATGGTACTTGCCCGAGATTCGATCGTCGGTATCTCTGTACCTAGTTCAATCTCCTTAAGGGAAAGTCTCTTTACTCGTTCCATAATACATCATCTTGCAACTAACTCCTTAGTCACTTTGCTTGCAAGCTTCTTGTGATGTTGTATTACCGAGAGGGCCCAGGGATACCTCTCCGTCATACGGAGTGACAAATCCCAATCTCGATCCATGCCAACCCAACATACACCTTTGGAGATACCTGTAGAGCATCTTTATGATCACCCAGTTACGTTGTGACGTTTGATAGCACACAAGGTATACCTTCGGTATCTGGGAGTTGCATGATCTCATGGTTCAAGAAACATGTATTTGACATTAAGAAAGTAGTAGCAATAAACTGAACGATCATATGATATGCTAACGGTTGGGTCTTATCCATCACATCATTATCCTAATGATGTGATCCCGTCATCAAATGATAACTCATGTCGACGGTTAGGAAACGTTAACCATCTTTGATCAATGAACTAATCTGGTAGAGGCTCACTAGGGACACGATATTTGTTTATGTATCCACACATGTATTTAAGTTTCCGGTCAATATAATTCTAGCATGAATAACAAACCTTTATCATGAATAGGAAATATAATAATAACCATTTTATTATTGCCTCTAGGGCATATTTCCATCGGTTTTTGGTCGTAAAGAAGACCCCAAGACTGCAGACATCAACTTTGGAACGATAAATGGTGACTGTGACATGGGCATAAACACTGCTGTCATGATGCGATTGAACGCTTATGCTATCGTCATCGCGCTGCACTAAACCCACACTACTTTGGAATGGTTGGATGGCTTAAGGTTGATGGAGCAACTAGTGCCCTGACATAAGCGCGGAAGATGAAGTTCTCCCCACTGTTGGTGTATAACTTGGATCCAGAACAATACGTCAATAATCTTTAGATGGACCATCCAGAAGCCTTATTTGACAATGAAGCACTATGAGAATAAGTCGAAACTCGAAGGCTGAAGGTAATCAAGTTGGAGGAGGAAAATCTCAAAATTCCGAAGATGTGTCAGGAACTGAAGGGCAGCAGGACCATGGCTAATGCCATAGATGTTGAGATCCAGAAGCTCAAGGACCAACTACAGGACATATAGGGACGTCACATGAAACTCCACGTCAACAGGGATAATCTATCATAAGAACTTGAGGAGATCAAGTCCTCACAGAAGAAGCCCCATGGAGACAAGGATCAGGTCCCCGATAAGCTAGCTTAGTAGTAGCCCCACCATGAGAGAATAAAGATGAACATTTGGCGATTCGGAGTATCTGACCATACCAACTTATGTGGGTGGCTATACTATAGTATTGATTGAATAAATGAATGATTGGTTGTTATTATCTTTTTGTGTTTATTGAGTGGTTGGATCTAAACGTTTTTCATAGGTACGTATTTATTTTGACCTTGAGAGATGTAAGTTACAGAAGAGTAACTGAAGGCCTTCATATGGGAGAAGCATCAGTAATTTGGAAACTCCCGAGCATTGAAGACCCAAAGAAATGAAGACTTGGTAATGAAACCATAGTAAACTAACCCATTATAAATGGTAGAAACCTTGAGTTAGGATTTGATTATTCATTTCGGCTAGGTATTTGTCTCTCACTATCTCAACCAGACCCCAAAACCTTGAACCCATGGAAAAGCTGATCACCAAAACTTCTACTGGCGACAACAATATTTCACCCAAGGAGATACATACTTTATTGATGAATACCCCGTCTATCTTACACCTGTGGATGACAACCCTTTATGAGTATTTCCTCAAGGGCCCGGAAACAATCATGACCCTAACAAGTGATCATGATTACCTGAAGAACCTGAAGGACATGATGGAGCATATTAACCTTGAAGGAGATGCAGTCTACAAAGGCTACCCCTTCATGGAAAATGGAGTGGAACTTTGGTATGTGGAGGTACACCTCCACCGTGTGAAATGAGTTTGCCCAAAGACTATGGGGCAGTACTTTTTCATCTCACGTGTACCACGAGCAAATTTATTCGACACTGTTTGTGAAGTTGCCATGGAGGCTATACATCAGATTGGAGAAATACTTGAAGCAAGACTTTGTCATACTCAGGAATACCTGAGAGAAGTGCATGCAAAGATGATGGAGATGAAGCTCAGTGCCACCATGATGAAAAAAAGATGGAGGATTTCAAGGTGCACGTCACACAATTCCAGTGGGACTGAAGTTTTCAAGAAGGACAAATGAATAAAGTCGGAAATAATGCTTGACCATACCAAACTATGCGGATGGCAGCATTTGTAATAAAGTACTTTTTTGAACTTCTAGAGTTTTTGAAAATTGGTTAGGGATGTGATAAAGGAATGGATATGAAAATAATATTATTTATGGATGGACTAGTGCATTTTATTTTAATAGTAATACTTCTCTGTGTGAACATTAGACCAATGGAAAGGAAAATGTATTCTACAGAGTGGAGTTTGGACAAGATAAGTTTGGAAGTTTATTTTTTACATGTTGGTTACCTCAGGAGTATGAAGGAATTAAGTAATATTATATTTTAAGGAGGTGTAATGTTGGAATAGGAACAATAGAAACTCCAAGGACGAGTTAAAGTTGTAAAAGTATTGAAGTGGGCCCATAACCCACAGGCCCATGAGTTAATAAGGATCAATCAGTCCCTTGAAGAAGAAATTTGGAAGAATATATGATTCCATTAGCAGACGTTTCTTAAGAGGATACGAAAACCTGAGAGCTGTGAAGAAACAATAGATGTTTTGTTCCACTTGGAGAACCTATGGATTTACCCGAACCCAGTTCGAGGACAAGAGAAATCCTACAATGCTTGGGAGAATGCCCAAGTGTTAGAATACGTGATTCACTGTTTGCGTATGAGGTAATGATTTAAGTACGGGATGGACTGCCCCCCATAACAAAGACTTCTATCATGAACTACCATATGTTGATGGAAAATCAGAGAGCCTTAAAAACCTTAGAAGAGTGTTGACACAACAAGCCAAAAACCTTAGAATGGCAGGACTATGGAACCTTGTATAGGCAACCGTTGCCAATCATAGGTTACACGGTGAGATTTAGCCCAAACCATTTCCTGTAGGAGAAACCATAAATGGTTGACCACCATGAGATATCGATAGTTGTTTAGCATTGGTGACAGACCTGTCAACTAAGAAGACCCAACCTCGGAACAACCTTACCATGATTGGCAGGACACACTATAGGATCGAAAGTATGTCTAGAGGCGGGGGGGTGATTAGACTACTTGACCAAATAAAAACTTAGCCTTTTCCCAATTTTAAGTTTTGACAATTTTTAACAATTAAGCACAAGTCAAGCAATCTTCCTACACATGTAATTCTAGAGTTGTGCAGCGGAAAGTAAGGCATTGCATATGAATGTAAAGGGAGGGATTGGAGAGTGCGAACGCAATTGGAGACACACATGTTTTTGGCGTGGTTCCGATAGGTGGTGCTATCGTACATCCACGTTGATGGCGACTTCAACCCACGAAGGGTAACGGCTACATGAGTACAAGGAGGGCTCCACCCACGAAGGGTTCACAAAGTAGGCGATCTCCTTGCCCTTACAAACTCCTTGGTTCAACTCCATAATCTTGTCAGAGGCTCGCAAGTGACACCTAACCCATCTAGGAGACACCAATGTCCAAAAGGTAATAAATGGTGTGTTGATGATGAACTCCTTTCTCTTGTGCTTCAAATGATAGTCTCCCCAACACTCAGCTCTCTCTAACAGATTTGGATATGGTGGGAAGAAGAATTGAGTGGAAAGCAACTTGGGGAAGGCTAGAGATCAATGTTCTTGTGGTTGGATTGAAATATCTTTGTCTCAACACATGAGAAGGTGGTTCTCTCTCAGAAAATGAATAGTGGAATTGTAGGCACGTTCCGATGGGTCCGCCATTGATGGAGAGGGGGTGGAGGGGTATATATAGCCTCTACAAAAAATCTAGACGTTACACACATTTGACCCAACTCAGTCAGACTGGATAGACAAACTCGGTCAGACCGAAGCAGTTCAAAATGTGAACGTTAGACATTTCAGTGGGACCGACAGCATCAACTCGGTGAGACCGACGCGTTAGGGTTAGGGCAAAAGCTCAACTCGGTTTGAATGATTACACAAACTCGGTGAGACCGATTCTGGTAATAGGCTAACAGAGTGTTGGTCACGCAAACTCGGTGGGACCGATTCAGTCATCTCGGTTAGACCGAAACGTTATGAAAAGGAAACAAAGAGTTTGCAATGCCAACTCGGTGGAACCAATGCACTCATCTCGGTGAAACCAAAACATTACGAAGAGGAAATAAAGAGTTTGCATTCCCATCTCAGTGAGACCGAGATCCCTATGGATGAGACCGAACTGATTAGGGTTTGTGGCAGTGGCTATGTCAAGTGAACTCGGTGGGACCGGATAGATCAAATCGGCGGGTCCGAGTTTGACTTTTAGGTTTGGGACATATGTGGAAATGAGAAAGTGGTTGAGGGATTTGGAGCATATTACTGAGCACTTGAGCAAGTAGACCGTTAAGCAACACCTCATCCCCTTTTAATAGTATTGGCTTTTCCGATGGACTCAATGTGATCTTGGATCACTAAAATGAAAATGTAGAGTCTTGAGCTTTTGCCAATTTTTGTCCTTAGCATTTTGAGGGGTCCACATTTCTAATCCATGCCATGCCAACATTGAACTTCCTGAAATATTTATCTTGAAAGGGTATTAGTTCAATCAGCTATATGTTGTTATTAATTACCAAAACCACCCGGGGGTTAGTTGCACTTTCAATCTCCGCCTTTTTGGTAATTGATGACAACATATAGATCAAAGCTTCGACAAATGATAATAAAAATGAAATATATCGTCGCTTTGAGAAGTATGTGATAAGAAAGAGCTCTCCCTAAATTTGTGCATTATTTAAGATTTGCTTTTGAATGCAAATGCAGAATCGATTAGGATCATGGGTTATTCTTCCATGTCACATACATCTTCGTGGAGCGCTCAAAATGATAAGAGTTAAGAAATAAGCACTCATCACCAATATAACCAAGTGAATGTGATCATACACAATCAAGTAGGCACACATTAAGCATAGTAGGATATGATCAAGCACATATGTATCTTACACATAAGAAAATTGTAGCAATAACCAAATGATCGAATGAAGTAGCAAGAAAAAACCCAACAAAGAGAAGCAAGACACACTCTCTTGAAGCCTAATGATCTATACACTTTCTTCCCCTTTGGCAACAAGTTACCAAAAAGCTCGAAAATGCATAGTTCTATACAACACTCTAGCTCTAAGCACGATCTCCGGGAGCTGCTGAAGAAGTCTTCTCGCTGGTAGCTCCAGTGTACATAGAGGGCGTGGAGATAAGACTATCTGCAAACGCTTCCGATGAAGTCTGTGGAACTGGAGGTGTTGATACTGGAGGAACAACTGTGACAGTGGCTGCAGGAGCTGAAAGTGTAGGCCTGGGCTCGACAACTCGCACAGCTGAAGATCTTGCTTCTCTCGGGACTCTCTGAAAAGCATTGGTTGTGTCTCTATCCTGAGCATCTTCCTTGAGTTTCTCCACAGTTGTCTAGATCTCTATGACCTTCACATCTAGATCATAGAACTTAGTCTCAATGATCCTCTCAAGGGTTGCTTGATTCTGAGTCAAGTTGGCCAAACTCTTCTCAATCCTCAAAGTGGCCTTGAGCAGATAACTTACCTGATCTTGCTTGGTCTTGGGAGCTCCAGAAGCACTTGCTAGCTTGGCTACCTTTGCTTGTGCAATCTTCTCTTGGCCTTCAACAAAAGTAGGATGGGATGCATCCATGACTACTTCATTGTCCTCAAATTCAGGTCTAAGAGGTAGATGCCTCTTGTCAAGCAGATATGTCCCTTTCTCCAACCTGGAGTTGATAAGAATCTGAATGTGAGGGGCGTATCCACAAGACCTCTTTTGGTTTGCTGCTGTCCTCTTGATTATCTCAACAATCAGGCTCATGACCTTGAACTTTTATGGAACATCAAACATGTGGAGCAAGTTAATGGAGTGACCTCGGATCATTCTATGATCTCCTGACGTGGGCAACAAAGTGTTCCTCAATATGGTGTTGATGGTGGTCAGTCCAGACATCAGATGATATATAGAGCCAAACTTGTGAGTCTTCAAGTCTTTGCTAGGAATTGGCTTGTACATGTTTGCCACATAGTCATGATCCTTCCCGGACTTGGCATACACATCTGTGTCATTGTCATCCTCCTTGGAGCCATTGATCAATCTTGCTCATTCAGCAATAGTTGATTGGTACCTTGTTCCTTCAGTCAACCATACAATTCTACCATCTGGAAAGAAATGAGCAGTGGAGTAGAATTGCATGATCATCTCATCGTTCCGTCTGGTCAGTTTCTTCCCAACAAACTTGTCAACTTCATTCTACCTGAAGCTTTCATGCACACCTAGAAAGAAATCAACATGCTTGTCGATGTATTTCCAGTCAACCCACTTCATGTCACAAACAATGGGCTTCTTGTCCAACAAGACTGTCTCATAGAAGTCATGTTGTTCCTTGGTGTGAAATATATAGTCCACATCAGTTCTCCTTCTAGTAGCATATGGATCAGTCTGTCTCCAAAGTCTCAGACCTGCATCCTTTCTCAGTTTCATGTTTTCAGCAACAAGATGGGCATCATTATGATCTGGAATTTTTGGCTTAAGTTTCCTGAGCATCATGGACTCATCATCATCTGAGGATTCTTCTTCTTGATCTTCCTCTGGAACATATGGCACTGGGGCCTTGTTCTTCTCAACTGCAGGAATGTCTCTGCTGGATCTCTTGGGTGTTGAAGCTTTGGGGGTAGCTTTGGGCTTGGATGGAGCAGCCCTGGCTTTGATGGCATCCCCCATCAGCTTCTGAGTCTTTGTAGCAGGTGCAATAGGCTCATTAGCATCATCATCATCTCTCATAGATGGCTTGCCAATCACTGTGGCAGTAGTCTTCCTAGCTCTCTTCTTAGATCCTGCTGGCTCGTCATCTCTTATTTCAAGAGTAAACACCATGGTCTCTTGTGTGGAAGCTCCGACTTTTGACATTGGAGCTCTCTTGGCAGGGGCCTTCTTGTTCAGCCTAGGATTGACAACTCTAGCAGTTTCCTCCTTGTTGACAACCTTCTTCTTTGAAGTGACTTCCTCATGAGCCACAAAGTCTTCATCCTCACTATCAGAATTTTTCTTCATCTTTGTCTTGGTGGCAGCCTTTGCCAGATTGCTTGGACTGCTTCTACTACTCTCATAGTAGCTGATGTTGGAGGGACTAGAGCCCTCACCCAGTTCTACCTGCTCCACTGACCTGTTCTGACTGTCACTGCCCTCAGACATATCTGAAACTGCAAGTTGACCCTGTGAATAGATATAATTGAGGTAGAGTGAATGAGAATCACAAAGTGCAGAGATTTTGCAAAACAATTGAGTCAAAAACTTTGTTTTAGGTTTCTACATAAAGCATTTCGGAGCTACCGATTTGTTAAACTCGGTGACACCGAAGCAACTTTGAGAGCCTAAACGGGTGAAATCGGTTAGACCGAGACACAGTTTGGTGACTATGAGATTGCTAGGGTTTCACTGAGAGTTGAACTCGCTGGCACCGATTTTTAAGTTTCGGTCAGACCGAACGTTATAAGTGCAATGGCCTAAGCCAAATCAATGAGACCGATTTCTACAACTCGGTCGGTCCGAGATGAGTTCGGCGGAAACCTAACCCTCAAATTTTGAATCAAATCTAATCTAAAGAGAGTTTTCGCTAGACAGGATGATCTCACACGTGGCAAGAAACATGACATTGACTTTGTGCTAAGAATCAAATTGAGAAAGCACAAAGGGTCGAACTCATACCCTAACTCGACGATGAGTTCGCTATGACGACAATGGCGGCGGAGATTCCCGTTGTCGGCGGTGGAGACCAGCGGCAGGGGGTCGCTGGCGACGAGAGGATGATTCAGAGACCTCGAGTCGGCAGAGCTGGATAGGCGTGGGTGAAAAGATCGGGAAAACTTTCCAAGGTTCAGCCCGTGGGTATATATATCTAGACCCTGTCGGTGTGACCGAGTCGAATGACTCGGTGGCACCGAGATGCAAAACTTCTAGCAGTTACTACAACTCGGTGTGACCGAATTGTTCTAATCGGTTGTAGCGAGATTGAAAACCTAGATCAACTTTATGGACTCGGCATGACCGAAAGGAATGAATAGGTCAAAACGAAATGCACTAAGAGGTTTTGGAAGTTTAAGTCTATGACGAATCGGTGACTCCGAGTGCTCCTCACTCTGAGGGTTTGAATCCGACTTGATCAAACTTTGTGATATAGCATGAATAGATTTTGAGACAAGAAAATAACAGGTAGCTAGGGGAGGTACTTAGGCATTCTTGTCCATCCATTTGGCAAAAGAAGAAAGCCAAACAATCAAAGCAACAAATGGATGTCCTCGAATGAGAAAAATATGCACTCAACATGCTCACACAATAAGATATCAAATGAAATATGTGGCAAAGCATGCACAAACGTTCTAACATCTATCAAGCAATTGGCGATGACTAGGTCATCTATATATGAGTATATTGACTTAGGAGTCAAATGAAAACATTTGATCATAGGTCATACTCATCGTTTAAGCACAAGTGGGGTTGCCACTTTTACATAAAGCGTTGTTGTGTTCACACCATTATAGTTGCTTTAGCTCAGTTCTTAGAGTTAAGCTCCCCCTAGATGTGATATCCCCCCTAAGAGGGATGAACTAACCTTGGGTTTTGTCGACGATGACTTCATGTAGGTGGTTAAGATGTAGATGCCCAATGTTGATGTAGATCATTTGGAGAAACCCATTGGAGTGAGTTGCACTTTCAATACCTACATGGGTTAGTCCCATGAGGAACATACAAAGATATCCATGGACATGGAGTGGATTGCACACAAGATGATGTCCATGAAAGCATTAGGTTACCTTGTCCTTTGTCTTACCAACAAGAGGGTTTGTGACTCCTTGAACTAGTGCAAGACGTGGAAGTTGATTGCACTTGTCCTTGCCAATATGAATATGAGTGAAGTATGTTGGCCGAGTCACCCTCAAGAACTCTCTAGTTCTTCTTCTTCGGGATCCACATCATCTTGATGGGAATCCTTGGAGTTGTAGATGTACTTGATGAAGTAGAACTTGACGTAGTCTTGGGAACCCACTTGACCAAGGCTTTAGGAGCTTCTTCAAATGCATCAATCTCTTCTTGAAGCTTGACCTTGCCTTTTAGCTTGTGTTCTTGTGGTGGAAGATCATCTTGGGCTGGTGTCCCCTTGAAGGAAGTAGGATCATACTTCTCTTGTTGAAAAGCAAACTTTGTCTTGGGTATTGATCTTCTTCCCACTCAACTCCATTGGCATTGAACTTTCGTTCAAAACCAATACCTTGATTCTTCCGGTGCCTTCCTTGCTTGCGTACAATTTCCTCAAATTTCTTACTCCCAGCAAGGCTCTTATAAACACCTTTCTCTATAATTCCCTTCAATAAGCTATTTTCTTGCTCAAGTGTAATTTGGTTAAGAGATTCATTATTGGAATCAAGAGAACTACTAGAAGCAACAACATTGGATTTATCATGATTATTTTTATTACTAGAGGAAGAATCTTTCTTGTTTTTAGCTAGATTTTACTTGTGGCATATAGGTAGACAAGAGTAAACGCTTGGCAATGTAAGAAGAACTTTTATGATGAAGACCATCATTGATTGCTTTTAAGAACTCATGCTCTTGCTCTAGATTGAGCTTTTCAAAGCGTAGCTTCTCATGAGTCCTCAAAAGCATTCGATGCTCCTCTAAGGTAGTTTCATGAGCTAACTTAATAGTGTTTAATTCTTTAGTTATACGCTCAATCTTCTCCTTATCATTGTCATTCATTTTATCTTAATTAGCATGATTAATAGCAGTTTCATCATAGTTTTCATTACTATTGCTACCAACAAGTAAATCATCATCTCCTAGCAAATCATTTTCATCAGTATTGAAATCAAGATATTTGGGGTGTGATACCTTAGGGCCTTTAGCCATGAAGCATATTCCAATTCCTTCATTATGTGAGTCAAATATGTCGTAGGAGTTGGATGACACAAGAGTAATTCCAGCAACACCTTCATCTTGAGTATCTTCGGAGTCAGAGTAATAGCTTCTCTCGAAGAGGTCATCGGAGTTGGAACCGGGTACCCATTCACCAACATGAGCTTGATGTCTTCGTCCTGTATAGCTCCTTGATGATTTGTCCTTCCTTTCCTAATCCTTGTTTCTACGAGAGGGTCTTCGTTCAGAACAATCATCTCTACTCCTTCTCTCTCTTGGTGGCGAATCTTCTCATCTACTTCTCCTTTTGGGTGAGTCTTCTCTTCTCTTGTGTGGAGCCGTACACTCATTTGAGTAGTGTCCGGGTCTCCCACAATTGTAGCAATTCCGATCACGACTAGAAGATCTTTTGTCATTGTAGGACCTTGACTTGGAGTTTCTCTCTTTGCTTCCATTCTTGTAGAATTTGTTGAAGTTCTTCAGCATTAAGTTCAATTATTCACTGAATACTTGTTTCTCATTGGATGATGTAGGAGCATGCTACCTCTTGAGCTTGCGTTGTATTCCCTCGAAGAGGAAAGGGAGATGCATTACAGTAGCATAAGTATTGCCCTCAGTTTTTGAGAACCAAGGTATCAATCCAGTAGGAGACCACGCACCAGTCCCTCGCACCTGCACAAACAAATAAGAACTTCGCAGCCAAAGCGATAAGGGGTTGTCAATCCCTTTACGGTCACTTAGGAGAGTGAGATCTGATAGAGATGATAAGATAATATTTTTGGTATTTTTGATATAGAAACAAAAAGTAAAGAAAGCAAATAAACAAAGGCAACCGAAATTTGCTAGTTGACGGGAAAGTAATATGATAAAGATAGACCCGGGGGCCATAGTTTTCTCTAGTGGCTTCTATCATGATAGCGGTATTCTACGGCGGGTAAACAAATTACTGTCGAGCAATTGATAGAAAAGCGAATAATTATGAGACTATCTAGGCATGATCATTGTATATAGGCATCACGTCCGAGACAAGTAGACTGACTCCTGCTTGCATCTACTACTATTACTCCACACATCGACCGCTGTCCAGCATGCATCTAGTGTATTGAGTTCATACGAACAGAGTAACACCTTAAGAAAGATGACATGATGCAGAGGGATAAACTCAAGCAATATGATGAAAACCCCATCTTTTTATCCTCGATGGTAACAATACAATACGTGCCTTGCTACCCCTACTGTCACTAGGAAAGGACACCACAAGATTGAACCCAAAGCCAAGCACTTCTCCCATTGCAAGATCTATAGATCTAGTAGGCCAAACCAAACCAATAATTCGAAGAGACTTGCAAGGATATTATGAGCACACAAAAAAAGTTCAGAGAAGAACCAAATATCTTTCATAGATAACCTTAATCATAAACTCACAATTCATCGGATCTCGACAAACACACCGCAAAAAGAGATTACATCGAATAGATCTCCTCGAAGACCGAGGAGAACTTTGTATTGAGATCCAAAGAGAGAGAAGAAGCCATCTAGATACTAGCTATGGACCCGAAGGTCTGTGGTAAACTACTCACAACTCATGGTGAGGGCGATGATGATGATGATGAAGGCCTCCGTGATGGATCCCCCTCCCGGATCAGGCTCCAAGATGGGATCTCCATGGGAACAGAAGCTACGGTGGTGGAATTAGGGTTTTCTCTCTGCGTATGGAGTTTTTGGGGTACGTAGGTATATATAGAAAGAAGGAGGGCACCGGGGGCCGTGTGGGCCAGCCTCGAGGCAGGGGGGGCGCGCCCCCACCCTCGAGGGCTGGCCCTACGTCCCCTGACTTGGCCCTGACGTTTCTCGAGCATGATTTCCTCCAAAAATATCTCTCGCGAAGGTTTCATTCCGTTTGGACTCCGTTTGATATTCCTTTTCTGCAAAACCCTGAAATAGGAAAAAAAAACAGCAATCTGGACCGGGCCTTTGGGTTAGTAGGTTAGTCCCAAAAATGATATAAAAGTGAATGATAAAGCCCATTAAACATACAAGACTTCATAAATAATTGTATGGAACAATCAAAAATTATAGATACGTTGGAGACGTATCAAGCATCCCCAAGCTTAATTCCTGCTCGTCCTCGCGTAGGTAAATGATAAATAAAGAATTTTTGATGTGGAATGCTAACCAATATAGTTTTTCAATGTAATTCTCTTAATTGTGGCATGAGTGTTCATATCTGAAAGATTCAAGACAAAAGTCTATATTGACATAAGAAATAACAATACTTCAAGCAATACTAACAAAGCAATCATGTCTTCTCAAAATACTATGGCTAAAGAAAGTTATCCCTACAAAATCATATAGTGTTGGCTATGCTCCCTTGTTATCACACAAAAATATTCATATCATGCACAACCCGGATTTCAGCCAAGCATTTGTTTTCATACTCTATCTTTTCAAACCTTTCAACTTTCACGCAATACATGAGCGTGAGCCATGGATATAGCACTATGGGTGGAATAGAGGTGGTTGTGGAGAAGACAAAAAGAGGGAGATAGTCTCACATCGACTAGGCGTATCAACGGGCTATGGAGATGCCCATCAATAGATATCAATGTGAGTGAGTAGGGATTGCCATGCAACGGGATGCACTAGAGCTAAATATGAATGAAAGCTCAACAAAAGAAACTAGTGGGTGTGCATCCAACTTGCTTGCTCATGAAGACCTAGGGCATTTGAGGAAGCCCATCGTTGGAATATACAAGCCAAGTTCTATTACAAAAATTCCCACTAGTATATGCAAGTGACTAAACATGAGACTCCCTACAATGAAGAACATGGTGCTACCTTGAAGCACAAGTGTGGAAAAAGATAGTAGCAATTATCCCTTTTTTGGCCTTTTTTTTCTGCGGAGGGGCTTTATAGATTCAGCCTTTCCTCCCATGGGACAATGCTCTAATAATGATGATCATCACACTTTCATTACAACACGAAATTACAACTCGATACTACAACAACAAAGTATGACTCTATATGAATGCCTCCGGCGGTGTACTGGTATGTGCAATGAAACAAGAGTGACATGTATAAAAATTATGCATGGTGGCCTTGCCACAAATATGATGTCAACTACATGATCATGCAATGGCAATATGACAATATGATGCGTGTCATATAAACGGAACGGTGGAAAGTTGCATGGCAATATATCTCGGAATGGCTATGGAAATGCCATGATAGGTAGGTATGGTGGCTGTTTTGAGGAACAATATGGTGGCTGTTTTGAGGAAGGATATATAGTGGGTTTATGGCACCGGCGAAAGTTGCGCGGTACAATAGAGGCTAGCAATGGTGGAAGGGTGAGAGTGCGTATAATCCAGGGACTCAACATTAGTCATAAGAACTCATATACTTATTGAAAAAATTTACGAGTCATAAAAAAAAGCAATCAACGTATGCCCCTAGGGGGGAGGTTGGTAGGAGTTAACCATCGCGCGCCCCCGACCTCCACACAAAGGTTGACACTCTACAAATACCTCATGCTTTAACTTAGTCACACAACGGTTCACCATACGTGCATGCTACGGGAATCACTAACCTTAACACAAATATTTCTCAATTTCATAATCACTCCACTAGCATGACTCTAATATCACTATCCTCATGTCTCAAAACAATTATCAAGCATCCAACATCTCTTTCTATTCAATGCACTTGATGTGAAATTTTTACTACATTGACATTGGATGTTTATCATGTGAAGACTAGTTTCTTTAGCCTAAACACTTTACCATGATGTTTTAATAGACTCTCAAATAGATATAAGTGAAGCATGAGAGTTCAACAATTTCTACAAAATATAAACACCATCGTGCTCTAAAAGATATAAGTGAAGCACTAGAGCAAAAACTATTCAACTCAAAAGATATAAGTGAAGCACATAGAGTGTTCTAACAATTTCTAGGCCATATTTAACTCTCTCAAATAGGTGTGTCCAGCAAGGGTGATTGTGGAAAACTAACAAGCAAAGACTCAAATTATACAAGACGCTCCAAGCAAACACATAGCATGTTGCGAATAAAAATATAGCTCCAAGTATAGTTACCGATGGATGAAGACGAAAGAGGGGATGCCTTCCCGGGGCATCCCCAAGCTTAGGCTTTTGATTATATTGATTTTACTTGGGGTCCCATGGGCATCCCCAAGCTTGGGCCTTTGCTACTCCTTGTTCCATAGTCCATCAAAGTAACACTCAAAACTTGAAAATTTCACAACACAAAACTTAGACAAAAATTCTCGTGAGCTCCGTTAGTAAGAGAAAGCAAACCTCTACTCAAAGGTACAGCAATGAATTCATTCTTTGTTTATATTGGTGTTAAACCTACTGTACTCCAAGTTCTCTATGGTTCATATCCTCCAATATTACTCATAGATGCATCGGAATAAGCAAACAACACACGAAAAACAGAATCTGTCAAAGACAGAACAGTCTGTAGTAATCTGCAGGGTTAGCCTACTTATGGAACTACAAAAAATTCAAAATAAATTTGTAAATTTGCGCAATTTGTCTACCAATCAGCAGCAAAAAGATTCAACTAAAAAGCACGCTCCAGTAAAATCGCACGACTACTTTAGTGAGCGCTAACAATTCTGTTTTTCACAGCAAGATCATATAAACTTCACACAAGTCTTCCCAAAGGTTCTACTTGGCACAAACACTAAACAAAACATGAAACCACATCTAATCAGAGGCTAGATGCAACATTTATTCCCTATCATCAACAAAAGCAAAAAACATAAAATTGGGTTGCCTCCCAACAAGCGCTATCGTTTTACGCCCCTAGCTAGGCACGATAATTCAATGGTGCTCACATTAAAGATAAGAATTGAAGCACAAAGAGAGCACCATAAAACATGTGACAAACACATCTAAGTATAGCATACTTCCTATGCATAGGCATTTTATAAGCAAACAAATTACCAAGACAAGCAAGACCTAGCATATGCACAGAAGGAGAAGGAAACAAGATCAATCTCAACATAACGAGAGGTAATTTAGTAAGAAGAAAATTTCTACAACCATATTTCCCTCTCTCATAATAATTGCATCTAGGATCATGATCAAATTCAACAAAATAGCTATCACATAACATATTATCAAGATGATCCACATGCATGCAAAGTTGACATTCTTCCAAAATAGTGGGATCAAAAGTTGACACTCTTTCGAATACACTTTCAATATTATGGCAAACATTATTATCAATCTCATATTCATGATGGGGTTTAAATAAATTTTGAAGATTGTAAGACGAATCACCCCAATCATGATCATTGCAACAAGTAGTGGGCATAGCAATACTAGCATCCCCAAGCTTAGGGTTTTGCATATCATTAACACAATTGACATTTATAATAGCATCATTGCAATCATGCTTTTTATTTAAGGAGCTAACATGAATCACTTTTTCTTTCAACAATTCCTCACAATTTCCAGATTCATAAATTTCAAGAAAAACCTCATAAAGATAACCTAGTGCACGCAGCTCACTAGCAATAGGTTCAACATAATTGGATCTCTTAAAGAGATTAGCAAGTGGATGACGATCCATACTTTAGCAAGCGAAGATGCAAGCTAATTGAGGGCACATAGCACACAAGCAGACAAGAAGCAAGCGAACGATAAACACACGGCAGAAGAAGGGCGAATAAAATGGCAAAGGTGAAGTGGGGGAGAGGAAAACGGGAGGCAAATAAATGTAATCCGAAGGATAAGGGTTTGTGATAGGTACTTGGTATATGACTTTCGCGTAAGCCTCCCCGGCAATGGCGCCAGAAATTCTTCTTGTTACCTCTTGAGCTTGTGTTATATTCCCTCGAAGAGGAAAGGGACATGCCACACAGTAGCGTACGTATTTCCCTCAGTTTTTGAGAACCAAGGTATCAATCCAGTAGGAGACCACGCGCCAGTCCCTCGCACCTGCACAAACAAATAAGAACTTCGCAGCCAACACGATAAGGGGTTGTCAATCCCTTTACGGTCACTTACGAGAGTGAGATCTGATAGAGATGATAAGATAATATTTTTGGTATTTTTGATATAGAAACAAAAGTTAAAGAAAGCAAATAAATAAAGGCAACAGAAATTTGCTAGTTGACGGGAAAGTAATATGATAAAGATAGACCCGGGGGCCATAGTTTTCTCTAGTGGCTTCTCTCATGATAGCGGTATTCTACGGCGGGTAAACAAATTATTGTCGAGCAATTGATAGAAAAGCGAATAATTATGAGACTATCTAGGCATGATCATTGTTTATAGGCATCACGTCCGAGACAAGTAGACCGACCCTTGCCTGCATCTACTACTATTACTCCACACATCGACCGCTATCCAGCATGCATCTAGTGTATTGAGTTCATACGAACAGAGTAACGCCTTAAGAAAGATAACATGATGTAGAGCGATAAACTCAAGCAATATGATGAAAAACCCCATCTTTTTATCCTCGATGGCAACAATATAATACGTGCCTTGCTGCCCCTACTGTTACTGGGAAAGGACACCGCAAGATTGAACCCAAAGCCAAGCATGTCGGGGGAAACTGTCCGCCACGAACACCTATGGGACCGGAGCCCCTTGTCTGTGCGGTACGAGGGCGGAGGAAGCACAAAGAGCAGATCGTGGCGAGCACGCGGGCAGTTTTACCCAGGTTCGGGCCGCGGTAGACGCGTAAAACCCTACTCCTGCTTAGTTGTGTATTGAGTTTGAGCGCTTGGGAGCTTGAAGAAGCAGCTACACCAAACGCGAGAGTGATCTAGGTTCCGAACCCCCTCCACGTTGTGCATGGGCCTCCTTTTATAGTGTAAGGGGTCACCGACAGGTGTCAACGTAGGAGAAAGGGGTAAAAATGTAAAAGAGGTGGTAGTTGTAACAGTGCGGGAACAGTGGAGCTACAGTACAGAACAGTGATCTATACCTACTTTGACAGTGGGGGACAAGGGCATTTAATGCCCGTCGCCGTCGACCCCAAAAGCTCCCGCCCTGGCGTCTCCGTCTGCCACGGCGATGGATCCATCACCGTGGAGTGCCACCGTGTACCCCAGGCTGCACAGCCATCCGCCACGCGTCCCTGGATAGGCCCCAGGGTGACGCGTGGGCCGATGAGCTGGAGCGTGGGCACACAGCGCAGCCTTCCCGGCAAGCACCTTGCCGGGGCCTTGATCTTGCCGGGCCCGGGAGCTTGCCGCTCCCCGGGCCCTTGCCGGGGCGCATATAGCGCCGAGGCGTTGTCTTCTAGTCTTCCTGGCAAGCTCCTCTTGCCAGGGTCTTGTGTTAGCGGGGCAATCTTGAGCCTGGTACGGCCTTCCCGGCAAGCTCCTCTTGCCGGGGTCTCGGTCTTATGTCTTGTATACTTTGTTTTTGAATGGTTTAATAGGGGGCAGGAAGGTCTCCGGCGAGCACGCAGTAAACCCTGCCGCGGGAAGCTGCAACTGCCCGTGCACAAGTTGGGGTACTGAGGTACCCCTACCTTAGTACACCGACAGGAGCCCCCGGGCCTGGGCCACACACGGTGCCGAGCGCTGTTGGGCCAGGCCCAAAACAGTGCACGGGCACCCGCGGCCCGCGGCGCGCCGAATCCACTTCCGTATCCGCCGCACCCCGCTGTAACGGCACGCGTCGATCGCGGCGCCGTGGGATGGGACGTGCCCATGATCTCTTAATGGAAAGAGCGAAACGCCCCCCACTCCCCCATAAAAGCAGAGGAAGCGGGCGCGGTTCCCCTCCTTGCGCTTTCATTGCATCGTCTTCCTCCTCCAAAGATTCTCTCTTGCGCTCTGCCTCCACACCTCCGCCGCCGCCGAGCTCTTCGTTCCCCTCCTTCCGCCGCGTCCGCCATGGCCCCAAAGACCGACAAGGCGAAGGCGGAGAAGTCCAAGAGGGAGAAGTCGGAGCAAGCGGCGAAGCTCATCGCGTACCGGAAGCAGCATCTCGTCTTCCCGCCGAAGCTCGGCGTGCGGGAGCTCTGGAACAAGTATTACTTGTTCTGGTCCAAGGAAACCGACGCGCATCCCCGCACGCGAGCATATCCGGCCGCCGCCAAGGATAGCTATCCCGGCGGGTACTACTTCTTCGCAGCCTTTTTTCATTGTGGTCTCTGTCCTCCTTTCTCAAACTTCTTCTGCGACATTATGAACACATACGGCCTCCATCTGCTTGACTTCACCCCCAACGCCATCCTCACCATGGCGGTTTTCGCACACATGTGCGAAAACTTCATAGGAGTACACCCAAATGTAGCCCTTTTTAGGCACTTCTTCACTCCTAGAGCCGAGGCCGATGCCCCCCTCTCCGGAGGAATTTCTTGGGTTTTCCGTCTGAATAAAAAGGGGGCGTACTTGCCGGGGGAGCTCCGCGGCAAGTGGGAGGAATGGCGAGCGGAGTGGTGCTGGATCGTCGAAGACCAGCCGCAAGCCTTCACCGCGCCGCGCACAACGCCCATCGTGCGCGGCAGGGACTGGAGTGAGCTAGATTCGGACGACATCAAGCTCGACATCGCCCTCGTCCGGATTCTTCGTCTTCGGATGGCCAAGCTGTCAGTTGCTGAGGTGGGCGCAGATTTCCTCCGCCGGCGCATCGCCCCTCTCCAAGACCGGAAGAGGCCGGCCTGGGAGTACGGCGGCCCGGCAGACATAATGAGGCTGCGCCCCGGGCTCAACTTCAACTTCACCACGCTGGAGCTGAGGGGGATGGTCCGGGAACTCTTCAAGTATGACCCGGCGCACCCCGAGTGGTTCAGGACTCCCCGGGAAGTGGTGCCGCTCTGCAACAACATCGTCAGGGATCGCATCCTCGCCATGATGCCCATGTGTGACTCGCACGGCGTGGACCGCACGTGGATCGCTCCCAAGCCTATCGACGTCCTCAACTTCTACGACAACCTCGCAGAGGTGGCGAAGAACAAGAACGACCTCAAGGAGCACACGCGGGACACCACCGACCAGGAGATCGCCTACATAGCTTCTCGGGCTGAAGAGGCCGCCGCAGCCGCGGCGGCAGGAATTTTTGGATACACGCCTGAAAAGGCGGAAGTTGCGGACGCGTCCACCCAGGCGGAGGAGGCGGAGATCCGCAGATTGCTGCAGCTCCCTCCCGACGCGCTCGCCGGGGTCCCCTCGCTGAGGCACTCCGGGATCCACGGGATCGCGGACGAGGCCGCGGCAATGGAGGGTACAGCCGGAGGGAGCAGAGGCGCCGCGAGGGGCGGAGGCGCCAAGGGAAAGGGGGCCGCAGCGCAGGACGCTGGGCCCAGTGAGCCGGCCGGGGAAGAGGAGGAGGAGGAGGAGGCCGGGGACTCCGGCGGATCCACGGAGCTGTACGCCGACGACCTCTCCTCGTCGGAGAGCTCTCCGCCCCCGGCAAGCCCAAGGCAATCCCCGGCGAAGCGTCTCCGCAAGACGGCGACGGGGGAGAGGGCGCAGGCGCCCCGGCAACAGCCAGCTCGCCGGGCAGCTCCCCGGGGGAGCCAAGCCGCGCCAAGGCCGTCCGGCGCACCAGCCACAGCGGAGGCGGCCCGTGCGCGGACCACGACGGAGGCGCCTCGCAGGCCGGCGCCGAGCCGGCAGGGGTCTTCTCGGAGCGGAGCAGCGGCTCCGCCCGCTCCTCGGGCGCCGGCTACCACGGGGGCTGGGTCTTCGCAGCCCCCAGCCCCGGTGAACACCAAGCGCGCGAGGGAGTCTTCGTCTTCCGCTCCTCGCGCCGACGCGCCCACGGTGGAGTATGATTTCTCCGCCCTGAGCGAGGACGACGAGGAGGACCAGGAGTAAGGATCCAAGACCTTACATCTTCTTGATTTTTGTCTTGGTTTTTCGTTAATGCTGACTCTGTTCATTGTTCTGATTTCAGGACCCTGGCCCATCGCGCGGCGAAGAAGGCCAAGGCGCCCGAGGTCGAGGTCGCGGAAGACTCAGCAGCTGCGGCAACAGGGGGTGTGCCGGAGCCGAGCCTGCCGGACCCGAGCGCTGCTCCGAGGAGCAGCCCCCAGCGCAGCCCGCAGCGCAGCCCCCAGCGTAAGTCTGGGGTTTACTCTTTTCGCTCGTCGGGGTACGCCTGAGGATTTGGTCTTGTCTTCATGTCTTGATGTTTCTTGTCTTGTTCTGTGCAGAGGCGGAGCCACAGCGGGAAGAGCGCCCGGAGACCGCCGTCGAGGAGCCGCAGGCCCCGCCGTCCCCGCCAAGGCAGAACTCTCCGGCAAGGGAGAGTGCTCCGCCAAGGGTGGGTACTCCGCCAAGGCAGAGTACCCCGCCAAGGGCGAGCAGCCCGGCGAGGGCGGCCACTCCGCCAAGGCCGAGCTCCCCGGCAAGGGAGCCCGCCGCTGAGGACGTCCGCCAAGGTATGTTCTGTGACTTGTCTTCTTGGCTTGCCTCTTTTTGGATATTTGCTTGAATCTTGAACTTCTTTTTCTTCTTCTTCTTTTTAGATCTTCCTCCTCCTGAGCCCATGGAGACGGAGGTTACCAACCTCGAGGAGGAGGGCGCGCAGGGCGGCGGCGGCGACGCTCCTGTCGTCGAGGAGATGGCCGAGGCCGCCGAGCCGGCCGCGCAGGAGACTGCCCCGGCTGCGGACGCAGCGGCTGGGGAGGGGGACGGCGACCGCACCGCCGGCCCGGAGGCGGCGGGAGCATCGGATGCTGCACCGGCCACCGGCCCCTCCGCCAGCAAGGAGCAGGGGTACTATCTTGAGGCCCCCAACGGCGTCTTCATCCAGATGCCTTGGGGGTCTTCATCGCGAGCTCCTGCGGAGGGCGAGGCGTTCGACGGAGAAATCCTTGCCTCCGCAGGCCTGAAGATTGTCGAGGCGCCCGGCGGGAGTGAGGGGCCCGAGGAGGAGAGGTTGCTCCACCAGCTCCTGGCCCTTTACCGGGCCAGGCAGGCGAAGCTCGCCTCCCGGGAGGCCCTTGCCGCCAAGGCCGCCGCGGAAATGGAGAAGCGTGCGGCGGAGCTCAGCGCCGCCAACCAGGCGGCCCTCCGCGAGGTGGCGGAGGAGCGCGAGCGTCTCGCCGGCGAGTACCAAGAGTGGGTGCTCGAGAAGGCTGAAGCTGATGAACAGCAGCGTCTCGCCGGGGTGGAGATGTCCCGGCGAGAGGGAGAGCTTGCGCAGCGGAAGGTCGAGCTGGACTCCCATGAGGAGGACCTTGCCGCTCGCGAGGCTGCCCTTGGCGGGGAGCTGAAGGAGGCGAAAGCCGCCGCGGTTGCCGCGGAAGACGCCAAGAAGGAGCTTGCCGCCAAGGTTGAGCAGCTGGAGAAGGCGCTGAAGGTGAGCGCAGAGAAGGTTGCCGCGCTCATCACGGAGCGCGAGAAGGACGCCCATACAAATTCTGAGCTCCAAGTGAGTCTCTCCAAGAGGGGCGACGAGTTGAAGGCCGCCAAGGACTCCATCGAGGACTTGGAACTGAAGGTCACCACTCTGAAGGATTCGCTCGACGCTGCCCGGGCTCAGGAGAACAAGCTGAAGGAGGAGCTCCGCAAGGAGCGGACCTTGGTGGACAGCGTCAACAAGGCATCCGAGCTCTTCCGCCAGACCATCGAGGTATGGACCGAAGACTTGGTTTCTTCTGCGTCCAACATTGACCAGGAGCTGCTGGCGCTGAAGGTCGAACACCTCATCTACTCGCCGGATCCGGATCTCCCGCACAGCGCCAAGCTCAGCCTCTTCTTCAGAGGGATCGCGCCGGCCCTTGCAGGTCTCCGGAACCGCATCCCCGCGCAGCTGGCCGAGGAGTCGCGCCTGCTCTGCGCGGGAACTCTGGAGCGGGTGCTGACGAAGATCGTGTACCGCAACCCGGGGATCAATCTCACCAACGTTCTTCGCAGCTTGCCGGCTGATGCAGACACGGAGGCCCTGAAGGAGCAGGTCGGCCACATCATCGCCAAGGTGGCTAGGCTCGGCAGGAAGGAGGGCGACCGCGTAGATTAGGGCCCCATTATCTTTATCTTTTTGTTGCTGCACATTATGTCATGAACTCATTAGTCCATCGTGACAAGTTATCCTTTGTAAGATATTTACTTTATTTTGATTAATCAGTGCAATGTTATTTTCCTTGTCTCAATCTTTGACTTTGTATGTTTTTCACCCTACGCTCCCGGGGAGCTTGCCGGCAAGGGGCCTTTGCCGCGAGCGCTGAGTGCTGGACTCTGAGCAGCCTGCTGGCCAAGGTCTTCGCCGGCAAGCAACCTTGCCGCAGCTAGTCGCAACGCACTTATCTTGCTGAGCATACTCGGAAACGAAGCAAGGGCGCGACACTTGTCGCAGCTCACTTAAATCGTTGAGTGAACTCGAAAACAAGATAAGGGTGCGGCAAGCTACGGGTAGGTTCCTCCGCGCACAGGTTTTCCATACAAAGTGTGACTGTTCAAGGAAGACAACTAAAATTTAAAATTTGAACTGGTCAAATTCTAACAACTTATCTTTCATATGTTGCTTGCTTATATTGCTTGTTTTCCGGTAAGACTTCTCTTTCTTGAACAGCACTTGGTTCCTCCTCCACCTCCTTCCCCCCCGGCAAACTTGTGCGCGAGGAACGTTCCTTCTGCTTAAGAGGAAAGAAAAGGGAGAGGGAAACAAGCATATGGCCTTTCGGCGTGCTAATGCTTACCGTATACTTGAGTGTTGCACCAAATGCCAAACAAGACATGCAAATAGCAAAGAAAAGCATGCAAAAGGCGATCGGTGCGAAAAACACAGGAACTTTACTGATGCACGGGGTCTGCGCCCGGCTTTGTACAAAGGGTTACATGCAACAGCGGCAAAGCTTGTACAAAAGGTGGTTGCCGGAGCGGATCACGGCAACCGCGCCTTAGGGGTGAAACTTGCGAAGATGCTCTATGTTCCAGGAGTTGCTCACCGGTAAGCCTTCTTCGGTCTCGAGGCGGACAGCGCCGGGCCTCGTAACTTGTCTCACCCGATAAGGGCCTTCCCACTTCGGCGTCAACTTGTTGGAATTCTTGGCGGACTGAACACGCCGAAGAACAAGGTCGCCTTCCTCGAGACTCCTGGCCTTGACTTTGCGGCTATGGTAGCGGCGCAAAGCTTGCTGGTATCGAGCAGCTCGTACAGCAGCCTGGAGACGTCCCTCCTCGAGGAGCAATGCGTCATCTTGCCGCAGTTGCTCTTGCTCGAGCTCATCATAAGCGAGCACTCGAGGAGATCCGTATACGAGTTCCGTGGGGAGAACTGCCTCTGCTCCATAGACTAGAGCAAAAGGTGTCTGTCCGGTGGCTCGACTTGGTGTCGTTCTGATTGACCAAAGAGCCGCCGGTAGCTCCTCTATCCAATTTCTTCCGCACTTGCGCAGCCTGTCAAAGGTCCTCGTCTTGAGTCCGCGCAGCACTTCAGCATTTGCCCTCTCCGCTTGACCGTTGCTCCTTGGGTGAGCAACAGAAGCGAAACAGACCTTGGCGCCAAGGTCTTGGACGTACTGCATGAAGGTGCGACTAGTGAATTGCGTACCGTTGTCGGTGATGATCCTGTTAGGGATCCCGAAACGGCAAACAATCGACCTGAAGAACCTGACTGCTGACTGTGCTGTCACCTTCCTCACCGGCTCCACTTCTGGCCACTTTGTGAACTTGTCGATTGCAACGTACAAGTACTCAAAGCCCCCGACAGCACGAGGGAAAGGGCCGAGGATGTCGAGCCCCCAGACCGAGAAGGGCCATGACAAAGGGATTGTTTGGAGAGCTTGAGCTGGCTGATGGATCTGCTTTGCATGGAACTGGCACGCTTCACACTTGGTTACTAGTGCAGTTGCATCTTGGAGGGCTTCTTGCCAAAAGAACCCTTGCCGGAAAGCTTTCCTGGCAAGCGCCCTTGCGCCAATGTGGTGGCCGCATATGCCTCCGTGTATTTCTGCCAACAGCTTCTGTCCATCTTCTCTGGAGATGCACTTCAGTCTGACACCATTGAGTCTTCTTCTGTACAGCTCATTATCCACGAACTGATACATACTTGACTGCCTGGTTATCTTCTCTATCTCTTGAGGGTCGTCGGGAAGTTCTCTAGTTTGAAGGAAACGGACGATTTGCTGCGCCCATGCCGGAGCCCGAGGCTCGACGGCAAGGACTAAAGGCTCGAGGGCCGCTGCGGGAACCTCAGCTTCTACGGCAAGGACCTCTGGTTCTGCCGGAGCTGACGGTCCCCCGGCAAGCTCGCCGGGGCGAGGCTTGCCGGGAACGCTTGCTTCGACTGTACAAGCCCGAGGACTTGCAGGAGCAAACTGTTCCTCAGCGTTATGGTTGTTGATCTTGGGGACCTTGGCGGCGGTTTCAGGGAGATCCGCCGGCAAGTAGTCGCCGGAGACCAACTTTCTCTTCTTGGACTGCCCAATTGATGGTGTAACGGATGGTTGAGTCAGCTTGAGCAAGAAGGTCCCTGGTTCCACAGGTAACTTCATCGAAGCGCACTTTGAAAGGCCGTCTGCAATTTCATTTTGAGCTCTCGGGATGTGCTCCATCTGCAAACCTTCAAAGTGCTCTTCAAGCTTTCTCACTTCATCGACATAGGCTTCCATCAAAGGGCTCTGATAGCTCTTGTTAACTTGCCGGACCACCAACTGAGAATCTCCCCGCACAATCAGCTTTCTGATCCCAAGTTCGGCCGCAATCCTGAGGCCGGCAAGCAAGCCTTCATATTCTGCAGTGTTGTTTGTCGCTTGCTCCCTGGGAAAGTGCATCTGGATAACATATTTGAGGTGCTCTCCGGTGGGCGCGATGAGTACCACGCCAGCACCGGCGCCTTGCAGCGAGAAGGCACCGTCAAAATACATTACCCATTCACTTGTCGCTTCTTGCACGGGTGCACTTGTTTCTTGAACTTCTTCATCTGGTGTTGGGGTCCACTCAGCTATGAATTCTGCCAAAGCTCGGCTCTGTATGGTTGAAGTACTTTCAAACTTGAGTCCAAAGCTCGTCAGCTCCAGTGCCCACTCAACGATCCTGCCTGTTGCTTCCGGATTGTGCAATATCCTCTTCAGCGGAAAGCGAGTGACCACTGTTATCTCATGGGCTTGGAAGTAATGGCGCAGCTTTCTCGAGGCCATGAGGAGGCCAAAAAGCAATTTTTGCACACCGGAGTATCTTGATCTAGCCCCCTGGAGAAGGGAACTTACAAAATACACTGGGCGCTGCACCATCTTCTTCCGCACCTCATCCCGTTCCTGCGCAGAGTCTTCCTTGTCGGGACCAGAGCTTGTCGGGACAGCCCCCTGCTTGTCGCTGGATTCGCTTGCCGGTGGTGCTGACTCCTCGTCGGACTCCCTCTCCGCTACTAACGCAGCACTAACCACCTGGTTGGTTGCTGCTAAGTATAGCAACAACTTTTCCTGTGGTCTAGGTGCGACAAGTATAGGAGTGGAGGACAGGTACCGTTTCAAATCCTGCAACGCCGCCTCCGCTTCTGGAGTCCACTTCATGGGACCTGCCTTCTTCAAGATTTTGAAGAAAGGTAGGGCGCGTTCTGCAGACTTTGAAATGAACCTACTGAGGGCAGCCACACAACCTGCAAGCCTCCTGACATCCTTGACGCGCTTTGGGGCCTCTATCTGCTCAATGGCCTTAATCTTGTCGGGGTTGGCTTCAATCCCCCTCTGCGATACAAAGAACCCGAGAAGCTTGCCGGAAGGGACTCCAAAGACGCACTTCTCGGGATTCAACTTGAGCTGTATTCTGCGCAGGTTCTGAAACGTTTCTTCCAAGTCTTGAATCAGGGTTTCCTTGCTCTTGCTCTTCACCACGATGTCATCCATGTAAGCTTCTACATTTCTGTGGATCTGTGGCTCAAAAGCTGTGTATACTACCCTTGCAAAGGTTGAGCCTGCATTCTTCAATCCAAATGGCATGCGAATAAAGCAATAAGTGCCACATGGAGTGATAAATGCAGTCTTCTCTTCATCCTCCTTGGCCATGAAAATCTGATGATAGCCTGAGTATGCATCAAGAAAACAGAGTAGCTCACATCCGGCAGTGGAGTCAACGATCTGGTCAATGCGCGGCAAAGGGAATGGATCCTTGGGACATGCTTTATTCACATCGATGAAGTCTATACACAGTCTCCACTTCCCGTTGGCCTTGCGCACGACGACTGGATTTGCCAACCACGTCGGATGGATCACACCTCTAACTAGGCCCGCTGCTTCTAGCTTCTTGATTTCTTCGTTGATGAACTCTTGGCGCTCCACGGCTTGCTTCCTCACTTTCTGCTTGATAGGCCGCGCATGAGGACAGACAGCAAGCTTGTGCTCAATCACCTTCCTGGGAACACCGGGGATGTCAGATGGTTGCCAGGCAAACACATCGACATTCGCCCGCAGGAAGGCAACGAGCGCGCTTTCCTATTTGCTGTCAAGAGTGGCGCTGATGGTGAAGGTACCACCAGTGCCGTCCTCCTTTGCGGACACTTTCTTGGTTGCCCGAGGAGCAGCCATTCCCTTCTTACTCTTGCCGGTGGAGCTCGATGGAACGTCCTCGACGGCAGCGCAGCACTCCGAGGAGGTGCGGTTGCCGGAGTGGGTCCCAGAGCACTTGCCGGACTTGGTCTTCGTCTTCTTCCCCCCGGGAGCTTCAGCGGCAAGAGTATCCTTCTCGGCCGCAGCTGCCGCATCCCGGTAGATCTTGTCGGCGCAAATAAGCGCATCCTTCTTGTCGCTATGGATCGTGATGACGCTTATCGGCCCCGGCATCTTCAGCACGTTGTAAGCATAATGGGAAGCTGCCATGAACTTGGCGAGGGCAGGACGGCCAAGTATTCCATTGTAGGGCAATGGAATATCGGCGACGTCGAAAGTGATGCGCTCAGTCCTGAAGTTGAGCTCCCCGCCAAAGGTCACCGGCAGAGTGATCTTTCCCTTGGGCTTGCTCCTTCCCGGGTTGATTCCTTGGAATGAACCGGTTTCTTCGAGCTCGCCATCTTGAATCTGGAGTTTCTTGATCACAGCAGAGGAGATCAAGTTCAGCCCGGCCCCGCCGTCAACCAACATTTTGGTGACCTTGAGGTTGCGGATGGTGGGCGAAACCAGCATCGGCAAGCACCCGACCGCAGTGGTGCGGTCAGGGTGATCCTCAAGATCAAAAATGATGGGCGTGCTGGACCATTTGAGGAGCCTGCGCGACTCCACGGGCGGCTCCGCTGCGTTTACCTCACGCACCCACTGCTTTAGTTGGCGGTGGGAGGTGTGCAGGGAGGCGCCACCGTCGACGCACAGGACCTCCGTGGCCTTCTGGAACTCCTGCTCGCTGTTCTCCTCGTCCTCCATGTCTTCGTCGTCATCTTCTTCGTCGTTGTCGCGGCCCCGGGGAGGTCGATCTCCTTGCCGCTGCTTAGCCTTGCCGCGGCGTCCTCCCCGGCCGTTGAACGGCCGCTTCTTGCTGGGTTCTTCCCCGCCACCTTGGGCCTTCTCCTTGTCGCGCCTCTCGTACTCAGCTTTCTGCTGCTCGACGAGGTACTCGACGCGCTTGCAGTTGGAGAGATCGTGACCCTTGGTGCGGTGGATCTTACAGTATTGCTTGTCGGAGCTACCCGGCTTGTCGGCCGCCGCCGCAGGGGCAGGCTCCTTGCCGGAGCCGCCAGCCTGCGCTTGCTTGGCGGGGGCCTCCTTGCCGGACTTCTCGACGGCAAGCACCTCCTTCTTGCCCTTCCTTCTGTTGTTCCGCCGCCGGCTCTTCTTTGCCGGGGCGGCGTCGTCGCTGTCGCTTCCTCCCGCGCCAGTATCCTCCCCGGGGAGTCTCCTCCCCTCTTCCGCGCGTGCGCACTTGTCAGCAAGAGCGTAGAGCTCGTTGACGTCCCGAATCTTGGTCATCGCCATTTCCTCACGCATGCGGCGGTTACGCACGTTCTGATGGAACGCGCTGATAACCGCGGCAGGGTGGACATCAGGGATGTTGTGCTGCACCCGGATGAAGCGTTGGATATACTTGCGCAGGGTCTCGCCTTCCTTCTGGGCCAGAATGTGGAGATCGCTCTCCTGGCCGTGGGGTTTGTGGCCGCCGGTAAAGGCGCCAACAAACTGGTGGCAAAGATCGGCCCAAGAAGAGATGGAACCTTCCGACAAGTGCATGAGCCACGAACGGACGTTCGGCTTTAGCACGAGCGGGAAGTAATTAGCCAAGATCTTCTCGTCGCGCCCCCCGGCAGCTTGCACTGCGATGGTGTAGACGCTGAGAAACTCCGAGGGGTGCGTCTTGCCGTCGTACTTCTCCGGTACGTCGGGCTTGAAATTCTTCATGCTGGGCCACTGGACGCGCCGCAGCTCGCGGGTGAACGCAGGGCAGCCTGCCGCGTACGGCAAGTCGCCTGGCTCACCGGGCGCGTGCGCGTCGACAGTGTTCCCAGCTCTCTTGTCTGATTGTCGCCGAGCTTCTCGGAGGCGCTCGATTGTGGTTCGAGCGTCTTCTTCTCGCCGGTCGTCGAGGACTTGGCGTTGGTCCCGACGGGCCCGCGGGTCCGACGAGGCAGTGGAGCCGTCATCGGCGTTGTTCCGGCGGGGCGGCGTCTTTTGCTTCTGCGGCGGGGAATGCACGCTTGTTGCACCCCCGGCAGTCTTGTCGCCGTCAGGCTTCGTTTTCTCAGCTTGCCGCGGCCGTGAGGTCGACGGCTGCTGTGGAGAATCGTTGTTGGCGAAGTCTATCAGGCTCCGGATGGTGGCCCTCCATTCCTCGGCCTTGTCGGCCGCTGGAGGGAAGTCGAGGAGCAGTTGCGCCCTTGCGAGCGCTTCTGCTGGAGTGGAAGGGAACGCGGGCGAACCGTGCGAGGAGCGGGATACGCTCGGACTTCTAACAACGTTAGAAGGAGCGGGGTCCCGCGCCGGCGCCTTCGCTTTGCTTGTGCCCGGACGGGGGTCCGGGGCGTCCCGCGAGCCTCCGGTTTGGCCTTGCCCCAGCAAGCGGATACCACCTCCCGTGGTATGGCGCTGCTGGGTCGTCGTGTGCTGAGATGGACGCGGCGCGTCCACGGAGACCGAGGTTCGGTCGTCCGTCCTGTTCTTGGATCTGGTGGCGCCGTGAGTGTCCTCACCGGCGGCCACCCTTCCGACGACATCTCCCCCGCCCACCGTTGGCTCTGGTGGCGGCGGGTGAGACGCAGACGGGCCTCCGACCTCCGAAGCCTTCTTCTTCGGGGCCATGGAGTTGTCGCTGACGAAGTTGATGAATTCGGAGAGGTTGATGAAGAATGCGCCCGCGCGAACGCCGGATCAGGTTCGCACAACCTCGACGCCCCCTACCTGGCGCGCCAAAGATGTCGGGGGAAACTGTCCGCCACGAACACCTATGGGACCGGAGCCCCTTGTCTGTGCGGTACGAGGGCGGAGGAAGCACAAAGAGCAGATCGTGGCGAGCACGCGGGCAGTTTTACCCAGGTTCGGGCCGCGGTAGACGCGTAAAACCCTACTCCTGCTTAGTTGTGTATTGAGTTTGAGCGCTTGGGAGCTTGAAGAAGCAGCTACACCAAACGCGAGAGTGATCTAGGTTCCGAACCCCCTCCACGTTGTGCATGGGCCTCCTTTTATAGTGTAAGGGGTCACCGACAGGTGTCAACGTAGGAGAAAGGGGTAAAAATGTAAAAGAGGTGGTAGTTGTAACAGTGCGGGAACAGTGGAGCTACAGTACAGAACAGTGATCTATACCTACTTTGACAGTGGGGGACAAGGGCATTTAATGCCCGTCGCCGTCGACCCCAAAAGCTCCCGCCCTGGCGTCTCCGTCTGCCACGGCGATGGATCCATCACCGTGGAGTGCCACCGTGTACCCCAGGCTGCACAGCCATCCGCCACGCGTCCCTGGATAGGCCCCAGGGCGACGCGTGGGCCGATGAGCTGGAGCGTGGGCACACAGCGCAGCCTTCCCGGCAAGCACCTTGCCGGGGCCTTGATCTTGCCGGGCCCGGGAGCTTGCCGCTCCCCGGGCCCTTGCCGGGGCGCATATAGCGCCGAGGCGTTGTCTTCTAGTCTTCCTGGCAAGCTCCTCTTGCCAGGGTCTTGTGTTAGCGGGGCAATCTTGAGCCTGGTACGGCCTTCCCGGCAAGCTCCTCTTGCCGGGGTCTCGGTCTTATGTCTTGTATACTTTGTTTTTGAATGGTTTAATAGGGGGCAGGAAGGTCTCCGGCGAGCACGCAGTAAACCCTGCCGCGGGAAGCTGCAACTGCCCGTGCACAAGTTGGGGTACTGAGGTACCCCTACCTTAGTACACCGACAAAGCACTTCTCCCATTGCAAGAACTATAGATCTAGTAGGCCAAACGAAACCAATAATTCGAAGAGACTTGCAAGGATATGATGAGCACACATAAAAAGTTCAGAGAAAAACCAAATATCTTTCATAGATAACCTTGATCATAAACTCACAATTCATCGGATCTCGACAAACACACCGCAAAAAGAGATTACATCGAATAGATCTCCTCAAAGACCGATGAGAACTTTGTATTGAGATCCAAAGAGAGAGAAGAAGCCATCTAGATACTAGCTATGGACCCCGAAGGTCTGTGGTAAACTACTCACAACTCATGGTGAGGGCAATGATGATGATGATGAAGGCCTCTATGATGGATCCCCCTCCCGGAACAGGCTCCAAGATGGGATCTCCACGGGAACAGAATCTACGGTAGTGGAATTAGGGTTTTCTCTCTGCGTATGGAGTTTCTGGGGTACGTAGGTATATATTGGAAGAAGGAGGGCACCGGGGGCCGTGTGGGCTAGCCTCGAGGCAGGGGGGCGCGCCCTGGGAAGGGGGGCGCGCCCCCCACCCTCGAGGGCTGGCCCTACGTCCCCTGACTTGGCCCTGGCGTTTCCCGAGCGTGATTTCCTCCAAAAATATCTCTCGCGAAGGTTTCATTCCGTTTGGACTCCGTTTGATATTCCTTTTCTGCAAAACCCTGAAATAGGAAAAAAACAGCAATCTGGACTAGGCCTTTAGGTTAGTAGGTTAGTCCCAAAAATGATATAAAAGTGAATGATAAAGCCCATTAAACATTCAAGACTTCATAAATAATAGCATGGAACAATAAAAAATTATATATACGTTGGAGATGTATCAGAGCATCACATGAAGCTTTGTAAGCGCCAATAGACTTGTTGTGAAGCTCTTCTTTATTCTTAAGTGACATCTCATGAGCAACAATTCTACCAATGACTTCCGTTGGCTTGAGATCTTTGTAATTGGGCATCATTTGGATCAATGTGCACATGGTGCATATTTTCCATCAAAGGTTCTTAGGATTTTCTTGACGATGAATCTATCGGTCATTTCTGTGCTTCCTAAGCCAGCAATCTCATTTGTGATGAGAGAAAGCCAAGAGCACATTTCATCGACACCTTCACCATCCTTCATTTTGAACTCGTCAAGTTGACTTTGAAGCACATCCAACTTGGATTACTTGACGGAGTCGGTACCTTCGTGCATATAAATCAAAGTATCCAAAATTTCCTTTGCATTCTCAAGACGACTGATTTTGTTGAATTCTTCGGGACACAATCCATTGAACAAGATATCGCAAGCTTGAGCATTGTATTGCAACATCTTCAATTCTTTAGCGGTAGCTTCACGATTTGGTTCCTTCCCATCGAAGAATTCACCTTGCAAACCAATACACACAATAGCCCAAATGGCGGGGTTATGTCCAAGAATATGCATTTTCATCTTATGCTTCCAACTAGCAAAATTAGTACCATCAAAGTAAGGACCTCTACGGTGGTAACTTCCCTCGTTAGACTCCATACTCTCCTAGGTTGTGAAACCAAGGATATGATCACCAAAGCTATAGAAATCAAGGCAAATGGAGATCAAATCTCTGATACCACTTGTAGGATCGAAAGTGTGTCTAGGGGGGGGGGCTGGTTAGACTACTTGACCAAATAAGAACTTAGCCTTTTCCCAATTTTATGTTTTGACAGTTTTTAGCAATTTAGCACAAGTCAAACAATCTTCCAACACATGCAATTCTAGAGTTGTGGCAGCGGAAAGTAAGGCATTGCATATGAAGGTAAAGGGAGGGGTTGGAGAGTGCAAATGCAATTGGAGAACCGGATGTTTTTGGTATGGTTCCGATAGGTGGTGCTATCGTACATCCACGTTGATGGAGACTTCAACCCACGAAGGGTAAAGGTTGTGCGAGTCCACAGAGGGCTCCACCCACGAAGGGTCCACGAAGAAGCAACCTTGTCTATCCCACCATGGCCGTCGCCCACGAAGGACTTGCCTCACTAGGGTAGATCTTCACGAAGTAGGCGATCTCCTTTCCCTTACAAACTCCTTGGTTCTACTCCACAATCTTGTCGGAGGCTCCCAAGTGACACCTAACCAATCTAGGAGACACCACTCTCCAAAAGGTAATAAATGGTGTGTTGATGATGAAATCCTTGCTCTCGATCTTCAAATGATAGTCTCCCCAACACTCAACTCTCTCTCACAAATTTGGATATGGTGCAAAGAAGATTTGAGTGGAAAGCAACTTGGGGAAGGCTAGAGATCAAGGTTCTTGTGGTTGGATTGGAATATCTTGGTCTCAACACATGAGCAGGTGGTTCTCTCTCAAAAAATGAATAGTGGAAGTGTAGGCACGTTCTGATGGCTCTCTCACTAATGGATAAGGGGTGGAGGGGTATATATAGCCTCCACACAAAATCTAGCTGTTACACACATTTGACCCAACTCAGTCAGACCGAATAGACAAACTCGATCAGACCAAAGCAGTTCAAAATGTGAACGCTAGACATTTTGGTGGGACCGATAGTATCAACTCGGTGAGACCGATGCGCTAGGGTTAGGGCAAAACCTCAACTCGGTTTGACCGATTACACAAACTCGGTGAGATCGATTCTGGTAATAGACTAACAGAGTGTTGGTCAGGCAAATTTGGTGGGACCAATTCGGTCATCTCGGTTAGATCGAAACATAACGGAGAGGAAACAGAGAGTTTGCAATGCCAACTCGGTGGGACCTATTCGCTCATCTCGATGAGACCGAAATGTTCTGAGGAGGAAATAAATAGTTTGCATTCCAATCTCGGTGAGACCGAGATCCCTATCGGTGAGACTGAACTGATTAGGGTTTGTGGCAGTGGCTATGTCAAGTGAACTCGGTGGGACCAGATATATCAAATCGGTGGGTCCGAGTTTGACTTTTAGGTTTGGGACATATGTGGAAATGAGAAAGTGGTTGAGGGATTTAGAGCATATTACTGAGCACTTGAGCAAGTAGACCATTAAGCAACACCTCATCCCCTTTTAATAGTACTGGATTTTCCTATGGACGCAATGTGATCTTGGATCACTAAAATGAAAATGTAGAGTCTTGAGCTTTTGCCAGTCTTCGTCCTTAGAATTTTGAGGGGTCCACACTTCTAATCCATGCCATGCCAACCATTGAACTGCCTGAAATAATTATCTTGAAAGTATATTAGTTCAATGAGCTATATGTTTTTATTAATTACCAAAACCACCCGAGGGTTAGTTGCACTTTCACACAAGCACTACAAAAAAAAGACACTTCCGTGATGATACGTGTTTGTCACAGTATGTCACGTTTTATGTTATCCATGTACATCCATGATGATTTTATGACAGAATCAAGATAGTCCTACCTGTATTGTCGTAGAAGTGTTCCATAACAATACTGGAGTGTCAACTTCCATGACGATAAATGGCGCGTCATGGAAGTTCTTTCGTCAAGGGTGACCGACACGTGGCATCCACCGTAACGGGATACCGTTAACCCTATCAGGTCCGGTTTTGGATCTGATAACCCGTTAACAGCAACGGCTGATGGCAATTTTACACGTGTAAAATTCTCATTGGCTGGAGGAAACACGTGTTGGGACACATGTCAACCGCCCAATGGCCGGTGACGCCTATGATACGTCGACACGTGGCAATGCCCAGAAGTGGCCCATTTGGGTTTAAAAGGCCGACCCAATCAAAATTAGCGGGCTGGCCCATTTACGGCCTGCTTGTAGACGGCCCATTCACATTTAAGGCCCGTTCCAATAGTGTCAAATCGGCGTGTCAACGGCCCGTTCTAGATTTCTGATCATTACAGCCCATGGTGACATCTGGCCCGTTAACATTCCGCTAAGTATTTGGGCCAAATTAAACCTAGTGTGTTTTTGGCCTACTAAAGGTCTTGCTACATTCGGGCCCATCTATTGCCCGATGAAACTTTGGGCCCACAAAAGACCGAGAAAATACTGGGCCATATTCAGCCAGGTCGGACATTCGGCCTGTCAGCGGCCCATCATTGTAGATTTAGCCCACTTCCAGCCTGTTGTGCTTTTTGGCCTGTTAACATCGGACGAAATCCGTGGGCCATATGTGGCCCAATGTCACATCGGGCCTACTAAAGGCCCATATACTCACTGATACAAATCAAGCCCGACCATACTTCCGGCCTGGTAAAGGCCCGTCTAGTAGGTCGGCGCATTTACGGCCTGTCTGACTTTCGGCCTATGAACGATCCAAATTGTAAATGGGCCACCATGTGCTAACTTACATTTCGGTCTGCTAATACTAGTGGGTTATATGCCACATTTTAGGCCCAATCATCTTCCGGCCTCATAAAAGCCATGGGCATAATCTGGCCGAATTAGGGCCCAATCCGACTTTCGGCCTATTAAAGGCCCTTCTTATTTATGGGCCTTATTGGGGCTGCAAGATCTTACACATGTTAAAGGCCTGTTGACGACCCACTGTGGGCACATGCCTATCAAAAATATGAAATCTTATACTTATTTAGGCCCCGATATTTTGAGTGGGCTACATGCCGATTACGACCAATAATAGGTTTAGCCCAATTGGAATTATGGGCCGGAGGAATGTGGGGCCGTTGGGCTCCTACGATGCTTTTGGCCAAAAGCAGATCGATGATGTCGAATACATCCCTAAGATAAACCTACACTATATAAAAATAGCATGATAATTTCTACAACCTATGGCAACACGATAAATGTTGTATTACCACAAAATAAATTACATCCATACAACAAAAGGCCTGTTGGCAAAAAAGTTTACAATACTTGCAGATAAATTCACCATCAGATGTATAGAAGCACATATCATTTGACCTAAGTGCTAATGTTTCAGGCTATAGAACCTAACGGAGCAACATGACCTTCCCTTTTTTTCTACCATTGCTCTTAAGGAATGAAGCAAATGTCTGATAGTCTGGTTTCAAAACCATTCATATCTTCACGACATTTGTCAACCACTATTCTTGTTTCAGAAATGACCCCCATTAGGGACTGGACTTGTGTCTGGAGCACAGATATATCACTCTGTCTAGCCAGTTTTTTTTTTTGCTTAGTAGGCGATTTGGACGAGGTTACCTTGAAAACCAACCCAGAATTGCGCAGGAAGGTGGTTTTTGCACCGTTAGTGGAGAGATTCTAACGCACCGTAGCAAGAGGTGACATTGTGCTTGTGGTAGCGTTGTCACCTTCGGGTAGTTGTGGATGTTCAATCATTTGTTCCATAGCTTGATGAAACTTTGAATTTGTAGATTAGTGTACCGGATAAGTTACTAATGAGACAAAAACAAACAAAATAGGTTTCACGTTTATACAAAACTTATTTTGGTGAACTACTGTAATACATTAGCATGTATTGTAGTGCTAACTACATAATAAAATCACTTCCGGAAGATATTTCCACGTAGCATGCCTACTGTATTGTCTATTTCCTCACATTCATTGACATCTAAGGATAAAGACACAAGGTTTAAAGTAGGAGGAACATATTATGACATCATTCATATCACGAGCAAACATTTATCAAACAAATGGGATATTGTATCATTGTGTGGGCACGTGAACATCACAACTAGATTATAGGCCAAGACCAAAGGAATATCCTTCCTCTCTTTTCAACCGTGTAAGGTGAAATGATACGTTACGAGAACTGTGTATACAAGTGAACAGAGTAACCGACATTGACTGCAAACCAATTAGTTAAATGAACACATCACTGTAGTAAGCTGTTCAAAGGCATGAGGAGTAAGGACTTACAACAGCAGCTTGAACTGGTGTGCTCATGCCCTTCATCTTGCTGGTGTGGCAATCCTTGAATATTTGCATTGCATTCGGTTCAGGTTCTTTTTGGTCTGCACGGGCTTTCCTCTGTATTTGGAACAAGTCAATATAGATACGATAATATGACACAACAAAAATAAGGAAATAGCAGCTATTTACAAGAGCCTCGTAGTGTGCAATATAGCTACAAGATCCTGTTGTATGTTGGAATTTCAATTTAGAACGGTTGGTCTTGTTCTTCAGACAACTAGCCTTGAAGAAGATAGACTTATAAGGCACATACGTAAACACATGTTCAATATGTGATCTGATCACATACATATACCCCGCCTTATACTTTGGATCAGACCAGTGTTTAAGAAGGGCAGTTCAGTCTTCATCCGTAATATATTCCACTTGAGATGTTTGGGAAATTTCATTGTTAGCCTTGCCTTCAAAGTGAGTTTTTCTAAGGTTATACCGATACTGTCACAGAGCAGACTGAAAACATGAGTGCATGTTTTTTTAGTTGCATCATCTTTCGGATCCAACTTGAAGCTCATATGTTGAAAAAAGAATGGGAGTCTCATTAGGAGGATGCTAGAAAATATGAGACAGAGCAAGACAATATTAACAATTGCGATGAATAACATTACTTACAGATAAATGGACAAAGAAGGTGTTAAACTAGGTATCATCTTTCTCGTTCCTGTACTCGATCCACGTTGGGAGGATACATGCATGAGACCTAACAACAACATCTGCCTCTGATACTAACTTGGCTGACTCTAGCATCATGTGGCCTTTTTAAACCTGCCTCAAAATGGATCCCCATTCTTCCTCCTCTAGATTTTTTTAATATGTCAAGGATTATACCTGATGTCTGTTTCCTCTTGCTCCATGGTAATAGTTCAACAACGAATATGGAAAGTGCTAGTGCGCATCAAACTGTGAGAGTACACATAAAGGGGCATGCAACTTCAACTTGACTAGGTCAGGTACCGTCTTGGTGTTGATGCTCATGTGGTTCATTTGATCTTGACAAGTTTTGTAGTGTCAGCAGTGCTTCAGAAGTAGTGTTAGGTGTGAAGGCAGCTTGGGAATATGCCACTTGGGAAGCAAACATACGAGTAACTCGTTGAGATGTCTACACAATTGAAGGAGGTGCTGCAGCTGGTGGAGCAGGGGATACTATCACTGGTACACGTCGGTCCTAAACAAATGGTTTTAACCCCTTTCCAGGACGGCATTTGGAACCGTCGCCAAGTGAGTGTGGGCAATAGGGGGGGTCTGATACGTCTCCAACGTATCTACTTTTCCAAACTCTTTTGTGCTTGTTTTGGACTCTAACTTGCATGATTTGAATGGAACTAACCCGGACTGACGCTGTTTTCAGCAGAACTGCCATGGTGTTGTTTTTGTGCAAAATAAAAAGTTCTCAGAATCACCTGAAAATCAATGGAGAATTATTTCAGAAAATATAAAAAATACCTGCAAGAAGATCCACACCAGGGGGCCTTGGGCCAGTCCATGAGGGTGGGGGGCGCGCCCCCCCGCCTCGTGGGCCCCCTGGTGCTCCACCGACGTACCCCCAGATCCTATATCTTCCGTTTCGGGGAGAAAATAAATAATGGATAGATAATTATCACGTTTCACGAGACGGAGCCGCCGCCAAGCCCTAATCTCTCTCGGGAGGGCTGTTCTGGAGTCTGTTCGGGGCTCCGGATAGTGGAGATCGTCGCCATCGTCATCATCAACCTTCCTCCATCACCAATTCCATGATGCTCACCACCGTGTGTGAGTAATTCCATCGTAGGCTTGCTGGACGGTGATTGGTTGGATGGGATCTATCATGTAACCGAGTTAGTTATGTTAGGGTTTGATCCCTAGTATCCACTATGTTCTGAGATTGATGTTGCTATGATTTTGCTATGCTTAATGCTTGTCACTAGGGCCCGAGTGCCATGATTTCAGATATGAACCTATTATGTTTTCATGAATATATATGTGTTCTTGATCCTATCTTGCAAGTCTATAGTCACCTACTATGTGTTATGATCCGGCAACCCCGAAGTGACAATAATCGGGACCACTCCCGGTGATGACCATAGTTTGAGGAGTTCATGTATTCACTATGTGTTAATTCTTTGGTCCGGTACTCTATTAAAAGGATGTGACGCCCCCGATTTGTCCGTACACTAATCATGCACGCAAATGTGTTCGACCAAGATCAAGGACTCACTGGAAGATATCACAACACAACTCTAGACACAAATTAAAATAATACAAGCTTTATATTACAAGCCAGGGGCCTCGAGGGCTCGAATACATAAGCTCAAAAACACAAGAGTCAGCGGAAGCAATAATATCTGAGTACAGACATAAGTTAAACAAGTTTGCCTTAAGAAGGCTAGCACAAAAGTATCAACGATCGAAAAGGCAAGGCCTCCTGCCTGGTACCTCCTAACTACTCCTCGAAGCCGATCTTCACGTAGAAACCTCCATCTTGATCTTCTGGGTCCGGGACTCCACCATCTGGTTGCGTCATCCGAGAAGAAGGAACAAAAGGGGAAAAGGGGGAGAAAAGCAACCGTGAGTACTCATCCAAAGTACTCGCAAGCAAGGATCTACACTACATATGCAATGATATCTTTGTAAAGGGGTAATATATGTGGACTGAACTGTAGAAAGCAGAATAAGAGGGGGATAGCTAATCCAATCGAAGACTACGCTTCTCGTAACCTCCATCTTGCAACAGAAGATGAGGGTAGCTGGAAGTAACAAGTATCCTCGCTTCTGGCAACCTCCGTCTTGCAGCAGTAGAAGGGAAAAGATGGTAAGTTCACCAAGTAACATTATATAGCATAAACCTACCCGGCGATCCTCCCGCACATCACCCTGTGAGAGAGCAACCACCGAGTTATATCTGGCACTGGTAAGGGTGTGTTTTATTAAGTATCCGGTTCTAGTTGTCATGAGGTCGGAGTACAACTCCGGGTCGTCCTTTTACCAAGGGACACGACTATTCGAATAGATTAACTTCCCTGCAGGGGTGCACCACATAACCCAGCACGCTTGATCCCATTTGGCCGGACACACTTTCCAGGGTCATGCCCGGCCTCAGAAGATCAACACGTCGCAGCCCTACCTAAGCACAACAGAGAGGTCAGCACGTCGGTCTAAACCCTAAGCGCACGGGGGTCTGGGCCCATTGCCCAATGCACACCTGCGCGTTGCGAGGGCGGCCGGTAAGCAGACCTAGCCTCTCCTAATACCAGAGTAGGCTTTCCAGTCCAATCCGGCGCGCGCCGCTAAGTCGCTGACGTCGAGAAGGCTTCGGCTGATACCACGGCGTCGAGTACCCATAACTATTCCCACGTAGCTGGTTAGTGCGTATAGACCAAATGGCCAGACTCAGATCAAATATCCAAACTCGTTAAGCGTGTTATTATGAAAATCACCGCGGACAACGACCAGGGCCAGGCCACCTCTCGACTGGGTGTCTCAACCTGCCCCTGTCGCTCCGCCACAAAGACCCACTCGGGGGCCGTCGGGAACTCAGGCCCACCACTGCCTGGATGGAGCCACCTGTCCTTTCAGCCCCCACATCGGAATCACTTGCGGGTACTCAATGAGCCGACCCGACTTTAGTCACATCATGTATCATGTAAAGTGTATGTAGTATATACCCGTGATCACACCCAAGTGATTACGGCCTGATAGAATAGCAGGGCAGACGGACAAGGGTGTAGGGCCACTGATGGAGTACTAGCATCCTATACTAAGCATTAGGATGGCAGGTAAAGTAACAACAAGTGTAGCAACAATGACAGGCTATGCAGCAGAATAGGAGTAACCGAACAGTAACATGCTACACTACTCTAATGCAAGCAGTAGAGAGAAGAATAGGCGATATCTGGTGATCAAAGGGGGATTGCCTGGAAGCCCTGCAGACGAAAGGAATCTTCGGAAGCGTAGCCGTAGTCGAACACCGAAGCATCAATGGTCTCAGGGTCTATCACGGTATCGGAGTCTACCGAAAATAAGCAACGAAGGGGAAACAAATAAATAACAGAGCAAACAATAGCACACAAAGCATAACATGGAAATACGCAGTGCTATGTGTGACCTAACGCAGTGCTCGGTGATACAGGCGTAGAGGAATAACATCTGGGAATCTTTTCCTGGTGTTAGGCATTTTCGGACAGGCGAACCGGAGGCGGAAAGTTACAGGTTCTCTATGCTAGGGATGTGTGACGGACGAACGGACCGCGTATTCGGATTAGTCTCGTCGTTTTGAGCAACTTTCATATATAAAACATTTTTATCCGAGTTACGGATTATTTCTTATGATTTTTCAAAGTTTTAATAATATTCTAAATTATTTTAATTCGAATAAAAAAATAATATACTTTTATTACATAGCTGTGGCCAGCCACAGTCAATGATATGTGGGGCCTGTGTCAAAGTCAACATAGTCAAATTGACTGGTCAACAAGGTCAATGGGACCCAGCTGTCATAGTCACATAGGCAACTAAAAAGAATTAAATCATTTAGATAGGGGGTGGGTCCTACTTTCATAGAGAGAACCTGTTTTAGATTTATTTATAAAACAAATATTTAAACAAGAGGTGGCTCGCACGTCATAGTCTACTAGTAGTTGAACTAGTTAGGCAATTAGACTAATATATATCTTAGTACTGTATTAAATAGGGCCAGCCCCATGTGCACACACACGAACAGCACGAGAGGCAAAGCCGCACACGCCATGGTCACGGCTAGTCAGCCACTACCCAGGCGGGCGCTGGCGCTACCAGGGGAGGGCGCGGGCTCATGTGGGTGTGGGGTGGCCGTGCGTGCGCGACGCGGCTGGGGTGCACGCAGGCGGGCGCCGGCGGCAGCGACGCAGCGGCATAGAAGCAGTAGCACAGCCAGCAGCAGCAATGCAGTAGCAGTCAGTGCATTAGCAAGCGGCGCAGCAACAAGCGGCAGCAGCGGCAAGAGCAATAGCAGTGTGAGGAGCAGCGGCAACAAGCAGTACAGGCGGCACCAGAGACGGAGAGCAGCGGCACCAAGCACGCACATACGTGTACGCATACGCGGGAGCTCGGACGAGCTCGGGGACGGCGACTATGGCAACGAATCGAAGGCGGAAAAGTGGGGATTAGGAAGATTAGCTCACAATGGTTCCAACTGAGGTGAAGAGGAGGCCGGAGGTGGACCGGAGCTGCGGAAAACGACGTCGAACGCCGGCGATGTACGCGACGGAGATGGGCTCGATGACGAACGCACGGGACGGCTCTGGTCGATTTGAAGCTCTGAATGGATGAGGTCCACGGTGGCGGTTCTCCTGGACTAGTCGGTGCGGCGAACGGTGGCCGGTGGCCGCGGGCTTGACGACGACGCGGTGACCTCTCGCCCGATCGACGAGACAGAGAGAGGGAGAGGGGTGAGCGAGAGGGGGATTTGAGGGGGGATTAGGGTTCACCGGGGGAGGGCGCCGGCCTTATAGGCCGGGGGGAGCCGGCGGATGGCCGCCACGGCGATGGCCGCGGCCGTGGCAGCCATCGACTCTGTCCACGATCCCCTGTGAACAGAGCGGAGGGGAAGGGTGCTCGTGGGCCCGCCTGGCCAGCTAGCTGGGCCAAGGCCCAGGGGAGGGGGACGTTTTATCCTTCTTTATAGCTTTCCCTTTTTTTGTTTTATCTTTTATTCCTTTTTTGTTTTCCCTTTTAGTTTTTATTATTTTAGCTTTATAAAAATATGATGTTAGTATCTAAATTGGTATTACTAATTATACCTCCACCACAAAAAGTTTGGTACTCAAACAAGTTAGTTTGACATTTTAGAAATTATAAAAGGCACTTATATAATTGTTTAAGCCACTGTTATACTCACAAAAGAGCTTTAAAATACTTTACAAAAAGTGTTGGGTCACCAGCATAATAAGTTATGAAATATTTGACACACCTTGAGCATTTTCGTTTTGACATTTGAAAACTTTTTAATTTGACTTTGTTTTAAATTTGAATTTGAACCGGTTTCAAACCCAAGCGAGTTTAGTAATAGTAAAAGTGATGACGTGGCCTCATTAGCACATGATTACTGTAGCTTAACTATCCGGGCGTCACAATTCTCCTCCACTACAAGAAATCTCGTCCCGAGATTTAAGCGGTGGAGCACGGGGGAAAGTGTTGGTAGCGAAAACCTAACGAGTCTTCTCGGTCTTGGCTGCCCTTTCGAAGAGGTTGATTCCTTTCGTTGATGTCTTCATTTCTCTGCTTCAAGTCATTGTGATCATGTCATCATCCTTTCTTAGGGATCTCCATCGTCCTACGAGCGTGACCAGGGGGAAAAACTCCGGAAGAACGCATCTCCACAAAGCTGGGCATCTGACGGTAAACTCAATGGAAAATACACGAGGCACCCCACGAGTTGTATTTTAGTGAATTCGTTGAGTGCAAAATACGATGGTACCAAAGTTTCAAATGGGTAGGCAATCATTCGATGCGTAGACAAAAGCTAGAATGGAGGCTTGAACAACGAGAATAACAAGGTGTTTGATATCAGGATGAAACATGGTAGAATTTAGCTCGTGACTTACACACGAAGCCAAGTGCAAAGAATACATTAGAATTAGGGTTGTACAAGAGAGTCGGGTTTCGATCCCGTGGACCTGTGGGTTATGGGCCCACCATGTGGGTTGAAAATAGGAAGGGTGGTGACATCTTGCACAGCCGTGACAGGGAGGCATGTGAGTGGATAGCTTGTCAGCTATGTTGGCAACAATGCCGGAACCAAGGACGGGGAACAAAGAGAACCATTTTCTTGCTCGTTGAAACGAGGCGGACCGGTAGGCAAAGTTTTCTTCCATCGGTGGTTACCGGAATGTTATCAACAATAGGAACAGGGTCTTACTGTCAGAGTTGTACACCAAGGTGTTTACATAAGCAGAAAATTATTACTGCTTAGATTATATGAAGATCACAGAAAGGTTAAACAAACAAATGGAAAGGAAAATTGTGATTTCACACAATTATTAGGAGTATATCCTTCCCATGGACAAGAAGAGCATGGCATACATGGTAGGAGAGCAAGCACCCAACCATTTAGATAAAGAGGCAAGGATTAATCAAGATGTTACCCATACAACGGTGTCTGGACAACTGACCAAGAAACATTTAGCATTGGGCTTCAAATGCGCTTGTTGAAATTCGGAGTACCACAGACATGCTTCGAGATAGCATTGGCATGGTCTTGAAGTAAAGGTCGGACTTGGATACACAACGGATTCGTCAGGAACAGCTTATAGAATAAGTCTTACAATTTCCTCCTAGAAGAATGGTTATCCTTGCAAAAGAGATTATAATGTTAGGTCCTCCAGCTAGGGGTGCTAGGCATGACATCATATTACCGGGTCATGAAAGGACCTATATTATAACTCCTGGAAAGTTGTCCCAGCCATCATATCTGACCGACATTCAGATCCGATTGGTGTCATGATACCTTAGACTCGGGACGTTCGAAAAGAAAAGGTGCAACATAAATCGACGAAATGACATTTCAAGATTCTCGGGAAATGAACTATGGGAGCAGGTTCCCAAAACAATAGTTCATCATTAAACCAAGGAGAGGACGAGGAGGTGGCTGATGGGCTCAGCGACAATCATCGAGAATTCCAAACAAATGAATTCCCGTAATAATGTGAACAAGAAGATAACCCTTTGTCAATTCAAATGATATAATGTTGTATGCTCAAGGAAAAACATACACCATTAATCATTAGGTGAAAGGTGTGCTCGAAATATGACCTTAGGTAGCAAGATCAATGTTAGAGTGACGATTCCATAACCAACAGTCTAAGAACGAACTGCTGATCGTTAACTTCGAAGCAATTGGGTTGCTAGAAATACAGAACTCAAGCAGCATTGTTAGCATATTGGTATCCCGACTAAAACAACACGGGGACCAAGGAAGAATGGTGATGGTGCGAAGTATCATCATACCGAGAATTTCTAAGAGGTGGAGCAATCCCCACAACATTCTCGACATAAAAGACAATAATACTTCAAGGCAGAACACAACACTAGCTGGAGAGCAAGTTGTATTTATAATGTGGACAAGTTCGCGATGAAAGGAAGTCAAGGGTGTTGTCGTTGATAATAAAAATCATCGAGGGCAAGGAGGGGATTTCTCATCACGAACACAGTTGACATCTCAAAAGAAGTCAAAGTGTTGAAGGTGATCCGACACATTTGTCGGGAGGTTTCAAGAGGATGCAGTCAAACAACAACGACAACAAGCAAGGGAATGACGAAGTGGCAAGTTATAGGATCAATATATAAGATGCAAGCTTGGAATCAAAGTTGCTTTACTGAACAAGCAACCATATGCTGAAAGCTCGACGTAAGTTGTGCTCAATCTCTGAAGAATTCGTGCACCAAAGAAGGATGAGGTAGCACAGTCAAAGATAGCTAGACAAGGGATGTACCCGATAGTCTAGGAATAAAACCAGATTGAGTTTAAAAATTTCCCAGTAACATCTACTAGGGGTGTTGAATTTTTAGAGCGGATTTGATTTACTAAACGGTGTCCTCGGTTGACGGCAACCTAGAACCCGTAGAGTGATTACGACAAGCAAAGGTATTACTTCATCAAAAGTTCAAGAGGTGTAGTGGAAAGGCATGATATCCTTGAGATATCAGAGGGTAAAACTCGAAGGTAGAACACGATAGAAGTTGAACTAGGTCATTGACCTATGACAGTAGATACTTCAACCTAGCCAAAATAGACGAGGAACTAGAATGAATTCCCATCAGATATATCAGATCAAGACAGCATGGTCGGAACCATAACTGTAAGTAATCAATTCAAGAATTTCGAAAGAATCGTATAGCTGGATAATCATTTTGCAAGAAGCTTCCGAGACGGTCTACATCATTTTCATGGGCATGAACACAAGTTCAAGGTCGACTCCCACTTCTTCAATGCATATCATTTCATTCACCTCTCGCTTTAATAAAAATGTAGTGTTGGAATTTTAATTGGTGGAACACCGGAAGAGTATGACTTGTGAAAACTTTCGGGTTTTCACGGATTAGGGGAAGGCATAGGTTCCACCCATCGGGCATCTTAGTAACATATACCACAAGTTTCAAAAGTAAATATCACCAGCTCCAAGGGAGAGCATGGTTGTCAAAGAAGAGGATACAATTTACCGAAGGTATTATGTATCAGGGACAGAACTTCTCGAGGTTTTTTTTATACGAAGGACACTGTCGGATAATATTTCAACAAAGGATCGAGCGATCCACAACGGAGCTGATGTGAGTATAGGTACTCACTCAGAGGAAGAAGAATGCAGAGGCATTCTTCTCAAGAATCACCTGATTAGTATGAAGCTTAAATAGAAAGAAATTATGGTTTCCAAAACGAAGGATCAGAAGCAGACGCTCTGATCCAGGATGGATAAGTTGAAAACACTTAGTTGTACAATCACTAAAGGTTTGAATTGCCGAGAACCAACTCATGTCCAGAATGACGTCTGAGCCGGAAAGATACTTTTAAAATGGATAACGTGATGACTGTGTGCATACGCACACATTGAATCAATAGGCTCAAAATGGCTAAGACAAGGGATGTTAACGAAGACTACTAGTCATATGGAATTAACCATAATGCAAGCAGGCAATCATTTCAAGAGTAACAGGCTGCAGAGGATTTTCGAAAGATCGAAAACTATTCTGAAGAATTTTGTGAGACACATGAACAATTGAGAAGAACGGATCCTCAATAAATGTGAGGAAATAACCGTAAGGGTTTTCATGCGAAATAAAACTGCAAGATAGTAACTCAAAGGATTCACGGAACAACGGAGAATATTTCGAGGTATCTTTTAACGACAAGAGCGACGAGGAATGATCATGAGAATGACGAGTACAAGCAGATATCCATAGGGATATATCGGAGGCAGTGAATTGCAAAGGCGATGACCACAAGGGTCTCGGAAAAATATCGAGAGATATCCTCAGAATCTTCTGACGAAGCATGTGATCTTCCGGAATGAGGGCTCTCCGGGAGAAATAGTTACGAGAACCTACAGTCAGAGTTAGCAAAAGCTTTTAACCCGAATAGAAGAGAGATCAGAGTCCCAGAGTATAGACGAGGAGTAAAAGATCCTAATACCACCCATTGGTGCTGTGGGCCCGTAAGCCACACAACAAGTTAGTAAATTTGTTTTTCAAAGACTAGACTCAACTTCGGCCAAGGAGTTGGAAAGGGGATTCCTACAGGCAGTCGGCTCTGATACCAACTTGTGACGCCCCCAATTTGTCCGTACACTAATCATGCACGCAAATGTGTACGAACAAGATCAGGGACTCACTGGAAGATATCACAACACAACTCTAGACACAAATTAAAATAATACAAGCTTTATATTACAAGCCAGGGGCCTCGAGGGCTCGAATACATAAGCTCGAAAACACAAGAGTCAGCGGAAGCAATAATATCTGAGTACAGACATAAGTTAAACAAGTTTGCCTTAAGAAGGCTAGCACAAAAGTAGCAACGATCGAAAAGGCAAGGCCTCCTGTCTGGTACCTCCTAACTACTCCTCGAAGCCGATCTTCACGTAGAAACCTCCATCTTGATCTTCTGGGTCCGGGACTCCACCATCTGGTTGCGTCATCCGAGAAGAAGGAACAAAAGGGGAAAAGGGGGAGAAAAGCAACCGTGAGTACTCATCCAAAGTACTCGCAAGCAAGGATCTACACTACATATGCAATGATATCTGTGTAAAGGGGTAATATATGTGGACTGAACTGCAGAAAGCAGAATAAGAGGGGGATAGCTAATCCAATCGAAGACTACGCTTCTCGTAACCTCCATCTTGCAGCAGAAGATGAGGGTAGCTGGAAGTAACAAGTACCCTCGCTTCTGGCAACCTCCGTCTTGCAGCAGTAGAAGGGAAAAGATGGTAAGTTCACCAAGTAACATTGTATAGCATAAACCTACCCGGCGATCCTCCCGCACATCACCCTGTGAGAGAGCAACCACCGAGTTATATCTGGCACTGGTAAGGGTGTGTTTTATTAAGTATCCGGTTCTAGTTGTCATGAGGTCGGAGTACAACTCCGGGTCGTCCTTTTACCGAGGGGCACGGCTATTCGAATAGATTAAATTCCCTGCAGGGGTGCACCACATAACCCAGCACGCTTGATCCCATTTGGCCGGACACACTTTCCATGGTCATGCCCGGCCTCGGAAGATCAACACGTCGCAGCCCTACCTAAGCACAGCAGAGAACTCATTTATCGTCTATACGCACTAACCAGCTACGTGGGAATAGTTATGGACTGGAAAGCATACTCTGGGATTAGGAGAGGCTAGGTCTGCTTACCGGCCGCCCTCGCAACGCGCAGGTGTGCATTGGGCGATGGGCCCAGACCCCCGTGTGCTTAGGGTTTAGACCGGCGTGCTGACCAAATATCCAAACTCGTTAAGCGTGTTATTATGAAAATCACCGCGGACAACGACCAGGGCCAGGCCACCTCTCGACTGGGTGTCTCAACCTGCCCCTGTCGCTCCGCCACAAAGACCCACTCGGGGGCCGTCGGGAACTCAGGCCCACCACTGCCTGGATGGAGCCACCTGTCCTTTCAGCCCCCACATCGGAATCACTTGCGGGTACTCAATGAGCCGACCCGACTTTAGTCACATCATGTATCATGTAAAGTGTATGTAGTATATACCCGTGATCACACCCAAGTGATCACGGCCCGATAGAATAGCAGGGCAGACGGACAAGGGTGTAGGGCCACTGATGGAGTACTAGCATCCTATACTAAGCATTAGGATGGCAGGTAAAGTAACAACAGTTGTAGCAACAATGACAGGCTATGCAGCAGAATAGGAGTAACCGAACAGTAACATGCTACACTACTCTAATGCAAGCAGTAGAGGGAAGAATAGGCGATATCTGGTGATCAAGGGGGGGGGGCTTGCCTGGAAGCCCTGCAGACGAAAGGAATCTTCGGAAGCGTAGCCGTAGTCGAACACCGAAGCATCAATGGTCTCGGGGTCTATCACGGTATCGGAGTCTACCGAAAATAAGCAACGAAGGGGAAACAAATAAATAACAGAGCAAACAATAGCACACAAAGCATAACATGGAAATACGCAGTGCTACGTGTGACCTAACGCAGTGCTCGGTGATACAGGCGAAGAGGAATAACATCTGGGAATGTTTTCCCAGTGTTAGGCATTTTCGGACAGGCGAACCGGAGGTGGAAAGTTATAGGTACTCTATGCTAGGGACGTGTGATGGACGAACGGACCGCGTATTTGGATTAGTCTCGTCGTTCTGAGCAACTTTCATATATAAAACATTTTTATCCGAGTTACGGATTATTTCTTATGATTTTTCAAAGTTTTAATAATATTCTAAATTATTTTAATTCGAATAAAAAAAGAATATACTTTTATTACATAGTTGTGGCCAGCCACAGTCAATGATATGTGGGGCCTGTGTCAAAGTCAACATAGTCAAATTGACTGGTCAACAAGGTCAATGGGACCCAGCTGTCATAGTCACATAGGCAACTTAAAAGAATTAAATAATTTAGATAGGGGGGTGGGTCCTACTTTCATAGAGAGAACCTGTTTTAGATTTATTTATGAAACAAATAGTTAAACAAGAGGTGGCTCACACGTCATAGTCTACTAGTAGTTGAACTAGTTAGGCAATTAGACTAATATCTATCTTAGTACTGTATTAAACAGGGCCAGCCCCATGTGCACACACACGAACAGCACGAGAGGCAAAGCCGCACATGCCATGGCCACGGCCAGTAAGCCACTGCCCAGGCGGGCGCTGGCACTACCAGGGGAGGGCGGGGGCTCATGTGGGTGTGGGGTGGCCGTGCGTGCGCGACGCGGCTGGGGTGCACGCAGGCGGGCGTCGGCGGCAGCGACGCAGCGGCGTAGCAGCAGTAGCACAGCCATCAGCAGCAATGCAGTAGCAGTCAGTGCATTAGTAAGCGGCGCAGCAACAAGCGGCAGCAGCGGCAAGAGCAATAGCAGTGTGAGGAGCAGCGGCTACAAGCAGTACAGGCGGCACCAGAGACGGAGAGCAGCGGCACCAAGCACGCACATACGTGTACGCATACGCGGGAGCTCGGACGAGCTCGGGGACGGCGACTATGGCAACGAATCGAAGGCGGAAAAGTGGGGATTAGGAAGATTGGCTCACAATGATTCCAACTGAGGTGAAGAGGAGGCCGGAGGTGGACCGGAGCTGCGGAAAACGACGTCGAACGCCGGCGATGTACGCGACGGAGATGCGCTCGATGACGAACGCACGGGACGGCTCTGGTCGATTTGAAGCTCTGAATGGATGAGGTCCACGGTGGCGGTTCTCCTGGACTAGTCGGTGCGGCGAACGGTGGCCGGTGGCCGCGGGCTTGACGACGACGCGGTGACCTCTCGCCCGACCGACGAGACAGAGAGAGGGAGAGGGGTGAGCAAGAGGGGGAGTTGAGGGGGGATTAGGGTTCACCGGGGTAGGGCGCCGGCCTTATAGGCCGGGGGGAGCCGGCGGATGGCCGCCACGGCGATGGCCGCGGCCGTGGCAGCCATCGGCTCTGTCCACGATCCCCTGTGAACAGAGCGGAGGGGAAGGGTGCTCGTGAGCCGGCCTGGCCAGCTAGCTGGGCCAAGGCCCATGGGAGGGGGACGTTTTATCCTTCTTTACAGCTTTCCCTTTTTTTCTTTTTTCTTTTATTCCTTTTTTTGTTTTCCCTTTTAGTTTTTATTATTTTAGCTTTATAAAAATATGATGTTAGTATCTAAATTGGTATTACTAATTATACCTCCGCCACAAAAAGTTTGGTACTCAAACAAGTTAGTTTGACATTTTAGAAATTATAAAAGGCACTTATATAATTGTTTAAGCCACTGTTATACTCACAAAAGAGCTTTAAAATACTTTACAAAAAGTGTTGGGTCACCATCATAATTAGTTATGAAATATTTGACACACCTTGAGCATTTTAGTTTTGACATTTGAAAACTTTTAAATTTGAATTTGTTTTAAATTTTAATTTGAACCGGTTTCGAACCCAAGCGAGTTTAGTAATAGTAACAGTGATGACGTGGCCTCATTAGCACATGATTACTGTAGGTTAACTATCCGGGCGTCACAAAGGAGGCCTAAATATCCCTTAGTTTCCAATAGGACCCCGCTGCCACGGGAGGGTAGGACAAAATATTTCATGCAAGTTCTTTTCCATAAGCACGTATGACTATATTCAGAATACATACCTACATTGCATTGATGAACTGGAGCTAGTTCTATGTCACCTTAGGTTATAACTTCTACATGATGAATTGCATCCGACATAATTTCCCATCACCGATCCAATGCCTACGAGCTTTACCTATATTGCTTGTCGCTTATTTACTTTCCCGTTGCTATTATTACAAAAACTACAAAAACACTATCGTTACTTTTATTGCTGCTACCGCCACTATCATATTACTTTGCTACTAAACTATCTTGCTGCAGATACTAAGTTTGTAGGTGTGGTTGAAATGACAACTCAGCTGCTAATACTTAACAGTATTCTTTGGCTCCCCTTGTGTCGAATCAATAAATTTTTGGGTTGAATACTTTACGCTCAAAAACTGTTGCGATCCCCTACACTTGTGGGTTATCAAGACTATTTTCTGGCGCCGTTGCCGGGGAGCATAGTTCTATTCTTTAAGTCACTTGGGATTTATATCTGTTGATCACTCTGAAGAATTTGAAGGACTCAAAAACCAAGATCTTACCCTCAACTACGAGGGGAGGTAAGGAACTGCCATCTAGCTCTGCACTTGATTCTCCTTCTGTTATGAGTAAACTTGCGACACCTACTCCTGCTATTGAATCTGATATGTCGTATGTTCTTGATGATGCTACTTCTGCTATTTATGATGAAACTATCTCTATGCCTGATACTGTGCCACTAGGTGAATTTCTAGATGAACAAATTGCTAAGGTTAGGGACAGTGCAAATGTTGAAACCGATGATATTTATGAAAGTGATGATGAAACTACTCACAATAGATATGAACTACCTGTTGTTCCTGAGGGTTATGTTATGGATGAAGAAACTGCTAGAGACATTCTTGCTTGCAATGATAGATATGATATTAAGAAGTTATTTGCTAAGCTGAAAGAAAAGTCCTTGAATGCTAGAATGAAACATGACCCTGCTTTTGCTACTTCACCTATCTGTGTTACTGATAAGGATTATGAATTCTCTGTTGATCCCGAGTTAATTACTTTGGTTGAATCTGATCCTTTCCATGGCTATGAGTCTGAAACTGTTGTGGCACATCTTACTAAGTTGAATGATATAGCCACCCTGTTTACCAACGATGAAAAGATTCATTATTACTATATCCTTAAGTTGTTTCCGTTCTCGTTAAAGGGTGATGCAAAGACTTGGTTTAATTCTCTTGATCCTGGTTGTGTGCGTAGTCCCCAGGATATGATGTATTACTTCTCTGCTAAATATTTTCCCGCTCATAAGAAACAAGTTGCCTTACGAGAAATATATAACTTTGCTCAAACTAAAGAAGAGAGTCTCCCACAAGCTTGGGGGAGGCTTCTCCAGTTACTTAATGCTTTGCCTGATCATCCTCTTGAGATGCATGATATACTTGATGTCTTTTATAATGGACTAACCGATGCCTCCAGAGACCACCTGGATAGTTGTGCTGGTTGTGTTTTCAGGGAAAGGACAGTTGAACAAGCTAAATTGCTATTGAATAATATGCTGGCCAATGAAAATAATTGGACACTTCCTGAACCAGCCCCTAAGCCAACTCCGAAGAAGAGAGGTGGTCTATTCCTTAGTCCTGAAGATATGCAAGAGGCAAAGAAATATATGAAAGAAAAAGGTATTAAAGCTGAGGATGTTAAGAATTTACCTCCTATTGTAGAAATACATGGTCTTGATAACCCGACACAGGTAGTAAAGGTAAATTCTCTTTATAGATTTGATGAAGGTGATATTCCTCGTTATAAGTCTGCTAGCCAATGCTTAGATGAGTTTGGCAATTTTATTGTGAATCAAGAGAACTTCAATGCGTATGTTGGTAGACAATTACAACACAATGATTATATGATTGAACGCTTGAGTGATTATCTGTCTAGAGCTAAAGGTGAACTGAAACTCATTAGTATACATGCTTCTATTGTCACCACTCAAGTAGAACAAGTACTTAAGGCTCAAAATGATTTGCTCAATGAATTAAATAGTAAGAATAATGACTATGCTGTTAGAGTTGCAACTAGAGGTGGTAAAATGACTCAGGAACCTCTGTATCCTGAAGGCCACCCTAAGAGGATTGAGCAAGATTCTCATAGAGCTAATTTAGATGCACCTAGTTCTTCTAAGAAGATGAAAAAGACAAATGATAGGACTTTGCATGCTCCTAGTGAACCGGTAGCTGACACACCTGAGAATCCCAATGATATATCTGTTTCTGATGCTGAGACACAATCTAGCAATAAACATGAACCTAGTGATAATATTCATGATGATGTTCATGTTGATGCTCAACCTAGCAATGATAATGATGTAGAGATTGAACCTGCTGTTGATCTTGATAACCCACAATCAAAGAATCAACGTTATGATAAGAGAGACTTTGTTGCTAGGAAGTATGGTAGGGAAAGAGAACCATGGGTTCAGAAACCCATGCCTTTTCCTCCGAAACCATCCAAGAAAAAGGATGATGATGATTTTGAGCGCTTTGCTGAAATGATTAGACCTATCTTTTTGCGTATGCGTTTGACTGATGTGCTCAAAACAAATCCTTATGCCAAGTATATGAAAGATATTATTACCAACAAAAGAAAGATACCTGAAGTAGAAATTTCCACCATGCTTGCCAATTACACTTTTGAGGGTGGAATGCCTAAGAAATTAGGAGATCCAGGAGTACCTACTATACCTTGCTCCATTAAGAGAAACTATGTTAAAACTGCTTTGTGTGATCTTGGAGCCGGTGTTAGTGTTATGCCTCTCTCTTTATATCATAGACTTGACTTGAGTAAGTTGACACCTACTGAAATATCTTTGCAAATGGCCGATAAATCAACTGGTATACCTATCGGTATTTGTGAGGATGTGCCTGTTGTAGTTGCAAATGTTACTATTCTAACGGACTTTGTTATACTTGATATTCCCGAGGACGATAGTATGTCTATTATTTTTGGAAGACCCTTTTTGAATACTGCAGGGGTTGTTATTGATTGCAACAAAGGCAATGTCACTTTTCATGTCAATGGTAATGAGCATACGGTACACTTTCCGAGGAAATAACCTCAGGTCCATAGTATCAATTATACTGGAAAAACTTCAACTATCACTATTGGAGATTTTGAGTTTCCTATTCCTACTATCAAGAAGGCATATGACATTCTTATTGTTGGGGACATACATATCCCCATTGAGGTAACCTAGTGTTATTCGAAAATTCTCCGGTTTCATGTTACTCGGAAAGAGTTTATTAACAAGACCTGATCAACCTTGTTAATGGATTCCTTTTGATGAACATGGGATAGGTGAATCTAGATAGCACAACCTTCTGTACCCTCCTTTTACTTTCTTTTAATTAGGATAAGTAAAGCAGAAAATTAGTATTTTTTGTCTGTTTCTAGACTTATTAGTGCAATGAAAAATATCCCGAAAATAAAAGTTCTCCAAATGCCATGAAAATGAAATATTATTTTTTTCTAGAATATTTAAGAAAATATGGCACTGAACACATAGCGAGGGGAGCCAACACGTGGCCACGAGGGTCCAGGGCACGCCCCCCTGCCTAGGGCACGCCCTCCTGCCTCGTGGGCCCCAGGTGCCCCCCCTCCACTTATTCCTGCACCCATGCTCTTCTTCTTCCTCTCAAAAAAATCACCAACCAGCTCAAACCCGAGTTCTAGCTCATCTTGCTACCATTTTCGATCTCCTTGCTCACAGCACCATTCACCAAACTGTTTGGGGAGATTGTTCCTTGGTATGTGACTCCTCCATAGGCCCAATTAGTTTTTGTTCTAGTGCTTTATTTGTTGCAAATTTATGCTGCTGTGGTGACCTTGTTCTTGAGCTTGCATGTCAAATTTTCTTGGTCCCAAGTAGTTCTAATGCATGATATAGCCTCTAGGCACTAGTAGGAGTTGTTGCTATCAGTCTTGTTGAGTTTGGTTAACTTTTATTTTGATGTTACTAAAAAATTCAGAAAAATGTCTAGGAAAAACTTTCAAGGTGGTCCTTCGAGGAAACAAGAACCGAGGATCGCGTTCCATGAGCCGGACGATGAACCACCGAGGGATGCTGATGTGCGGCCTTGTGAATGGCCGTCAGACGAATTCATGGTTCAAGCAGGCATCAAAGATGAATTTTGCGCATACGTGCGCAAAGCTGACCTCGAGGACTTCATACAAGATAAGTGTCCTCAATACCGTGGTTTAACTGACAGCTTCGTGAGAAGGTTTAAATTTTCGTCTTCACGTAATTCTCACACTGTGCTGTTTGACCTATATGATAAATCTTATACCATGGACTTAGAGGATTTTAATGTTGCTTGCAAACTTCCATAGTGGGGCAGTATGAGTGACCCTCGCAAATCTGAATTTAGAGAATTCCTTGCTAGTATTACAGTGGGGGAGTCTAGGCAAGTCACACAGGCTACCATTGGGAGCATACATTTTCCTGCTATTCATTACTTTGCTCTCTTTATCGGTAGGGTGCATAAACGGAAGGATGAGGCTTGTCACATGTGTGTCTCTGACCTTAGTGTTCTCAGGAGTGTCGTACTAGGTGATAGGCAATATAACTTGGAAGCCATTGTTGCATGTAGGCTACACCATAATGGGTTGCATGGAGATTTATTTGGTGGGATCTATGCTACCCGCATAGCCCGCTTTCTTGGTGTGTCTGTGCACATGAATGATGAACCTTTACCTCCCACTTATTTAGACTGCCATGCTATAACTTGTCACCGGTTTATAGAGTGGGATAATCAAACCCTCAAATATCTACTAATCTTTAACAGGCAGCATGCCATCCCTATTGTTCTTCCTGCCCCTACTTCGTTTAACTTTCAGGAAAAAGGGAGATACACTATAACTATGGAGGAAGAAAATGCTTATTATAACATGACAGAGGCAGCCCGCCTTCGAGCTGCAGCTCAGCATGTAGCATCTGCTCCGTCTTAGTACGACCCCAACTACAACTTTGGATATCCGTCAGTCCAATACTGGCCATAGACCAACTTAGGCCAAAAGCCTAAGCTTGGGGGAGTACGTGTTTCTCACCGACTTACATTCATGTTCACACTTATTCTAGTTGTCGGTGCTCACACTCTTTCACTGTACCATCCATGCTTAATATCAATTTCTTTTTCTTAGTCTTTTTCTTGTGTGCTAGAAAAACCCAGAAAAACAAAAAAATATTAGTTGTAGCTTCTAGCTAGTTTACTTTTCCTGCTTGTAGTAGCTATTAAATGAAAACCTAAAAAGATTTCCCGTTCTTCTTTTGCTTGTTGGGAGCTTTCCCGTGCAAATAGTTTCTTTTCTTTTCTATAGGGGTTAAGAGTAGAAGACCATGATTGAAAATGCTTAGTGGCTCTCATATGCTTTGTTGTGAATTAACCTTGAGCCATATTACCTTGTCTTCTCTCTTGTATCAAATGTCTGCAGATTCCAGCTTAGTCCAACGCACATGCACTATTATTATTGTTCACACCGTTCGGTCGTGCGAGTGAAAGGCAATAAGGATGATATATGATGAACTAATTGAGATGAGAAAAGCTGGTATGAACTCGACCTCTCTTGTTTTTGTAAATATGATTGCTCATCGTTCCTGATTCAGCTTGTTATGAATGAAACATGCTTGCAATGACAATTAGAGATCATAGCTGCTTATGCCATGATTAATTAGCTGAGAGTTTATAATGGTCTATCTTGCGCGCCAACATGATATTAAAATGGTTGTGATGTGGTATGATGGGTGGTATCCTCCTTTGAATGATTTAAGTGATCTGACTTGGCACATGTTCACGCATGTAGTTGAAACAAATCAACATAGCCTTCACGATATGTATGTTCATGGTGATTTATATCCTACTCATGCTTGCATTCATTGTCGATTAATTTTAATGCTTGTTCATGACCATTGTTGCTCTCTAGCTGGTCGCTTCCCAGTCTCTTTCTAGCCTTCACTTGTACTAAGCGGGAATACTGCTTGTGCATCCACTTCCATAAACCCCAAAGTTATTCCATATGAGTCCACCATACCTCCTTATATGCGGTATTTACCTGTCGTTCCAATTAAATTTGTATGTGCCAAACTCTAAACCTTCAAATGAAATTCTATTTTGTATGCTCGAATAGCTCATGTATCAACTAGGGCTGTCTATATCTTCCATGCTAGGTGGGTTATTCTCACGATGAGTGGACTCCGCTCATCATTCATGAGAAAATGGCTGGCAATCGGGATGCCCAGTCCCTTGCTCAAATCATAATAATTAAACAAAATGCCACGGGAGGGTAGGACAAAAGATGTCATGCAAGTTCTTTTCCATAAGCACGTATGACTATATTCAGAATACATGCCTACATTGCATTGATGAACTGGAGCTAGTTCTGTGTCACCCTAGGTTATAACTTCTACATGATGAATTGCATCCGACATAATTTCCCATCACCGATCCAAAGCCTACGAGCTTTACCTATATTGCTTGTCGCTTATTTACTTTCCCGTTGCTATTATTACAAAAACTACAAAAACACTATCGTTACTTTTATTGCTGCTACCGCCACTATCATATTACTTTGCTACTAAATAATCTTGCTACAGATACTAAGTTTCCAAGTGTGGTTGAATTGACAACTCAGCTGCTAATACTTAAGAGTATTCTTTGGCTCCCCTTGTGTCGAATCAATAAATTTGGGTTGAATACTTGACCCTCGAAAACTGTTGCGATCCCCTACACTTGTGGGTTATCAGGGTCCTTCCCACACGACTCAGAAACCGTCGAGGACAGGGAGCCTTGATGCATGTAGTTGTACCTATATAACCGTTTCTGATATCTCGAATATCCCAAACACTTCATCCTTGCTATTCGTTTGTGCTCGCATTGCCATCGCAGTTGGAGTTTTCTGGTTCTACCCAGGCAGATTCCACGCACGGGAGTTTTCCAGGAAGATTCTAGCCACGGGAGTTTTATGATGCCTGGCACATCACAAAAAGTTCGTGATTATAAACCATGTACGATGGGTAGACAATCACACACATTTAGTTTCCCCGCACCGTATGTGATAGTGTCTGACATCACGCACGCTTTGCAAACGGCAACTGTCTGCATGCTTGCACACGTTTCCTCTCCGTGAACCATCTCGGATTATGGTGTATATCGCAAACATTTGTGTTTTACCAACCGTGTGTGCCGTAATGACCTGCACAACATAATTTCACCCTATTTTAATTGCTACTATTTAAAATTGTACCTAATTTAAACTTGGAAGTAGGCTATAGCTTTATTCATATCCATCAGGTTCAAACAATAAATGCATTATTTGATTCACAGGTACATATGTTTAAGAATTACATAAGCACCAAATAAAGAATGATGTACCAGGGTTCTATACTTGTACTATTACAGATGGTAAAGAAAGAGGCGACAAACATTCCAGTTGCTGAACAAGGTGAAGCGGAATGGCTCTATTGTGCTCTCCTAGATGCAGAAGGCATGCAGGACTCTAGTCCAGCCCCTTGTGATGGCCGACCGCCAATCATGTAGTTTGGGAGGTAATCTTGAGTAAACTACTTCAGGATCCACTGCAAAAGAAAAAAGATTCAGATATTGTCATCTAACACAACTCATTACGGGCAGTAAAAAGAAGGCTACACGGTTCTTACTTACCTTCCATTAGTTCACTGTTGTCTTACATAAAGTGTAAACAAATAGTTCGATTGACATCTTGTGACCCATTTTAATATCAATGTTTATCAGTTTCCTCACTTGATGCTGGTTCATGAATATCTCATTGCCCCATACGTAGAAAGGGTCGAAGTGTGGATCTTTGGCAATGATATATGTACCTAAAAGCACCAAGTTAATATTAGAAGCTAAACAAAAATTGAAAAATGATGTAGTACAATACTCCATCCATCCCATTATATAAGATTTTATGACATGTATATCTAGACATCATCAGAACATTAAGGTAATACTCTTCCTTGTTGCTATGTAGCCTGGGATTGCATATTTAGTCATTGAGTACAATGCATGTTGTTAAACAACAATGGAAAAACGAAAAGGCATGTTAACTGCAATATCCTTAACAACAACCAAATATCGTAATTCATAGTGGTATTGTTGAAACTATTATTGATGAAATTGAACTGCACATTAAATAGTTGCACAAATAGAGCATCACATTGTGAAGAACTAAAATAAACAAGTAATAAGGACATCTCTAGGCCATCCTTAAAAAGTTAAGGGACTAAAACCCTTAGTCGATATATATATACTCCAACAATTTTTGGCCTTTTCTAGTCGATCCCCTAAACTTAAGGTTGTAAACTTCAATATGATCAAGTTCAAAGCAAGTTCAACCGAAAGAAGCATGCATTCAAACATAAACATAGATAGTTTTGCATAACCGAACATAAAACATAAATTTAAACTAAACTAAACTACTTTTGGTCGAAGTAGAGGTCGAGGCAATCCTTCCTCGTCATGTACGGTGTGCCACGAGCTAGGTCTGGGCCAGTACCGTCATCGGGGTCGTTGGGGAAGGCACTCCTCCACTCATCGACGTTGATCTCCTCGTCCTCGAGGCCCACCTCGACGCCCTCCACGCCGTCGTCGCTGCCGCCTTCGACCTCGTCATCAGAGGAGAGCGCGATAACCTCGCCGCCCTCCGTGCCGTCGTACTCGCCGCCTTCGACCTCGTCATCGGAGGAGAGCGCGATAACCTCACCTCCCTCCGAGCCGACAAAGATCGCCCGCTCCGCCTCCACGAGCTCCGGGTGCTGCCAGCAGAGCTCTTGCATGTATGTCTCGTTGGTGGCCTCGGCCTTGAGGCGCTCGCATGCCTCGTAGTCCTCCCGAGCCATAGCCGAGCTCACCACCCCTAGCTCTGGTGGAACAAGGTGGACCGGACGTGTGCCGAAGGGGAAATTGAGCCTAGCCTCCGCAATGTGGTAGCGGACCCGCCAGCGGTTGTACTCCATGGCCGCGAGCTCGGCCATGTGGAAGCTACCGAGACACCGGTGGGTGTGGGTCTCTCGATCTGTAATCTCGGCGACCCACGCCCCCCACCGCCGCTGCCGGACCCCGAGGTAGGAATTCGTCGGCTGCCCGGTCCGAGGGAGGATGGGGAAGTCCTCGAACCGGCGTAGTGGCGCGGCGGTGGGCGGATCGGGGGACCGGCGACGGCGGATCGGGCCCGCGGAGGACGACGGGGACACCTCGGTGGCCACCTTGCCGGCATCGGGCAAAAAGGCCACGATAAACCTCTTTTTGGCCATTGGCTCCTCGAGCTCCCTGGCACACAGACAGAGGTTCAGGATGGAGGCGCTGACAATGGCGGCAACTTAACAATGGTTTCGAGGGTTGTGTGTGTGTGTGTGTGTGAGCAGAGGTTTTGGGGTGTGTGTGGAGGGGGGCAAGGTTGTGTTTGAGGAAATACTGCGGCAACTGAAAATTTTACTAGGCTGGAGTAACAAGGCGAGGCTACTGAAAATTTGGATCAAGGGCGAGGAGATATTTTTGAGATTGCGAGGGATGCAGAGGCGGGAGTAAAATGTCAGGGCTATCGAAAATTTGAATCAAGGGACAGAAGCAGAGCGGGACTAACAGACATCGCACACGGTCCGTACATACTAATCGTGTGCTATCAAACATTAAAACCTTCCAGGCGGTAGATATTTTTGATATTGCGAGGGTTGCAGAGGTGGGAGTTTTTGGGGAGTGAGCTAGTGTGCTTGATACGCCGACTGTGGACTGTAGCCGACGCACCCTCTCGCGTACTATACACCGACGCTGCTCCAAGAAATTTTGTACTACATTTCACATGGTTGGTGATAATAAACTGTTTGGGATCTACTTGATTTGAATTACAAAATGGGGTCATAGCGGTAATGGACGTTGTTTGAATTGCTAGACCTTTTATCTGAAGTGAACATGCAACTATATGTGTGTCATAAAAGAATTGGAATTATTCAGGGTTCGTTTGGACATTTTATACATTAAACTGGTTTTCTAGCCATTTCACGTGCACAATTCAAAATTAAACTACATGCACATGCTCTGGTGCATACAAATTGGTTGAGAAATCAAATCTGTGTCCTTCAGTGCATGCTTAGGTCCCATGCAAGAAATGGGAATGAATTTTTTGGGGTTCGTTTGGCCTTTTTTATACATTAACTGGGTTTTCTAGGCATTTTATGTGAATAATTAAAATTTGAACTACAAGCACATGCTCCAATGCACCAAAGTTGGTTGAAAAAGCACATGTGTGTCCTTGGGTGAATTTCTAGGTCCCATGCAAGAGATGGGAATGAATTTCAAACACTAGAGCATTGTTGATAGCCGACAAAACATTGAGATACCTGGTTTTTTAATTCTAGTAAATCCAAAACCCGTCTGAAATTCATGAAACTTGGCATGCTATCATGGAGTGGCATCAACATGCCGTGGTGAAAATTTTGTCACATTTGGGGCAGGTTTGGGTATAAGCTTCTCACAAACCAGAGCTTCTCACAACAAGGATGATGGTTTCAATAGGGAACGTACCACCTTTGGGGACGGGGCGATATCCGTTGCCTCTTATTGCTTTGAAAAAATTTCAAGTGTCAACATAGAACAACGGGAGTGTTGTGTTTAATCTTGGAATATTTCGGGGTTCGTTTGGCCTTTTTTAGACATTAACTGGGATTTCTAGGCATTTTATGTGCATAGTTCAAATTTGAACTACAAGAACATGCTCCAATGCACTAAAGTTGCTTGAAAAATCACATGTGTGTCCTTGGGTGAATTTCTAGGTCCCATGCAAGAGATGGAAATGAAATTCAAACACTAGGGCACTGTTGATTGCCGGAAAAACGTTGAGATGCCTGGTTTTTAAATTCTAGTAAATCCAAAACTTGTGTGAAATTCATGAAACTTGGCATGCTATCATGGAGCGGCATCAACATGCCGTGGTCAAAAATTTGTCCCATTTTGGGCAGGTTTGGGTATATGCTTCTCACAAACCAGAGCATCTCACAACAAGCATGATGGTTTCAATAGGGAACGTCCCACCTTTGGGGACGAAACGATATCCATTGCCTCTTATTAATTTCAATTTTTTTCTAGTGTCAACATAGAACAACAGGAGTGTTGTGTCATTTTTTTGGGAATTTTCGGGGTTCGTTTGGACATTTTCATGCATTAACTGAGTTTTCAATGCATTTATGTGCATAATTAAAATTTGAACTACATGCACATGCTCCAGTGCATATAAATTGGTTGAAAAATCAAATATGTGTCCTTGGGTGCATGCTTAGGTCCCGTGCAAGAAATGGGAATGAATTTCAAACACCAAGGCACCGTTGATTGCCGGCAAAACATTGAGATGCCTGGTTTTTAAATTCTTGTAAATTCAAAACTCATTTGAAATTCATGAAACTTGGCATGCTATCATGGAATGGCACCCGACATGCTTTGGCATTTTTCGTGTCCATTTTGAGAGAAGGCGCACTCGAATAATGACAACCAACAAAGGCATTTTGAAAAAAATAGCTGCCACTTTAATATCTCAAACGCTTGTAGAATTCAAACCGTGTGCGTTCTGTTAACCATTCACGTGACGCCACATGTCTTAGTTTTAATGTCTGTAGGAGGTGCCGTGCGGACAACTGCTTGACCTTGATTGAACGGGAGGCGTGCGAGCGCAGTCTGGTGCGCAGGCTGACCGAGAGGCGTGTAAGCTGTCCTACAATGCGGATGCTCACTTGGAAGCGAGCCCTTTGACTTCCATGGCTGTCCGCCTTCCTCTCCATTAATGGCGCCCGAGCCGCTGTTTAATACGGGTGGCCTTACTGTTCGCCTCCCATTCCCTTCCCTCATGCAGACCTCATCCAACGCCATGTCGCAGAATGATCATCTGCCGCTAGTCTTCAAGTTTGGTGAAGTCGACTCCGAGCCGGAGGAGATAGGAAATAAGGAGGAATGGGGCCTCATGGACATGGCCCAGAACGAGCTGGCCGCGGCGGTTGCTGCCCCCGCTCCCGTCCCAGGTCCCATCCCCATGCCCGCGCCAGCGACCATCCCCGTAGCATTGACGGGCTGGTCACAGAGCACTATCGCAGAGCTTGAAACCGCGGGCGTTAGCGAGGTCTCCGCGGACCCGCACGAGCTCGTGTACATGCCAGCGCCAGCGCCCGTGCCCGTGCCCGTGCGCGCCCCTCCACCCACCGTGGCGCCGGCCCCTGTGCGTTTAGCTGCACCCGCCGTGCCCGTGCCCATGCGCGCGCCCCCCTTAGTGGCATGGGACACTGCCGTCGACCTCTACCTCTCAGCGGTGCCAGTTGCCGTCCTCCCGCGCCCCGCTTGTCGATCGCGCGACGACATGCTGTTTGATTTACAAGTGAAGACCATTTTGTGCTGCCTTGAAGACTTCAACAATGATGTCCTAGAGGACGACAACGACAATGATGGAGCGGCACGCCGCCTCCGCCGCCGCCGGAAATAGTTATTTTGGGGTTTAATACTGTATCTCGAATTCTCGATCATATGAATATAAATTCGCAGTGTGACTGAATGAAACATATGGTTTGAACGAACTTGCATTTTTCTCTCTTAATGTACAGACTTATCAAACGATTTTCTTTTGAAAAAAACGTCAATGGTTTTTAAATATAAAACACTCATCGCAAACGTTTTAGTTAGAACACCCAGATGCAAACCGACAGCTTCCCCGGGAAGCCAAGGGAAAATGTGTCGAGCAGGATTTCTGCACCCATTCAACGCAAATGGTTGTTTTGCATGACCCGTGTGCAACCACGTACAAACAATTGGGTAAGATTTGCATATGTGTCATTTTGGGTATGTTGCCATTTGTCAAACTGGAAAGATTGACATTTGTTTATCCAGTAACATTGCCATTTGTCAACCTTGTAACACTGTGATTTTTCAAAATATGCAGCTAAAAATCACTAGCACTATCTAATTTTTGCAACTAAAATCATTAGCACTATTCATATGGACACCACTAGAAGGCGAGAGTTGATGGACACATATGCAAATGTACGACTGATTACATCCAAGACGTCATCGTCCCATAATGACAATGAGGATACACGTTGGATTATAGATCATTTCCAACAAAACATTCTAGTAAAGTTTTTCACACACAACAAATAACAAAGCGATGAAATTAACTTCAGCTCAACCACTTGTCGGCATTGGAAACACTTTCTTTGAACCAGAAGTGATTCTTTGGAAAGGGCCAGCTACTGTTAATCTCGAGACCAACGCAGGACTGATCATCCAGGCTGGAGCGGCCTATGCCAGGACCCATATTGGGACGGTAGGGAAGCATAGCAATGTCCGAGGTATAGATACACTTGCTAGTTTTGTCAACAACAGCTAGATTGCCTTCCACCATCATTGGATAGTTTTGTCCAAGGAAGAGCGGGTTTCCTCCAAGACTTTCAATACCGAACCAGGGAGAAGGTGTTGGCGCTAGTACACTAGCTGGTATCCATCTCGAATACCCTGGAACGGATGTTGAAATAGGTCCGGAGAGTGCGACCATGTGAGACAACACCTGCTTCCTTAGTAACATCAGCAGTGCCCTATATACAGACAAGAAGAGGTGATCCATCGGAATAAGTTGCCAGGCGCCACTGAGTATATGGGTCCTGGTCGTCCTCATGCTCATGATCATTAGCATCGTCATCTCCCCCTTGGTAATAATTTTTTTTCAACTATAGGTGGCGGAATGTTCACAGGATCTTGAAAACACAAGAAGGTTAGTCAGTAAAGGGAAACTAGCTAACCCGCATGCATGTGGATGAAACAATTATAATTACGGTGGAAGACAAACATACCGAAAGCATCAGGATTCCATGCAAAAACAGTGTCATGAGTGGTGGCAGCAAACACAAGACCCTCGTATTGAATTGCATCACAATACTCATCTGTGTGCAGAAATTGATTTTTGAGCAATATCCATCGAGGCGTGGAAGTAAGGACGGCAACAAGCTTGTCGAAGATAGCAACAACTTCATAGTTCGTGTAATCCCAAGAGCAGTTGGGAACTCGACAAATTGCTATCTTCCATAGACGACAATCACCATGATCATATTTGAACTCACGTAGAATAACGGTGTACTCAACCTCTGGGCAGTCGTCTGAGATTTTTGGAAGTGGAACCCGGTGACGAGTGTACACATTCACAAGTTCCCACTCACAGTTGTACCCAATATACCCAATCTCCACTTGCGCTTGCCCAAGCCTTGCCCTCAAGCGATGGCATCTTAACATCATACGTATCATTATCAAGCGGCATCAACTTGCACAAGGCAAGTGTTCCCTCGTCCCCGCGCCAGTCAGCAGGGTCATGACGAATAAGATAGAGGAGATCAAACCGCTTTTGGACCCTTGGGTTCCTTGTAATGATGTTATTAGTTGAGTCAAGAATGTTCTTGAACGAACCTGCCATGCTAGTCGAGGTGATGACGTCGCACCGATCAATGAGTTCCTCCACCACGTCATCATTCAGATCGGGGCAAGAATAACGGGGTCGTTTTCGGCCTATTCCCTCCATGGAGAAGACGAATGAACAATGGCAGAAGGAAGGGTGAAGGCAAATGGAGGAGGAGGAAGAGCATGCGACAACAATTCCAAATCGGGAGGGAAAGGCGACACTACTGCAAGATGTTGCTAACGCGACACTACAATCAGAGACCCTTCAAGAAACTGTGTGCGATGCTATAATTGCAAACGGTGGTGTATGAAAACCGTCAGAAATGTATAAAACGTTTGCGATGATGAATGCATCAAACACGGTTCAGGTTTTAGTTGCGTGTGCAATGAAGGGCATACTGTTCAGTTCAATTAACTGTTTGCGATGAGGTGGAACAAAAGAAATGGGCATCCAGATGAAGGCGTGTGCGATAAACAACATATGGTTCACTCGGATGAACTGTTTGTGATTAGGCAACACAAAAGAAACGGGTAGCCAGATGAAGGTGTGTGCGATATACAACATACGGTTCACTCGGATGAACTATTTGTGATTAGGCAAGAGAACAAAAATGGTTCAATATAACAAGATGTGTGCGATACATGGCAAACAGGTCTGTAATCAGAAATGTGTGCGAAGACTGATAATAACACAGACGATTGCTTCTAATAAGACGTATGTGATATGCTATGTCTACACAACATCTATCAGCAAGGACTAGTTGTTCCACCAGTAGCTCATGTAAGAAAACTATCAAGTTAAGTGTGCTTAGGCTGGAGCAGCCATCGGATGGGTGACTGGATGGAAAGTTGTGTCGATGTTAAATTAGCTGACGGGATGGGTCATTTCTGTCAAATGACCAAAATGCCCCATTCACTCAGCTAATTTAACCTCAAGGTCCTTGTTTTTTATTTTTTAACACATGTTAATTAAAGAAGGTTTACCGCATTACTTTTTGACAATGTGCGATATGTGGCATACAGTTGATCCATCCGACCTATTTGTGATGGAATAGGTCGTGTGTGTTGTGGGCAAACGCTTGCTAGTATTCAACCATTTGGGATTGATGAATTCATCACCGACGGGTTCGCTAGTGTGGTCCGTGTTCATCTGATCTTCATCTACGACTTGTGCTAGCTCGATGCTAAGTTTCCATTAATTGATGGTGTTTTATGAACACGCCACCATTTCCCGCCATTTCCTCACCTATTTTCCGCCACCCTGCTATATTGCGCATAGGGGGCGCACGACGCACGGAGGCGACAAGCGCAGCCTGTAGCACATCCACCTTTTCCAAGCATGCCAACCCACCAAAGCGCCACCTCTGCCATCAACCTCGTCGAGGAGGAAAACGAGCAGGCGCCACGGCCCGTCGAGGCCGAGGCACTCCCTGGCAACGTGATGGACAACGCCGTGATGAGCATCATCGCCAGGGTTGAGCAGACCTTTGGCGCATGGCGCTTGAGCGCATCGGATCAAGATAGGCATGTCAGCGCCGACAAGCTGCAGCTCGCCGCACAACATGATCGTTGGAGTGTCGCAGAGCAAGCTAGGCGCGTCCGCGCCGATAGGCTACGGCTCGCCGCATAGCGAGACCGTTCGAGCGTTGCAGAGCGAGAGGAGCGGCGTGCCGCACAGCAACCGCGGATCCATCGGCGCTTGCATGCTGTCGACACGGCGTCGCAGCTGGGTACACATCCTGTCAGTACCGCCATTCCTCGCCAGGAGTGGGCAGAGGCCCTCAGCGTCGTACTTGCACTAGAGGCCGGCCGTGCCGTACTTGCACCCGACGCCCGCGCGCCGTTTGCCTGGGTGCCGCCGTTCGCCTTGTCCGCAGCCCGTTGGATGCCAGCGCACTGGTCCATAGGCTCGACCGCCTCCTTGGCCCAGGTGTCCACATGGGCACAGTAGAGGAACATGGCCGTCGCATCCTCGAGCTGGTGATCTCCGATGAAATAGCCAACTTGGAGCTCGAGATCACGCTCCAGATGTACCGCGAGCGTGTCGACCGTTTAGACGAACGCCTGCACGAGTTTAGGCAGAGCCAAGAGCTACCCTAGGCAAGGGCTGCTGGTCATGGTCTGATGGACGCGTTTTATTTTGGAAAGTCGTTTCGACGTGGATAGCTATCTATTCTTAGCAACCTTAGTATTGCTCTATTTATTGCTTAGTTTCAATGTGTGTACTCTGTTTTCCATTCTTATATGTTCTGTTTCAATGTTTGTATATACGCTTTCCATTCTGTATATGTGGATGATAACAACTACATTCTCGTCAGGAGGCGCGTAGGGGTCCTCGTCGCTGCTAATCGAGTGAGTGTCCTCGGGGGGCAGCGACTTCTCGTCGGCGCGTGGGCAGACCGGCGACGCCTTGGCAGAGATTTGAGAGAGAGAGAGAGAGAGAGAGAGAGAGGGCGAGCGAGGGGAGGATGTAGATGAGAATGCAGGCGGGATGACGTGAGCAAGGTAGTATTTATTGGCGGCCGGAATCTAGATCGACGGGGACAGTACACACGCCGGTCACGGGAATTTACGAGTACTATAGTTTGAATTACACACAATTTCGGCAGCAAATCCATGTGTGAACATAATAGCTGACGGTTTCCAATTCAGAACCGTGTCTGATTAATGATCCCCTCTAATGACCTACCAAACCTCGAGCCGCGAGATAGAGTGTCAATCGTGTGTTGGCCGGTTGTCTTGCCAGATCTTTAATTTTCTTTTTTGAACACCAGATATTTAAATCGTCTGATGATTTTTTTAACTCGCACACAAGTACACAAAAATATGATTTTTCAAACTGTTTTGGTTAGGCGTTGCATGTAGATGTAGTTCAAATTTGAATTACAGTCATTAAATGGTTAGAAAATCACTTAAATGTCTTTAAAAGGTCAAATGACCCCTGAAATTTACCAAATTTTCACATGACAGTTGCACGTTAAATGTCGAAAAAAAATTGAAGGCCGTAAGAGGAAGCTATCTGCCATTCGTCATCAAACATGCATTGTTCCCTCTCGGTACCACGAACCTTCTAGCGAGTTGCTCCGGTTTGTGAGGGGCGTGTGTCCAAACGTTCGTCAAACATGCCCATTTCTTTACCACGTCATCTTGGTGGCATGACACTACATCAACCAAGGTTTCATGTGTTTATGATCATTTTCTATTTTTTTGAATTAAAATGACATGTCACTCCATGCATACGTATGCATGTGTCAATGTCGTGTGACCAATATGTTTGAAAATTCTTCCTAATTTACCGCACATGGAATTAACTCGCACACAAGTACACATATATGATTTTTCAAACCGTTTTGGTTAGGCGTTGCATGTAGATGTAGTTCAAATCTGAATTACGATCATTAAATGGTTAAAAAATCACTTAAATGTCTTTGAAAGGTCAAATGACCCCTAGAATTTTCCAAAATGTCACATCACAGTTGTAGTAGTGCACGATAGACGTAGAAAAAATTTGAAGGCCGTAAGAGGAAGCTATCTCCCGTTCGTCGTCAAACATGCATTGTTTCCTCTCGGAACCACGAATCTTCTAGCAAGTTGCTCCGGTTTGTGAGAGGTGTGTGTCCAAACTTTCGTCAAACATGCCAATTTATTTACCACATCATCTTGGTGGCATGACATTAAATCAAGCAAGGTTTCAAGTTTTTCTGATCATTTTTTAATTTTTTGCAATTCAAATGCCATGGCATGCACTCCATGCATGTGCCCATGCCTTGACACCAATATGTTTGAAAATTCCTTCCAATTTACTGCACATGGAATTAACTCGCACACAAGTACACAAAAATATTAATTTTCAAACCGTCATGGTTAGGCGTTGCATGTAGATGTAGTTTAAATTTGAATTACGGTCATTAAATGGTTCGAAAATCACTTAACTGTCTTTAAAAAGTCAAATGACCCCTGAAATTTACCAAATTTTCACATGACAATTGTATTAGTGCACGTTAAACGTAGGAAAAAATTTGAAGGCCGTAAGAGGAAACTATCTCCCGTTCATCATCAAACATGCATTGTTCCCTCTCGGAACCATGAGCCTCCTAGCGAGTTGCTCCGGTTTGTGAGGGGGTGTGTCCAAACGTTCGTCAAACATGCCAATCTCTTTACCACATCATCTTGGTGGCATGACATTACATCAACCAAGGTTTCATGTGTTTCTGATTAATTTTCTATTTTTTGAATTAAAATGACATGTCACTCCATGCATACGTATGCATGTGTCCATGTCGTGAGACAAATATGTTTGAAAATTCCTTCTAATTCACTCCACATGGAATTAACTCGCATACAAGTACACATGTATTATTTTCAAACCGTTTTGGTTAGGCGTTGCATGTAAATGTAGTTCAAATTTGAATTACAGTCATTAAATGGTTAGAAAATCACTTAAATGTCTTTAAAAGGTCAAATGACCCCTAGAATTTTCAAAAATTTCGCATTACAGTTGTAGTAGTGCACATTAGACGTAGAAAAAAAATTGAAGGCCGTAAGAGGAAGCTATCTCCCGGTCGTCATCAAACATGCATTGTTCCCTCTCGGAACGACGAGCCTTCTAGTGAGTTGCTCCGGTTTGCCAGGGGTGTGTGTCCAAACTTTGGTTAAACATGCCAATTTTTTTACCACATCATCTTGGTGGCATGACATTACATCAACCAAGGTTTCATGTGTTTCTGATTTTTTTTAATTTTTTGGAATTAAAATGCCATGTCACTCCATGCTTAATTGTGTCATAGCCGTTAGACCAATATGTTTGAAAATTCCTTCCAATTTGCTGCAAATGGAACTAAATCGCACATAAGTACACAAAATATGATTTTTTTTTCAAACCATTATGGTTAGCTGTTGCATGTGCATGTAGTTCAAATTTCAATTACGATCATTAAATGGCTAGAAAATCACTTAAATGTCTTGGAAGGTCAAATGACCCCGTAATTTTTCCAAAATTTGACATGACAGTTGTATTAGTACTACAAAACTTCTCATTCATTTAAAACACCATCTGTACGCACTTTATTCCAAATTCGTCTTTCATAGCTAATAAAATATATCTACTAACATCACACAAAGTTGTTTTCTAGGAACCGTTTGCGATGAAAATATCTGGGTCTATTTAAGTCTCCCTCCTTAAGATTCGCTGGCTCGTCTGCTCTAGTGCCGGCAACCCCCGAATCCACGAATCCCGGTCCCCATTCCCGCACCCCGTTCTTGCAAAGATGACGCCGTGGAAACGCTTCGTGAAGGCCCATACGATGGCCGCGTCCCCCCCCCCCCCCCCCCCCCCCCCCCCCC
>LR738711.1:613610164-613630715 GCA_902687465.1 Secale cereale
GCGGCCGCCGCCTGCGCCGAGAGCGCGGCCGCCTACGCCGAGAGTGTCGCCGCATCCGCATTGAGTGTGACCGCTTCTGCCGAGAGGGCGTCTGCGGCAACCGACAGGGAAGCAGCAGCAGTCGAGACGGCTGCAGCAGCTGCTGCGACGGCGGCTGCAAACGCCGAGAGCGCTCGAGCTACCATCCGTGCCACTGATGTCGCCCTGGCCCGGGTCGAGGCCATCCACGCAAAGATTGAGGATGCACACACCAAGATATTCCAGGCCACCTCTGAATCCAGCATGCAACCCACGTTTGAAAAGGCGGCGGTGGCCATGGAGCACCTGCTTCCTCATGAGGTCGCCGAGCGGGAGCTGGAGATGCAGGAGGCGGCGGAGATCGAGGAGTGCCGGGAGGAGGAGTGGCCGAGGTCGAGGTAGAGAAGAGTTTGTCCATTGAGGAATCGGCGGTGGAGTACCAACACGAGCTCTGGCGCATCCACTACTACGAGTAATACAACCTTGAGGGCGGTGTCGAGGACTAGGACGAGGACGAGGACGCGGTCGACTTCAGTAGGGGGGACGCGGAGTCCAACAACGGCGGCATGTCGCCAGGACAAGTCATCGGCATCTCATCTCACACCGGCAATGCATAGGCCTGCGCATCGTCGGATTTTTAATTATGCGTACGTAGGCTTTGTTTTTAATGCCGGTCTTTTGTTAGAGCAATGTTTAGGTCAACTGGCTCTGTGTAATTACTAAAATTGCTTGATTCAGAAAGTGTGGTCTGTCTGCTATACGCTCTTTTGTGTGCCCAAATTAGCTAGTGATGTTAAATTATGCAATGACATACCTGAGGAAATTCCACCAAAATTTGAATTATCAAACTCATCCCATGCGCGTAAAGCAGAAGAATCGTTTGCGATGCACACAATCGTTCAAAGTGAATGGTCCAGCGGCACCGCACGCGTTCAAAGTGAATGTGCCCATGCCTTGAGACCAAAATTTGAATTATCAAACTCATCCCATGCGCGTAAAGCAGAAGAATCGTTTGCGATGCACACAGTCGTTCAAAGTGAATGGTCCGGCGGCACCGCGCACAAAGTTTCCCTCCACATTTCTAAAATTTTGGCCTACCGCCAAAATATCTACCGCGCCCCCTTCCCCCTTCCCCACCCCCTTTTCTCCCCGACCACAAGTCACATTTCCCCTGTTTCCTCCTTCCTTCCTTCCTTGCTAAGCTATTGCCGCTTCCTCGCTCTCGCCGTCTTGCATCCTACCGCCGGGGTCGCCATGGTCTTGTTCATAGACATCTCCAACGGTTCCTCCTCTAGCGACTACTCCTTCACCACCCAGGTATGCCTCTCTTCTCTTTCTCTCGGGCTATGACTTGGATGAAGGATTTTTACCTAGAGGTCGATTTGAGTCGTTTCTTCCTCTTGTAGCTCCCTAAGACCATAAGTGACAATGAATGGAACGGGGTGGCTAAAGATCTATCTCCTCGTTGTCACCATCAATCTCCATGCGTGAAGCTACTTGCGTTTGATTCTGTGGACACCGGGAGGAAGTTTCTGGCATGTACAGAGAAGGTTAGACCCTCTTCCGCTGTTATAAATCATTTGTTAGATGTGATTCAGACACTGTCATGGTCCCAACCCATTCATACCGCACCTTGAACCAAACGCATCCTAAGACAGTGTCACCGTTTGTACCTAGTATCTAATTGTTGCCATCTCATCAGCGATGCCATTAGAAAATTATTTGGCACCGCTTCAACAGTTTGTGCAACCGACTTTGGTCCACACATCCGAGCAGCCAAGCAGTAAAATAATAAATTTTTATGGCACGAAGGAACTGGGCATCGGAGCAACTACGTGCTCCGGAGTCCGGGTCCCTGATTTTTTTCCGCTGCATCGGCTCGCCAGTTCAGGGCGCTGGTGCGAGATGTAGCAACAGTTGTGTTTACACCAGTTTTGGCATACGTAGTGGACGGCCTTAGTGCTATTAGTTTTATGTTACTAAATTTGTGCATGTAAACACCTATTAGTATCAATTTGGTGTCATCCAAACACTGTCGCTATGCAGTTGCGGTTATATTTACCTTCCTCATAAAATGTTCAATTTGTTATTTATTCTACATGAGTAAGAACTTGTAGCGTCGTTGTAGTTAATTATAGCTTTTGATGTTCCAGAATTTGGTTGTTGTCTCAGTACCAATTATTCCATTAGCACATTTATCTTTTTGAGAAGATATGTCATAATTAACATGTTTCTTTAGTTTTTCAAAATAAGTATTCATGATTTTCTATGTTGCTATAAACCCATTTCCCCTACAATTGTTACTGATCTAGTTTTAAATATTATAGGATGAGCGGAAGTGTTCTTACTTGGAGTGGGTTGATCAAGAGTGGCCAAAGTCTTTGAAGATGTGCCTAACAAAGCTCTGGAGCATGTATGAGGAAGTTTACACACATAGGCTTAGAGAAAGTCTTGTCAACGCTGAAGCATATTTCAAGATGCGGGATAAAAAGTTGAAGGTGGAGAATGAGCTCAGATTTTTTAAATCAGACTTTGGTAAGATGGTGTTGGCGAAGGAGGAGGCACTTTCCCAGTTGGCTCGTGCAAAACGGGTTCTTACTGAACTGAAAGCAAGGGTGGATAAGATGAGCCTGGATGATCTCGATTAGGGAAATGAATATATTGTTCTTATGAAGTTGAACTAGCTATATGGTGTATTGTCTTGTTTTCATGCAGCTACCGTACTGTGATGTTATAATATATTTATGTGCCTGATATGAAATTGGCAAACAACTGTTCGGTATGAAATGTGAATTTGCATAATACTGGAATTATTAATTGTAAACAAATAAACCTGCTAAATGTGTCATGGACCTTTGCAAACGGTTCTAGCAGTAAAACCGCTTGCGATGGATAGACCAATGCCACATAGTTTTCTTCATCAAATCGTGTGTGATATAGTTGATAAAAGCAAACAGTTAACCAAGGAAGACCATGTGTGATAGTTACACCTTTCACATACGAGCCTACACATAAAACTGTGTGGGATTTGAGTCCGAACGGAAACGTTTTCCCTGGATTGACTGTGTGGGATGTACATAAGAACGGAAACGTATTCCTTGGATTGACTATGTGTGATATACATACAAACGGAAATGTTTTTCGGGGATTCACCGTGTGGGATGTACATACCTATGGAAATGATTTTCTCGGATTACCGTGTGGGATGTACATACCTACGGAAATGATTTTCTCGGATTACCGTGTGGGATGTACATACCTACGGAAATGATTTTCTCAGATTACCGTGTGGGATGTACATTCCTACGGAAATGATTTTCTCGGATTACCGTGTGGGATGTACATACCTACGGAAATGATTGGGTTTCCTTGCCTCGCACGATCGCACACGACCCCAGCCTGGGTCCCAGAAGGGCCTATCCCCGACGATTTCTGGGTCATGTGGGAATGACACCCTATCGCACACACTCACTTGGCGACGGTTCCAAATGCCATCGCGGAAAGGGGTAAAAAGCCGTTTGTTTAGGACCGACGCGCACCATGGCGAAGAGGCGGTGGACGGTTGCCACGGTACATGAAGAGGCGCTTGGGGAGTGAACGGTTGCCACAGAGGTCACACACTGACGACAAGGGCTGAGTGAACCGCATGTGTATATCGCACACACCTTGATTTGGCTGACCGTTTCTTTTGTGTTGCCTAATCACAAACAATTCATCCGAGTGAACCGTATGCTGTATATCCCACACACCTTCATCTGGATGCCTGTTTCTTTTGTGTTGCCTAATCACAAACAATTCATATGAGTAAACTACTTGTATCGCACACGCCTTCATCTGGCCGCTCGTTTCTTTTGTTCCTCCTCATCGCAAACAGTTAATTGAACTGAACCGTATGCCCTTCATCGCACACGCAACTAAAATCTGAACCGTGTTTGATGCATCCGTCTTCGCAAATGTTTTATACATTTTGACGGTTTTCATACACCGCCGTTTGCGATTATTGCATCACACATAGTTTCTCGAAGGGTCTCTAATCGTAGTGTCGCATTAGCAGCATCCTGCAGTAGTGTATGTTTGTAGATATAGCCGGTGGACTTGGACCTTCTACTACACTATAAGTACCAGCAGAACCTCGAGGGAAGATCCTTTTCCGTTGGACCCGACGAGTAACACCATTCCCTACTATATTCTTTTCCTTGCTCTTTTTTGACTTTTCCATGTCAAGCCGTACCCACAACATAAAAGAATAAAATTCGCTCTTCAGAACTCATCGATGCATGATATAGATGAGCAATACTAAGACAACCATATGAGGAGGATGGAATATGTAAGAAATATAGGACATCATGATATATTCACACCTACGATGTGTAAACTAAGCAGAAGGATTTTCAAGAAATCAGAAGCAATGCAAGCTAGACACCATATGAAAGATGCAACCAATATCACTCAGCCAAGTTAAAAGTGTCTTGTCATAAGTGGCATTTCGACAAACTAGAAGCAGTACAACCTAGAAATCAATGCAACATGCAACCGATATCACACCGCCAAGTTAAAAGCATCCAATCATAAGTGATTGATGCGGGATACACAACAATAGTACTTTGATGTAAGAACATGGTACAATAGATAGATGAAGTGTATTCTAGAAACAAAAAGGGATGTCATATGCACATGTATAACATATATACTTAGCAGGTGCAATTTAATCAAATTAGAAGAAATACAAGCTAGGCACCATATGCAACACGAAACCAATTATCACACTGTCAACTTAGGGCAAGCACCTGCGATGGTGGAGTAGGGGAGATGAACTCATCGTATAGACTTGGGACTTCAACTACAGTAGCAGTAGCAGGGGAAAATCTAGAGAGCCTCCATTTGAGTCGTTCCGGAGGACCACCAACATCCCCCTACTTACTCTTTTCCTTCCTCTTTTTTGATATTTCCTTCTAAAGTCAAAACCACAAGAAAAGGAATAAAATTAGCTCTGCATAACTCGTTGATGCATGACACAAACGAACACTACTTTGATGCAAGGCAAGCACATGATAGGAGGATGGAATTTGTACGCAAAAGGACAACATTGCATATTCACACCTATGATAGGAGGATGGAACATGTATGAAAAACAGTAAGCAGAAGTTATTTCTACAAAATTAGAAGAAATGAAGGCTAGGCACCATATGAACATGCATCCAATATCACTCTACCACGTAAATAGTGTCTCGTCATAAGTGCGATTTCAACAAATTAGAAGCAGTACAAGCTAGAATACAATGCAAGATGCAACTTATATCACACTCCCAAGTTAAATGTGTCTTATGGGTAAGTGATTGTTGCAGGATAGACAACAGTACTTTGATGTAAGAACATGGTGTGATAGATAGATTTATGGTGTTCTAGAAATAGGAACACGTGTCATATTGTATAAGTTGTAAGTTACGCATATGCAATTCAACAAAATTAGAAGCAATACAAACTAGACATCATACGAAACACGCAACCACATATAACAGTGCCAAGTTAGAGCAAGCAGCTATGATGGTGGAGTAGGGGAGATGTGCTCATCATCTACACATCTACATTGACTCTCCAGCTTTGTGTTGTCTTATGAATTTTGCCGAGAGGATGGCATAGTAGAATCTATAGAGACCCTCTATTTGAGTGGCTCTGAAGGACCACCATCATCGACTGCCTTACTAATTTCCTTCCGCTGTATTGATTTTGCATTGTGAAGTCAAATCGACACTACTAGGGAAAACCTTATACACAGAATCTTACCAGTAGCGCGTCTCAAAATAAGGCGCTGCTGCTACTTAGCAGCAGCGCGCGTACAAAAACTGCGCTGCTCTTACATCTGTAGCAGCAGTGCATTAGAGAAAAAGAGCGCTACTACTACAAATGCTACGACATTGTCTCCCAAGTAGGTTTAGTTGTAGCGCCTATTTTATACCAGCGCTAATGCTATTGTACTTAGCAGCAACGCGTTTCTCCCACCCTCGCTGCTGCTAAGTTTAGTCCACTCGTTGCAACTAATTTAGTCCCACCTCGCTCCCCGAACAGGGTGTTTACCACCTTAAATACGTTATTTGTCAAACCATCACAACCACTTGGTCTTTATTGAACTCTATATGTAGGATCTGTGGCTGCAATGGGAATCCTTGCCGGTTCCTAAACCGGGGAGGATTCCTACTCACAATTTAGATTCTACACAAAAAGATCATTGATGAGCAATGTATTTTTGATGTTCATTTTTACATTGTAAGCTTTATCGGTAGCGCATTTTGGTAGAAGGCGCTACTTCTAATGGAATAGCAGTAGCACGTTTCCTGTAACAAGCGCTACTACTATGTCCTTTATTTGTAGCGCGTTATCCTAAAGCGCGCTACTGCTAAAGCGCTACTATCTTCCCCAGCCGCCCGCCCCTCACTCTCCTCTCTCCACTCCACTCACTCTCCCACGGCCCGCACCCCGTCGTCCGCCGCCGCTGCCGCATTGCCGCCAGTTGCTGCCGCCGTGTAACGACCAAACCTCGAAGGATTTGAGTCTCTATGCTTACCGTGCTAGTCCCTGGATCGAACTCGCTAGCACACAAAGTATAGATGAATACCAGAATACAAGTGCATCATTTATTACAACGTATGATCCAGAGTATATAAAATAAAACAATCTACATAGCTCATGGCTAGCTATTATTCAATCACTGAGCGGAAAGTAGCAGAAAAAATAACGATTAGTCCCATCATAGCCCAACTGGCGATGCTGAGTGCAGACTCGCGACCCTAACGGTACCTTACTCCTCGTCTGAAAATCCTTCAACATGAGACGTTGCAGCCGTATAGGTCAATACATTGAATGTATTGGCAAGTTACACAGGAGAAGTAATAAAGTAGACCTACATGTATATGCATAGAACAACAAGGGAAGGCTTGGGGGTTTATTTTGCAGAAAGCTGATTTTGTCCTCATAACTACCTAATAGTCAATTTTTCATTTAGTTCCTTTAATACTACAATTGAATGCACAAGGTTGAGTTGGCAAAATCTACTCCAACCTACCCATTTATTAAGTTGCCCACAAATATTATTAAGTATCACATCTGTCAAGATCATCCAACAACTGTAATGGCCTAGTCGCTCAAATTTACCCATAACCGGGGGCACGGCTAATCATGATTAGTTTTATTACTCTGCAGAGTTTTGCACACTTTACCCACTAGACTCAACCCGAAGATTGAGACGAAGCCTTTCAGAAGTAGTCACCTCCACCCCCGGCAGCCGATACACCTATCCATATCTACATCTACTAGCATACCTGGGCGAGGATCCCACAACCTACTCAACTAAGCCAGAGCCGATATAGCTAGTGGTCGCGCATGGAAGCTACTAGTCATTAAGTCTGTCTGATCTTTTTGAGGCTGGGCGGCCGTCCACTTACATTCAGAGGGTATAAACCATGATGTTCTTAAGACCACCCATCAATACCACTTCCGCCCAGAGGTGAGTTAAGTCCTGAATTACTATTCAGTTTGTAAAGTATTAATAATCCTCACATAAGCTCAATGTATACAGGAACCAACCCCGTCTACAAGCATAGCAAAACTATACCTACCACGATTTGCAAACGACGGGAGATAGTTCAACAATATAGCTCAAATTATAACAATCCTACAATGCATAAGTTTATAGTGTGGCATAACCTACAATGCATAGGAAAACAATAGGTAAAGGATGATCAACATGTAACTTGCCTTGGTTCTGGTTCAAAAGGTCACACTCCTGACAATAGCTCGCGTCGCACTCCGGACAATCTACACGTTTCACACAATATAACAAATCAATCACCGAAAGACCAAAGAAATCAAAATAAAGCCAACAGCAAGAAAATCATTTTAAAATTCAACAACAGCAGCAAAACAACATGTACAGATCACCTACACATCACTACGATCACAATGCAAAAAGAATCGCTTGATTCCGATAAACGGTTTAAAAGATACGGCCTCCGGAAGGTATAATTCTAATTCAAATGAATTCGAATTTGAATTGTGCAAACATGTGCAAATTGGTACTGTGATGAAGAGATGAATTTTGTGAGTGCACAGGAAAAAGAATCACCTAATTTGGATATACAGAATAAGAGATATGGCTATTTAAAGATTTGAGGAAATAAAATCTAAAAATAAAACGAAAGCAACAGAAACAACCTGGACAGTGCGCAACTCCTGTAGCATCTACCACATGGAAGTTCGTGGTTGGCCCAGGTGTTTTACTCACCACGCGACAAAAGAAAACGGCGGCGGCGGTCGGACGTCGACGGCGGGGCTTCTCCGGTGGGTCTCCGGTGAAGGTTAAGAGATGGGCGGATGCGGCGTGGAGTGGCGCAGGTGGTGGTGGTGTCGGACGGCGGTGGGGCTGTCTGTAGAGGCGGTGGCGACGAGGTGAACTACGGCGGTCCTCCGGCGGCGGCGATGAGCTCGTTCCCGTCGATTGTCTGTGCTTCCAGCGGCGAGAAGATGTCAGAGAGGTTCCCAGATGAGTGGTGAATCGAAACAAGTACTCGGAGGGGCTCGGATGGTCCTTACGGCGACAGAAAGAGGCGATGAACGGCGGCGAACAGTGGGTTCCGCGGCGAGATCCAAAACGCGTGGCTGCATTCGTGCGGCGGCTGGAGAGATCGCAGAAGGGGCGTGGGGCTTCCTCGAGGCCTTGGGCACGCCCTAGACGTCTCGGGCGTGTGCGGGGTGGCTCGATGCTCGAGTTCCACTCGGGCACGCGCTCGGGTGCGCGTGTGCGTGCGGCGTCCGGCTCGGGGTGGAAGAGGAACCGGGGCGGGGCCCACTGGCAGTGAGAGGAGCGGTGGGTCGGGCTGGTGGCGCGGGTCGGGTGGCGTGCGGGTGCGTACCGATTCGGTAGGGTGAAGGTGGGCTGCGGGCGACGGCGTTTGGTGGGCCGCAGCTATGGGTTGGCTGGCTGGCTGCGGGCTGGCTAGCTGGCTGGCCCTTTTTTTTCATCCAGCAGCAAAACCATAATAAATAAAATAAAATAGACTATATAAACTCTAGATAAAAATACCTAGGCACACAGTAAAAATAGCCCTATCTATATAAACTACAGGAACACTAGTTCCGAAGCTAATGCAATTTTGTAAAATGATTTTGATGCATTTGGCCACTCAAACAGCAAATAAAACTCAAAAATAAATACTTTTGAGCAAATGAAAAATGCCAGAACATAATAGATGGACTGGTAACAATATTTTGCACATTATGAACATTTTTAAAACAGGGGAGAAGTCATGTTATCTCCACTCCAATAAATTGCCTTTAGTTGCATAATGAAAAGAATATTGCAGAAAGACAAATAATGCAATAAAAATATGATATGCAAGTGAATGATCTATTAACATCCAAATTAGGAAAATTGGGATGTTACAAACCTACCCCCCTTAAGATGAATCTCGCCCTCAAGATTCGGGCTGGCTAGGAAATAGGTGTGGGTGCTCGTGCCTGAGATCTTGCTCTCGTTCCCAGGTAGCTTCTTCCTCTGTATGATGATTCCACTGAACCTTACATAACTTAATTCTCTTGGTGCGAGTAACTCTCTCTGTTGTCTCTAGAATCTTAACAAGTTTCTCCTCATATGTCAAATCACTCTCCAACTGAATTGCATCAAGTGGCACCGTGTCCCTCAATGGAACATCCATCATTTCTGCGTGACACTTCTTCAACTGAGATACATGAAACACATTATGAACTCCAGACAAAGATTCTGGCAACTCCAGCTGATAAGCTACCTCTCCTCTACGCTCCATGATCCTGTAAGGCCCCACGAAACGTGGTGCTAACTTACCCTTAATGCCAAACCTCTTAATTCCACGAAGTGGTGAAACTCGAAGATATGCACGGTCTCCTACCTCATATGTCACCTCTTTGCGCTTTGCATCTGCATAACTCTTCTGTCTGGATTGTGCTATCTTCAACCTGTCACGAATCAGCTTGACCTTCTCCTCAGCATCTCTGATCAAGTCTGGTCCAAAGAACTGTGGCTCTCCAACCTCATCCCACATCAACGGTGTCCTGCACTTCCTGCCATACAATACCTCAAACGGTGCCATCTTCAGACTAGCCTGATAACTGTCATTATATGAGAACTCTGCATAAGGTAAATTATCATCCCAACTGAACCCATAGTCCAAAACACAAGCTCTCAACATATCCTCCAAAATCTGATTTACCCTCTCTGTCTGCCCATCAGTCTGTGGATGGAAAGTTGTACTGAACTCCAGCCTGGTGCCCAAGGATTCATGCAACTGACGCCAAAATTTAGATGTGAACTGAGTACCTCTATTAGACACTACCTTCCTTGGAACTCCATGCAGACAAACAATTTTTGACATATAAACTTTAGCTAGTTGAGCACTGGTATAAGTAGTCTTTACCGGAATGAAGTGAGCAACTTTAGTCAAGCGATCAACAATTACCCAAATAGAATCATAACCTGACCGAGTCCTGGGTAAACCTGTAATGAAATCCATACCAACCTGATCCCATTTCCACTCAGGTATAGGCAATGGCTGTAACAAACCTGCTGGCCTATGATGTTCTGCTTTAACTCTCTGGCACACATCATGTAGCAATATATCCAGCAATCTCCCTCTTCAGGCTAGGCCACCAAAATCTTTCCCTCAAGTCCAAATACATCTTAGTATTACCTGGGTGAGTAGAATAAGGTGAATCGTGTGCCTCCTGAAGAATTAATTTCCTGATGTCTGCATCTTGCGGTACACAAACACGCTTCTCAAACCATATGGTCCCATGTTTATCCTCATGGAAACCTTCTGCCTTACCTTTAGTCATATTCTCTTTTATTGCAGCAATCTCTTTATCACCCTTTTGAGCGTCCCTGATCCTGTCAAGCAAAGTAGGCTTTACCTCAAGTGTTGCCAAATATCCCTTAGGAACCATCTCCAACCTCAGATCCCTGAACTGATCACATAACTCTTGTGGCATATCATTTATATCAACTGCATTAACATGGCTCCTACGACTCAATGTATCAGCAACAACATTAGCCTTACCAGGATTATACTGCACATTCAAATCATAATCCTTAATAAGCTCCAACCATCTCCTCTGCCTGAGGTTCAAATCTTTCTGAGTAAAAATATACTTCAAGCTCTTATGATCGGTAAATATATCACAATGATTACCAATAAGATACTGCCTCCAAGTTTTCAATGCATGCACAATTGAGGCTAACTCCAAATCATGTGTAGGATAATTATGCTCATGATTCTTAAGCTGACGTGAAGCATATGAAACAACTTTACCTTCCTGCATCAGAACACTCCCAAGTCCCTGACGAGAAGCATCACAATATACCTGGAAGTCCTTATGTATATCAGGCAGAATTAAGAGTGGTGCTGTAACCAAACGCTGCTTCAATTCCTGAAAGCTGGCTTCACATTCATCAGTCAAAGCAAACTTCTTCTCCTTCTTCAACAATTCAGTCATAGGCTTTGCAATTTTAGAAAAGTTCTCAATAAACCTCCTATAATAACCTGCAAGGCCCAAAAAGCTGGGAATCTCCCCAACTGTTGTGGGTGCCTCCCACTCTGTAACTGCAGCAACCTTAGATGGATCAACTGCAACTCCATTACCTAACACAACATGTCCAAGGAATGCTACCTCATCCTGCCAAAATTCACATTTGCTGAACTTGGCATACAACTGATGTTCCCTCAGCTTCTCCATCACCAAACGCAGATGTACCTCATGCTCTTGCTTATTCTTGGAGAACACCAATATATCATCAATGAAAACAACCACAAATTTATCCAAGTACTCCATAAACACCTTGTTCATCATATTCATGAAGTATGCAGGAGCGTTAGTCAATCCAAATGACATAACAGTATATTCATACAACCCATACCTCGTAGTAAAAGCAGTCTTTGGAATATCTTGCTCACGAATCTTTAATTGATGATAACCAGAATGAAGATCAATCTTAGAAAACACAGTAGCTCCCTCCAACTGGTCAAACAAATCATTTATCATAGGCAAGGGATATTTATTCTTAATGGTTACCTCATTCAGAGAACGATAATCAACACACATACTCAAGGTACCATCTTTCTTCTCCACAAACAAAACTGGAGCTCCCCAAGGTGATGAACTTGGGCGAATAAATCCTTGTTCCTGCAATTCCCTTATCTGCTTCTTCAATTCCTGCAACTCCTGAGGAGGCATTCTATACGGTCTCTTTGCAATAGGTCCGGTGCCTGGTATTAAATCTATAAGAAACTCAATATCTCTGTCTGGTGGCATACCTGGCAACTCCTCTGGAAACACATCTGGGTAGTCCCTCACAACTGGCACATCTTCCAGACTACCCCCCTTAAGAGAGTTCACTTGCACCTGATTATGCTTATACTTACATACATATCTGATCCTCTTACCTCCTGGTGCACTGAGAGTAATAGATCGACTGGCACAATCAATAAGACCTTTATATTTAGTCAACCAGTCCATACCCAAAATAACATCAATACCCTATGACTTCAATATAACCAAATCCATGGGAAAAACATGCTTCCCAATGGACAAAGGCATCTGAAAACATCCCAAACTTGCTGCCATCTCAGCCCCCGGAGAACTTACTAGAATAGGTGACTTAAGTGCTACGGTAGGCAACTTATGTTTATCCACAAATACCCGTGAGATGAATGAATGTGATGCACCAGAATCAAAAAGAACAAGTGCAGGTACCGAATTAATCAAGAACTTACCAATCACGGCATCAGGTTCATCATAAACCTCCTCCACATTAACATGGTTAACATGACCCTTTTGGAAGGGGTTTGGCTTGCTGACTCCAGAATTTCCATTACCGTTCTTGCTCTCTGGGCAAGCGTTGGAGTAGTGGCCCATCTGCCTACACTTATAGCACTGAACCTGGCTAATGTCCCTCTGCACATGCACACTCTGGTGGCTCTGGTTATCACTCCCTCCATTACCATTACCATTACCATTACCTTTGACATTGCCATTGTTACCCTTGTGCCCATTGTGATTATGATGGCCATTATGGTTGTGGCCATTCCCTCCATGATGATTATGTCCATTACCTCCATGATGATGATGATGCCCATTACCTCCATTACCCTGATATGAAGTGCGTGGCTTCTGTTGTGGTCCTGAATTATACCTTTTATTGTTGTTGTACTTCCTCTTGCGATTCTCTATGGCCTGATGCTTCCCCTCTAGCATAATAGCCTTATCAATCAGCTGCTGACAATTATCAAAAGTGGCCACTATCAACTGAAGGCTCAACTCATCATTTAGGCCCTCCAAGAATTTCTCCTGCCTAGCTGCATCAGTGTTAACATCATTAGGAGCATAGCGTGCAAGATTATTAAATTCATCCACATACGCATTAACTGTGCATCCTCCCTGACGCAAACTGCGAAATTCCTTCTTTTTCAAACTCATAGCACCAGCAGACACATGTGCAGCACGAAAAGCAGTCTGAAACTGAGTCCAAGTGATACCAGCAATGGGATAAGAGACCAAGTAGTTGTCCCACCAAGCTGCGGCAGGACCCTCCAACAAATGTGCGGCAAACCTTACCCTCTCTGCATCTGTGCATCCAACCGTCTCTAGGTTCTTATTGACTCCACGGAGCCAATCATCAGCCACAATAGGTTCAGGGGAACTGGAGAACCTCTAAGGATTCAACCTCAGGAACCTGGTAAGCATATCCACGGGTGGCGGGTTGTTTTTGTTGTTCTGGTTGTTCTGGTTCTGCACAAGCAACTGGATCAACTGCGTCTGCCCCTGAAGCAACTGCTGCATGTATGGTGGTATGTCATTGCCATTGTTCTCTCCTCCTGTAGCATTGCGCCTATTCTCACGCCTCGGCGGCATCTGGTGGGCAAGCATAGAAGAGTTATAGATATAATAGGGCCAAAGCTATAAATATAAATATATTCTACCCATATGCATATATGATCAAGGCAATAAAACACAACAACGAATAACACAAACAAACAAACAGACAAACAATCACAACAATATAGTAGTATATATAGTCAAATAATTTTGACGAGATAAAATTTAACAAGCAAGCTACCAATCAAGCAAACAATCTAGTATCTTCATACCACAAAAGTGGACATAATCAGATACGCTAACACAACAACGTTGCAAAATAAAACAAGCATATATGGTGGTCTCAACACTAGTTCCTACTTAACTGTTCAAGATACTTGAGGGGATGAACTAATAAACAATAAGAAGTATAACTAGTTTATAAAATAATTTTCACTCCTATGGCTTTTCTAATCCATTTTCTAGGGTCACGTCCTACAGTCAACAAACTGCTCTGATACCATCTGTAACGACCAAACCTCGAAGGATTTGAGTCTCTATGCTTACACTACAGGAATCAGCTTCTTTGCCGACTGCCATGGCAGACGGCAAAGGCATGAATGGCAGTCGGCAAAGCTGTTTGCCGACTGCTAGCTGTCGGCAAACAGTCCGGCTCAATTCCTGCCGGTAAAGGCCTTCTTTGCCGTCTGCTTCACAGAAGCAGTCGGCAAAGCTCTTTGTCGTCAGCCGTTTGCGGCTAGCAGACGGCAAAGAGCGTAGACGGCAGTGAGGTGAGGTGGGAGCCGTTAGGGGTTAACGGCGTGCTTTGCCGACTGCTAGCAGTCGGCAAAGATAGCCTCTTTGCCGTCTGCCAGCAGTCGGCAAAGACCTTAGCCTCTTTGCCGTCTGCCAGCTGATGGCAAAATGCCCAAATAGGCAACCCAGTGTTCCCAGGTTGCGCAGGTAGCTGCCACGTGGCCTACTTTGCCGACTGCTAGCTGTCGGCAAAGCTCTTTGCCGTCTGCTAGCAGTCGGCAAAGCTCTTTGCCAACTGCTAGCAGACGGCAAAGAGCATATATAACCCCTGTTTTTAATTGAATTCATTCAATTTGATAGAAATTCATAGATATACATAGATAATACATATATACACAACAAGCATATCCAACAAGCATATCCAACAATATATTTCCACAAGTCCAACATATATCCATATGACATAAGAAGTTTCCAACAACATATCCATAGTGACATACACATCTCCCTCTCCTCTTCTTTATCTTCTTCTTCTTCTAACTAAGGTAGGTAAAAATGCCATTTTTTAGCATAGCTAGGTAAAAATGCTAACTAAGGTAGGTAGAAATTCACATCTCCCTAGGAGCAGAAGCAGGGATACGAGAGCACGCATGCATGCCTAGATCCTGCATGGCTTGCTTCTTCCAACTTCTCGTCCTAGAGCTCGCGTCGAAACATGAATGAAGGCCATAATCTGCATGTTATAAAACAAAATGGTTAGGAACAAAATAAAAGCACGTCTAACAACATGTTAACTTGTAGGCAGTCTTTGCATAAATAACAGTAGAACAACCTAAACGAGGCATAGTTATCAATGATACTAGTGACTGCCAACAATCTATAAATACTATATTAGTGAGAAACAACATCATAAAGATAACAGTGGGGATGCCACAGCTGAAAGGAGCAAGCTATTTTGTATTTGAGAAACTAAAAAAATGCACCAATAATTTCTCACAAGGTAACTGAACTTATGTGCACGCATTTAGATAGAAACAAGGGCTTGCACTATACACATTAACTAGAACATGATCGCAAGACACCAATATAAGCTAGAATCTACAAGTACACATTAACTGTAATGTAGCATCACTAGCTCTGTTGTTATTGTTTGCATATATTACATCAGTAGTTGTCTGCCTAAGCAAACATGGAAGTACAATGCTTGAGATACAAGTATTCAGCAAGAACAACAGGCAATGTGATAATAGTATGAGCGCACTATAACTCTGGAAGTAAAAAGAACATAAATAATACAACATGTCTGGAACACCTAGGTGGTAACTAGTATGGTTGCTTGTTGTTCATGAGTATCAATCATCTGCATGCGTACATCAAAAAGAAAACAGCAAGATTCAATTTGTCTTAACCATATAGAGCAACTAGCAAACATCTAACATCATTATATTACCACAAAAGAAAAGTCCAGAATTCCCAAAAGGTTGCATTGTAACAAAATTCCAGATTCACCTAAGTGAGATTAATGGATGTCACCTGCAAGCAAAGCAGTGGCAAGGTACTTGGTTTCTTGTTGCCATGCCTCCTCCTTTTCCCCCTCCATCTTCCTCTTCTACCTAGTCCGGCTCTTCTTTTTCTTCTACCTAGCCCACCTAAGTAAAAGAAATTATTATAACCATATTTTCTTTTACCATAACACAGAACAAAGAACTGTTACTTGACATTGAATGATCCGACATAATATTAAAGATTACAAAACAAGGAACGAGATATAATGGTTTCCGTTGCTCAGTTCCTTAATCCTACATTTAGCATTACTTTTCAGAAGCACACATCACACATATTTCTAATCTGGACAAAACAATAGATAGAAATCATACTAGCAAAAGAGCCCGTGCGTTGCAACGGTAGAACAAAATCCTCTTATGCACCAAACGACTCATTCGTGTTACCACTTCCATCTTCCATCTTCTCCTTCCAATCTTACCAAGGTTTGTGGTTTAATATGCCACAATCATTTAATTTCGCCCCTCTCTTTCGTTTCTCCGTCAGAGTCTTCACCTTCCGATCTTACCGAGGCTTGTGGTTTATGTCAATGTCCTTTAATTTCGCCCTTCAAATTTTTATACATTGTACATTTGACTACCTAGGAAGATCCTTCTAGGGATACACCTCAGTAGTGAAACATACCTTCCACATATTTGATAATTTCAACTTCGATAATGACCATTCAACCTCAATGAACATGTACATATTTCTAAGTTTAATAGTAACGAAAATGTACCGAACTAAACCATGCAAGTCACACAGCATATATAACAAAAGTAAAGAACTCCTCAATACAAAATATTAGATAAACCCTATTAATTTACTGTGTTAGCACTTACAAAACCTACCCTGTATTGCTTGCTGCTGGCAGCACCAAACATGAACATGCCTGCCGGTCAAGTCGTAATATTAGCTGATAGGAGTTTCAGGTAGTCCAGGCAATGCAAGAGAAAAAATTAAAACACAATGGAAGGCATATAACAACTATTAGTTGGACGGCATCACATGCCAATACGTCTCCACCAAGTAGATTGGATTTCTACATCCGGCCGCCAGACCGGTTAAGGGGTGGTGATGATTCCACATATTTTTCTTAATTTCTCTGCTCAAAGTAATTGTAATCTCGAGCACAGATTTACTCGTTGACACAAAACTGACTAAAAGACCAGTCCTAAATTTTTGTTCATTTACTGACTGAAGTGTAGCATCTATGAATATTTCAGACTTGAATCAAATAGGGAGAAAAAGAACTTTTTTGTTGATGGATTTGAATCAAACAAGGAGCAAACACAGAATTAAACACAGACTGGCAAATGTTGGACTAATATAAAGTATAGGTACCGCCTAATATAAAGTACAAGCAACGCCCAACTTACAGAGCTTGGACGCCCAGCAATATTGAACAACATTGGACTAATATGGGTACAGGTTAATAGACGTAAAGCATTTGGTTAACGGAACCTCACTACTGGTCCCTTTATTTATTTTTACTTAATTAGCTTGATCAGCTGATAGAACACCTTCTTTTTGTTTTTCATGATTGCAGAAGCTTAATACTTGAGCTATCTATAAAAAACACAAAAACTACTTGTGAACCCAGCGCATCTTTATCAAGATAGAGGTTAATAGATGTAAAGCATTTGGTTAATGGAACCTGACTACTGGTCCCTTTTATTTTTGTTACTTGATTAGCTTGAGCAGCTGACATGACACCTTCTTTTTGTTTTTCATGAATTGCAGAAGTTTAATTACTTGAGCTACCTAGAAAAAAAAACATTAAAACTACTTGAGAATCCAGTGCATCTCTATCAAGATAAATTATACTGTAGGTGTTGACATCTATGATCATTCCCCTACACTCTGCATTTCTGCAACTCCACTTGAAAAGGGCATGAAGTCAGGAACTCTCTTTTTTTGTACATCTTGTCCTGAGTGGGAGATACTAACACGACACCAGCTCCCACTAGTAAAAGATTGAAGTCAAGTAAAAAAATTCAGAAGATGGTCTCTCTGCTCGCTGCAGTACCACAGGACGTAGACGGCTGCACCTATGTCACAAACTTGTTGTAGGATGCCTGCAAATCCACACAGAGAATGTCAGTTGAATTTGCCAAGTCCAAACCTCCAAGCCCACCCATTCATGTATAAATCATTGCCTGAACCATACATGCATGTACGTATATCTCTCTCTCTCTCTCTCTGAAACCAAACTGCTCTCTTTTTTTCCTCTGTTCCATCCATGTACGTACAGGTTAATTGAAACACAAAGGACTACAAGCTACAGGTTAATTGAAACTCAGATTGAAGTAGCCCCAAACCGAAGCAAACTAAACTAGGAGCTAGGGGAACTAAAACGCTAGCTGCATCCCGCACATGTACAAGACAAAAAATCTTTACTTGCCAAAAAGACACTTAAAATTGGAGTCTACGGCAGTCTTTTGTCTATAGGAGTAAATATGCACTGGTGTACTCAAATTCTGGAAGCACTAGCACTAGTACTGTACATTTGTTTGCTTCAGTAGATGTATACACAAATCTGGAAGTAGGCAAAGGTTTTCTTTACTTACCAAAAATCTGCTTCTGCTTTCTGGTAAATGGCTCGCATCATCCTTGGATGAACTACATTGAAGTACTCCTATTAAAAGATGAACTGCACATTTTCATTTGTTTGCTTTTAAAAGCACTTAACAAGCATTTAACTGAATTAATATGCACCTATGCGCATAAAAATTCAGCAAAGTGCTTTTAGAACCACTTTGCTGAATTAATATGCACCTTGCTGAATTTTTATGCACATAGGTCCAAATAAATTCAGTTAAGTGCTTTTAGTTTTACTGAAAAATTCATTTAGTTTTACTCAAAAGTTCATTTACTAAATGGAGTACTCAAAAGTTCATTTTAATTAACTCAAAAGTTCATTCTGAAACGAGAAGAGAAGGAGCAAAAAGATTTCATATAAATTTAATTAATGTAAAAGATTCATTTAGTTGTACTGAAAAGATCAATTCAGTTTTAACTAAACAGTATTTATACACAGCAAAAAGATTCATTTACTCCTAGCACCAAGTCCTACTCCAAGAGCAAGTTTTAACTGAAGAGAGGAGAACGAGTAGTTCTGCACCTGTGTTGTAAAGAACAGCAGCTGCTGAGGTGTTCAAGTCCATTATTAAAACACACTGAGCTTGCGCTAACTGCTAATTACTCCACTGTCACTAATTAGTTCAGGGCTCCACTGTCACTAATTAGTTAAGGAGTAGTACTGCTGAAGTACTATGGGAGCACAGGTGAGTGAGGAGGTACGCATCAGATTTGTCCCGACGCCAATGGTGCTTATGTCAGTGTGTGTGTGTGTGGCCATTTTGTCAGGCGTGGCATGTGGTGCGGTTGATCATGGATATTGGGCAGTAGAAGAAGCTGCTCCAATTGCTTGATATTTTAACAAATATGCTCATTATATGGAGTAGTAAAACTGAACATTGGTAACACTGTAGGTAAAACTGAACGTTGGCATGAGCTCACTAAATTAGTGGATTTAGAAAAGAATGAGAGCATACAAAAAATTGGGCATACAGAAAATTGGGCAGCATAAGTTGAGTAGTGTATGCATACAATCAGAAAAATGGGGACGGCCTGAAGCAATGCCACGCCGCCTCCACCGCGGCGTCGACGGCCGTCTCGTCGCAGCAGCACAAAGTCCTGCTCATAGCACAAAATTGGGAGTAAGCTACTGCATTTTAAGAAAATTATCACAAATTTTAAGCTACTGCATTTGAAGCTACCGAATTTTAAGCTACTGCTCTCTCATTTTCCAGCAGCTCAAGGCCAGTAGCAGCAAGCAACAAAAGCAAGCAGCAGCGGCAAGCAAAAACAACCACATGCAGCAAGCGGCAAAAGGAAACCATGGCAAAAACGAAGACCAATGAAGAAAATACGTACTCCATTTCATCTCAGGCTGTCAGCTCGTTGGTGGCGAGTAAATCTCTGCCAACCTACTCCTTTTTCTAGTCCAGGGGGTTGATTAGGATCTGTGTTGATATCCAAGTCACAAAAAGAAGCATCAAATCAAGTCCAAGGGGACGGCTGCATAAAACAGAGAAAGAAAGGAGGGGAGGGAACCTGCTCTGCTCGTACTCCACTTGGGGATCTCACACGCCGGGGACGAGCTACACGGCCGCCGCGGATCCATAGGATTGAAACAGAGGCGGATCCACGGGTGACCTACACACACATACATACAGCAGCAGCAGCCGGCCTAGAGATCCAGCGCGCCGCCGCCTCAAACCCTTGCCCACATCGCCTCTATGGGATGGGTGGCGGCGCCGATGGGAGGGCCAGCGCGGGGAGGAGGGGGCGGCAC
>LR738711.1:613630728-613644547 GCA_902687465.1 Secale cereale
AGGGTGGCACGGGGAGGAGGGGCGGCGGCGCCGATGGGAGGGAACTGCGCGGGGAGGAGGGGGCGGCGCGGGGAGGAGATGGGGTCCAGTGGACGCTGCGGGGAAGAAACAGGGGGGATTCCTTTGGCGGTCAATTTTCGCTACGCGCGTCTGTTATGCGATAGTGAATCCATCTTTGCCGTCTGCTTGGTCCATCTTTGCCGTCTGCCAGCAGACGGCAAAGATTATTTGCCATCTGCTGGCAGACGGCAAAGAGGTAGGACTGCTGGACCGTTACAGCGCTGGCGTACACTGGACCCACCCATCTCTTTGCCGTCTGCCAGCGGACGGCAAAGATTCTTTGTCATCTGCTGGCAGACGGCAAAGAGCTGACTGATGGCAAACAGGTTCTTTGCCGTCTGTCAGTTCTTTGCCGTCTGTTTTTTATAAGCAGACGACAAAGACCTGCTTTGCCGTCTGCTGGCAGACGGCAAAGAACTGGCAGATGGCAAAGTAGCAGATTCCAGTAGTGTTACCGTGCTAGTCCCTGGATCGAACTCGCTAGCACACACAGTATAGATGAATACCAGAATACAAGTGCATCATTTATTACAACGTATGATCCAGAGTATATAAAATAAAACAATCTACATAGCTCATGGCTAGCTATTATTCAATCACACAGCGGAAAGTAGCAGAAAAAAATAACGATGAGTCCCATCATAGCCCAACTGGCGATGCTGAGTGCAGACTCGCGACCCTAACGGTACCTTACTCCTCGTCTGAAAATTCTGCAACATGAGACGTTGCAGCCGTATAGGTCAATACATTGAATGTATTGGCAAGTTACACAGGAGAAGTAATAAAGTAGACCTACATGTATATGCATAGAACAACAAGGGAAGGCTTGGGGGTTTATTTTGCAGGAAGCTGATTTTGTCCTCATAACTACCTAATAGTCAATTTTTCATTTAGTTCCTTTAATACTACAATTGAATGCACAAGGTTGAGTTGGCAAAATCAACTCCAACCTAGATACACAACAACAACAGTACTTTGATGTAAGAGCATGGTACAATAGATAGATGAAGTGTATTCTAGAAACAAAAAGGGATGTCATATGCACATGTATAACATATATACTTAGCAGGTGCAATTTAATCAAATTAGAAGAAATACAAGCTAGGCACTATATGCAACACGAAACCAATTATCACACTGTCAACTTAGGGCAAGCACCTGCGATGGTGGAGTAGGGGAGATGAACTCATCGTATAGACTTGGGACTTCAACTACAGTAGCAGTAGCAGGGGAAAATCTAGAGAGCCTCCATTTGAGTCGTTCCGGAGGACCACCAACATTCCCCTACTTACTCTTTTCCTTCCTCTTTTTTGATATTTCCTTCTGAAGTCAAAACCACAAGAAAAGGAATAAAATTAGCTCTGCATAACTCGTTGATGCATGACACAAACGAACACTACTTTGATGCAAGGCAAGCACATGATAGGAGAATGGAATTTGTACGCAAAAGGACATCATTGCATATTCACACCTATGATAGGAGGATGGAACATGTATGAAAAACAGTAAGCAGAAGTTATTTCTACAAAATTAGAAGAAATGAAGGCTAGGCACCATATGAACATGCATCCAATATCACTCTACCACGTAAATAGTGTCTCGTCATAAGTGCGATTTCAACAAATTAGAAGCAGTACAAGCTAGAATACAATGCAAGATGCAACTTATATCACACTCCCAAGTTAAATGTGTCTTATGGGTAAGTGATTGTTGCAGGATAGACAACAGTACTTTGATGTAAGAACATGGTGTGATAGATAGATTTATTATGTTCTAGAAATAGGAACACGTGTCATATTGTATAAGTTGTAAGTTACTCATATGCAATTCAACAAAATTAGAAGCAATACAAACTAGACATCATACGAAACACACAACCACATATAACAGTGCCAAGTTAGAGCAAGCATCTATGATGGTGGAGTAGGGGAGATGTGCTCATCATCTACACATCTACATTGACTCTCCAGCTTTGTGTTGTCTTATGAATTTTGCCGAGAGGATGGCATAGTAGAATCTATAGAGACCTCTATTTGAGTCGCTCTGAAGGACCACCATCATCGACTGCCTTACTAATTTCCTTCCGCTGTATTGATTTTGCATTGTGAAGTCAAATCGACACTACTAGGGAAAACCTTATACACAGAATCTTACCAGTAGAGCGTCTCAAAATAAGGCGCTGCTGCTACTTAGCAGCAGCGCGCGTACAAAAACTGCGCTGCTCCTACATCTGTAGCAGCAGCGCATTAGAGAAAAAGAGCGCTACTACTACAAATGCTACGACATTGTCTCCCAAGTAGGTTTAGTTGTAGCGCCTATTTTATACCAGCGCTAATGCTATTGTACTTAGTAGCAACGCGTTTCTCCCACCCTCGCTGCTGCTAAGTTTAGTCCACTCGTTGCAACTAATTTAGTCCCACCTCGCTCCCCGAACAGGGTGTTTACCACCTTAAATACGTTATTTGTCAAACCATCACAACCACTTGGTCTTTATTGAACTCTATGTGTAGGATCTGTGGCTGCAATGGGAATCCTCGCCGGTTCCTAAACCGGGGAGGATTCCTACTCACAATTTAGATTCTACACAAAAAGATCATTGATGAGCAATGTATTTTTGATGTTCATTTTTACATTGTAAGCTTTATCAGTAGCGCATTTTGGTAGAAGGCGCTACTTCTAATGGAATAGCAGTAGCACGTTTCCTGTAACAAGCGCTACTACTATGTCCTTTATTTGTAGCGCGTTATCCCAAAGCGCGCTACTGCTAAAGCGCTACTATCTTCCCCAGCCGCCCGCCCCTCACTCTCCTCTCTCCACTCCACTCACTCTCCCACGGCCCGCACCCCGTCGTCCGCCGCCGCTGCCACATTGCCGCCAGTTGCTGCCGCCGTGTAACGACCAAACCTTGAAGGATTTGAGTCTCTATGCTTACCGTGCTAGTCCCTGGATCGAACTCGCTAGCACACACAGTATAGATGAATACCAGAATACAAGTGCATCATTTATTACAACGTATGGTCCAGAGTATATAAAATAAAACAATCTACATAGCTCATGGCTAGCTATTATTCAATCACACAGCGGAAAGTAGCAGAAAAAAATAATGATGAGTCCCATCATAGCCCAACTGGCGATGCTGAGTGCAGACTCGCGACCCTAACGGTACCTTACTCCTCGTCTGAAAATCCTGCAACATGAGACGTTGTAGCCGTATAGGTCAATACATTGAATGTATTGGCAAGTTACACATGAGAAGTAATAAAGTAGACCTACATGTATATGCATAGAACAACAAGGGAAGGCTTGGGGGTTTATTTTGCAGAAAGCTGATTTTGTCCTCATAACTACCTAATAGTCAATTTTTCATTTAGTTCCTTTAATACTACAATTGAATGCACAAGGTTGAGTTGGCAAAATCAACTCCAACCTACCCTTTTATTAAGTTGCCCACAAATATTATTAAGTATCACATCTGTCAAGATCATCCAACAACTGTAATGGCCTAGTCGCTCAAATTTACCCATAACCTGGGGCACGGCTAATCATGATTAGTTTTATTACTCTGCAGAGTTTTGCACACTTTACCCACTAGACTCAACCCGAAGATTGAGACAAAGCCTTTCAGAAGTAGTCACCTCCACCCCCGGCAGCCGATACACCTATCCATATCTACATCTGCTAGCATACCTGGGCGAGGATCCCACAACCTACTCAACTAAGCCAGAGCCCATATAGCTAGTGGTCGTGCATGGAAGCTACTAGTCATTAAGTCTGTCTGGTCTTTTTTAGGCTGGGCCGCCGTCCACTTACATTCAGAGGGTATAAACCATGATGTTCTTAAGACCACCCATCAATACAACTTCCACCCAGAGGTGAGTTAAGTCCTGAATTACTATTCAGTTCGTTAAGTATTAATAATCCTCACATAAGCTCAATGTATACAGGAACCAACCCCGTCTACAAGCATAGCAAAACTATACCTACCACGATTTGCAAACGACGGGAGATAGTTCAACAATATAGCTCCAATTATAACAATCCTACAATGCATAAGTTTATAGTGTGGCATAACCTACAATGCATAGGAAAACAATAGGTAAAGGATGATCAACATGTAACTTGCCTTGGTTCTGGTTCAAAAGGTCACACTCCTGACAATAGCTCGCGTCGTACTCCGGACAATCTACACGTTTCACACAATATAACAAATCAATCACCGAAACTCCAAAGAAATCAAAATAAATCCAACAGCAAGAAAATCATTTTAAAATTCAACAACAGCAGCAAAACAACATGTACAGATCACCTACACATCACTACGATCAGAATGCAAAAAGAATCGCTTGATTCCGATAAACGGTTTAAAAGATACGGCCTCCGGAAGGTATAATTCAAATTCAATTGAATTCAAATTTGAATTGTGCAAACATGTGCAAATTGGTACTGTGATGAAGAGATGAATTTTGAGAGTGCACAGGAAAAAGAATCACCTAATTTGGATATACAGAATAAGAGATATGGCTATTTAAAGATTTGAGGAAATAAAATCTAAAAATAAAACGAAAGCAACAGAAACAACCTGGACAGTGCGCAACTCCTGTAGCATCTACCACATGGCAGTTCGTGGTTGGCCCAGGTGTTTTACTCACCACGCGACAAAAGAAAACGGCGGCGGCGGTCGGACGTCGACGGCGGGGCTTCTCCGGTGGGTCTCCGGTGAAGGTGAAGAGATGGGCGGATGCGGCGTGGAGTGGCGCAGGTGGTGGTGGTGTCGGACGGCGGTGGGGCTGTCCGTAGAGGCGGTGGCGACGAGGTGAACTGCGGCGGTCCTCCGGCGGCGGCGATGAGCTCGTTCCCGTCGATTGTCTGTGCTTCCGGCGGCGAGAAGATGTCAGAGAGGTTCCCAGATAAGTGGTGAATCGAAACAAGTACTCGGAGGGGCTCGGATGGTCCTTACGGCGACGGAAAGAGGCGATGAACGGCGGCGAACAGTGGGTTCCGCGGCGAGATCCAAAATGCGTGGCTGCGTTCGTGCGGCGGCTGGAGAGATCGCAGAAGGGGTGTGGGGCTTCCTCGAGGCCTTGGGCAAGCCCTAGACGTCTCGGGCGTGTGCGGGGTGGCTCGATGCTCGAGTTCCACTCGGGCTCGCGCCCGGGTGCGCGTGTGCGTGCGGCGTCCGGCTCGGGGTGGAAGAGGAACAGGGGCGGGGCCCACTGGCAGTGAGAGGAGCGGTGGGTCGGGCTGGTGGCGCGGGTCGGGTGGCGTGCGGGTGCATACCGATTCGGTAGGGTGAAGGTGGGCTGCGGGCGACGGCGTTTCGTGGGCCCCAGCTATGGGCTGGCTGGCTGGCTGCGGGCTGGCTAGCTGGCTGGCCCTTTTTTTTCATCCAGCAGCAAAACCAAAATAAATAAAATAAAATAGACTATATAAACTATAGATAAAAATACCTTGGCACACAGTAAAAATAGCCCTATCTATATAAACTACAGGAACACTAGTTCCAAAGCTAATGCAATTTTGTAAAATGATTTTGATGCATTTGGCCACTCAAACAGCAAATAAAACTCAAAAATAAATACTTTTGAGCAAATGAAAAATGCCAGAACATAATAGATGGACTGGTAACAATATTTTGCACATTATGAACATTTTTAAAACAGGGGAGAAGTCATGTTATCTCCACTCCAATAAATTGCCTTTAGTTGCATAATGAAAAGAATATTGCAGAAAGACAAATAATGCAATAAAAATATGATATGCAAGTGAATGATCTATTAACATCCAAATTAGGAAAATTGGGATGTTACAAACCTACCCCCCTTAAGATGAATCTCGCCCTCAAGATTCGGGCTGGCTAGGAAATAGGTGTGGGTGCTCCTGCCTGAGATCTTGCTCTCGTTCCCAGGTAGCTTCTTCCTCTGTATGATGATTCCACTGAACCTTGCATAACTTAATTCTCTTGGTGCGAGTAACTCTCTCTGTTGTCTCCAGAATCTTAATAGGTTTCTCCTCATATGTCAAATCACTCTCCAACTGAATTGCATCAAGTGGCACCGTCTCCCTCAATGGAACATCCATCATTTCTGCGTGACACTTCTTCAACTGAGATACATGAAACACATTATGAACTCCAGACAAAGATTCTGGCAACTCCAGCTGATAAGCTACCTCTCCTCTACGCTCCATGATCCTGTAAGGCCCCACGAAACGTGGTGCTAACTTACCCTTAATGCCAAACCTCTTAATTCCACGAAGTGGTGAAACTCGAAGATATGCACGGTCTCCTACCTCATATGTCACCTCTTTGCGCTTTGCATCTGCATAACTCTTCTGTCTGGATTGTGCTATCTTCAACCTGTCACGAATCAGCTTGACCTTCTCCTCAGCATCTCTGATCAAGTCTGGTCCAAAGAACTGTGGCTCTCCAACCTCATCCCACATCAACGGTGTCCTGCACTTCCTGCCATACAATACCTCAAACGGTGCCATCTTCAGACTAGCCTGATAACTGTTATTATATGAGAACTCTGCATAAGGTAAATTATCATCCCAACTGGACCCATAGTCCAAAACGCAAGCTCTCAACATATCCTCCAAAATCTGATTTACCCTCTCTGTCTGCCCATCAGTCTGTGGATGGAAAGCTGTACTGAACTCCAGCCTGGTGCCCAAGGATTCATGCAACTGACGCCAAAATTTAGATGTGAACTGAGTACCTCTATTAGACACTACCTTCCTTGGAACTCCATGCAGACAAACAATTTTTGACATATAAACTTGAGCTAGCTGAGCACTGGTATAAGTAGTCTTTACCGGAATGAAGTGAGCAACTTTAGTCAAGCGATCAACAATTACCCAAATAGAATCATAACCTGACCGAGTCCTGGGTAAACCTGTAATGAAATCCATACCAACCTGATCCCACTTCCACTCAGGTATAGGCAATGGCTATAACAAACCTGCTGGCCTATGATGTTCTGCTTTAACTCTCTGGCACACATCACATGTAGCAATATATCCAGCAATCTCCCTCTTCAGGCTAGGCCACCAAAATCTTTCCCTCAAGTCCAAATACATCTTAGTATTACCTGGGTGAGTAGAATAAGGTGAATCGTGTGCCTCCTGAAGAATTAATTTCCTGATGTCTGCATCTTGCGGTACACAAACACGCTTCTCAAACCATATGGTCCCATGTTCATCCTCATGGAAACCTTCTGCCTTACCTTTAGTCATATTCTCTTTTATTGCAGCAATCTCTTTATCACCCTTTTGAGCTTCCCTGATCCTGTCAAGCAAAGTAGGCTTTACCTCAAGTGTTGCCAAATATCCCTTAGGAACCATCTCCAACCTCAGATCCCTGAACTGATCACATAACTCTTGTGGCATATCATTTATATCAACTGCATTAACATGGCTCCTACGACTCAATGTATCAGCAACAACATTAGCCTTACCAGGATTATACTGCACATTCAAATCATAATCCTTAATAAGCTCCAACCATCTCTTCTGCCTGAGGTTCAAATCTTTCTGAGTAAAAATATACTTCAAGCTCTTATGATCGGTAAATATATCACAATGATTACCAATAAGATACTGCCTCCAAGTTTTCAATGCATGCACAATTGAGGCTAACTCCAAATCATGTGTAGGATAATTATGCTCATGATTCTTAAGCTGACGTGAAGCATATGAAACAACTTTACCTTCCTGCATCAGAACACTCCCAAGTCCCTGACGAGAAGCCTCACAATATACCTGGAAGTCCTTATGTATATCAGGCAGAATTAAGAGTGGTGCTGTAACCAAACGCTGCTTCAATTCCTGAAAGCTGGCTTCACATTCATTAGTCCAAGCAAACTTCTTCTCCTTCTTCAACAATTCAGTCATAGGCTTTGCAATTTTAGAAAAGTTCTCAATAAACCTCCTATAATAACCTGCAAGGCCCAAAAAGCTGCGAATCTCCCCAACTGTTGTGGGTGCCTCCCACTCTGTAACTGCAGCAACCTTAGATGGATCAACTACAACTCCATTACCTGACACAACATGTCCAAGGAATGCTACCTCATCCAGCCAAAATTCACATTTGCTGAACTTGGCATACAACTGATATTCCCTCAGCTTCTCCATCACCAAACACAGATGTACCTCATGCTCTTGCTTATTCTTGGAGAACACCAATATATCATCAATGAAAACAACCACAAATTTATCCAAGTACTCCATAAACACCTTGTTCATCATCTTCATGAAGTTTGCAAGAGCGTTAGTCAATCCAAATGACATAACAGTATACTCATACAACCCATACCTCGTAGTAAAAGCAGTCTTTGGAATATCTTGCTCACGAATCTTTAATTGATGATAACTAGAATGAAGATCAATCTTAGAAAACACAGTAGCTCCCTCCAACTGGTCAAACAAATCATTTATCATAGGCAAGGGATACTTATTCTTAATGGTTACCTTATTCAGAGAACGATAATCAACACACATCCTCAAGGTACCATCTTTCTTCTCCACAAACAAAACTGGAGCTCCCCAAGGTGATGAACTTGGGCGAATAAATCCTTGTTCCTGCAATTCCCTTATCTGCTTCTTCAATTCCTCCAACTCCTGAGGAGGCATTCTATACGGTCTCTTTGCAATAGGTCTGGTGCCTGGTATTAAATCAATAAGAAACTCAATATCTCTGTCTGGTGGCATACCTGGCAACTCCTCTGGAAACACATCTGGGTAGTCCCTCACAACTGGCACATCTTCCAGACTACCCCCCTTAAGAGAGTTCACTTGCACCTGATTATGCTTATACTTACATACATATCTGATCCTCTTACCTCCTGGTGCACTGAGAGTAATAGATCGACTGGCACAATCAATAAGACCTTTATATTTAGTCAACCAGTCCATACCCAAAATAACATCAATACCCTGTGACTTCAATATAACCAAATCTGTGAGAAAAACATGCTTCCCAATGGACAAAGGCATCTGAAAACATCCCAAACTTGCTGCCATCTCAGCCCCCAGAGAACTTACTAGAATAGGTGACTTAAGTGCTACGGTAGGCAACTTATGTTTATCCACAAATACCCGTGAGATGAATGAATGTGATGCACCATAATCAAAAAGAACAAGTGCAGGTACCGAATTAATCAAGAACTTACCAATCACGGCATCAGGTTCATCATAAACCTCCTCCACATTAACATGGTTAACATGACCCTTTTGGAAGGGGTTTGGCTTGCTGACTCCAGAATTTCGATTACCGTTCTTGCTCTCTGGGCAAGCGTTGGAATAGTGGCCCATCTGCCTACACTTATAGCACTGAACCTGGCTAATGTCCCTCTGCACATGCACACTCTGGTGGCTCTGGTTATTACTCCCTCCATTACCATTACCATTACCATTACCTTTGACATTGCCCTTGTTACCCTTGTGCCCATTGTGATTATGATGGCCATTATGGTTGTGGCCATTCCCTCCATGATGATTATGTCCATTACCTCCATGATGATGATGCCCATTACCTCCATTACCCTGATATGAAGTGCGTGGCTTCTGTTGTGGTCCTGAATTATACCTGTTATTGTTGTTGTACTTCCTCTTCCGATTCTCTATGGCCTGATGCTTCCCCTCTAGCATAATAGCCTTATCAATCAGCTGCTGACAATTATCAAAAGTGGCCACTGTCAACTGAAGGCTCAACTCATCATTTAGGCCCTCCAAGAATTTCTCCTGCCTAGCTGCATCAGTGTTAACATCATTAGGAGCATAGCGTGCAAGATTATTAAATTCATCCACATACGCATTAACTGTGCATCCTCCCTGACGCAAACTGCGAAATTCCTTCTTTTTCAAACTCATAGCACCAGCAGACACATGTGCAGCACGAAAAGCAGTCTGAAACTGAGTCCAATTGATACCAGCAATGGGATAAGAGACCAAGTAGTTGTCCCACCAAGCTGCGGCAGGACCCTCCAACAAATGTGCGGCAAACCTTACCCTCTCTGCATCTGTGCATCCAACCGTCTCTAGGTTCTTATTGACTCCACGGAGCCAATCATCAGCCACAATAGGTTCAGGGGAACTGGAGAACCTCTGAGGATTCAACCTCAGGAACCTGGTAAGCATATCCACGGGTGGCGGGTTGTTGTTGTTGTTCTGGTTGTTCTGGTTCTGCACAAGCAACTGGATCAACTGCGTCTGCCCCTGAAGCAACTGCTGCATGTATGGTGGTATGTCATTGCCATTGTTCTCTCCTCCTGTAGCATTGGGCCTATTCTCACGCCTCGGCGGCATCTGGTGGGCAAGCATAGAAGAGTTATAGATATAATAAGGCCAAAGCTATAAATATAAATATATTCTACCCATATGCATATATGATCAAGGCAATAAAACACAACAACGAATAACACAAACAAACAAACAGACAAACAATCACAATAATATAGTAGTATATATAGTCAAATAATTTTGACGAGATAAAATTTAACAAGCAAGCTACCAATCAAGCAAACAATCTAGTATCTTCGTACCACAAAAGTGGACATAATCGCTAACACGACAACGTTGCAAAATAAAACAAGCATATATGGTGGTCTCAGCACTAGTTCCTACTTAACTGTTCAAGATACTTGAGGGGATGAACTAATAAACAGTAAGAAGTATAACTAGTTTATAAAATAATTTTCACTCCTATGGCTTTTCTAATCCATTTTCTAGGGTCACGTCCTACAGTCAACAAACTGCTCTGATACCATCTGTAACGACCAAACCTCGAAGGATTTGAGTCTCTATGCTTACCGTGCTAGTCCCTGGATCGAACTCGCTAGCACACACATTATAGATGAATACCAGAATACAAGTGCATCATTTATTACAACGTATGATCCAGAGTATATAAAATAAAACAATCTACATAGCTCATGGCTAGCTATTATTCAATCACACAGCGGAAAGTAGCAGAAAAAAATAACGATGAGTCCCATCATAGCCCAACTGGCGATGCTGAGTGCAGACTCGCGACCCTAACGGTACCTTACTCCTCGTCTGAAAATCCTGCAACATGAGACGTTGCAGCCGTATAGGTCAATACATTGAATGTATTGGCAAGTTACGCAGGAGAAGTAATAAAGTAGACCTACATGTATATGCATAGAACAACAAGGGAAGGCTTGGGGGTTTATTTTGCAGAAAGCTGATTTTGTCCTCATAACTACCTAATAGTCAATTTTTCATTTAGTTCCTTTAATACTACAATTGAATGCACAAGGTTGAGTTGGCAAAATCAACTCCAACCTACCCATTTATTAAGTTGCCCACAAATATTATTAAGTATCACATCTGTCAAGATCATCCAACAACTGTAATGGCCTAGTCGCTCAAATTTACCCATAACCGGGGGCATGACTAATAATGATTAGTTTTATTACTCTGCAGAGTTTTGCACACTTTACCCACTAGACTCAACCCGAAGATTGAGACGAAGCCTTTCAGAAGTAGTCACCTCCACCCCCGGCAGCCGGTACACCTATCCATATCTACATCTGCTAGCATACCTGGGCGAGGATCCCACAACCTACTCAACTAAGCCAGAGCCCATATAGCTAGTGGTCGCGCATGGAAGCTACTAGTCATTAAGTCTGTCTGATCTTTTTGAGCCTGGGCGGCCGTCCACTTACATTCAGAGGGTATAAACCATGATGTTCTTAAGACCACCCATCAATAACACTTCCGCCCAGAGGTGAGTTAAGTCCTGAATTACTATTCAGTTTGTTAAGTATTAATAATCCTCACATAAGCTCAATGTATACAGGAACCAACCCCGTCTACAAGCATAGCAAAACTATACCTACCACGATTTGCAAAAGACGGGAGATAGTTCAACAATATAGCTCAAATTATAACAATCCTACAATGCATAAGTTTATAGTGTGGCATAACCTACAATGCATAGGAAAACAATAGGTAAAGGATGATCAACATGTAACTTGCCTTGGTTCTGGTTCAAAAGGTCACACTCCTGACAATAGCTCGCGTCGCACTCCGGACAATCTACACGTTTCACACAATATAACAAATCAATCTCCGAAACTTCAAAGAAATCAAAATAAAGCCAACATCAAGAAAATCATTTTAAAATTCAACAACAGCAGCAAAACAACATCTACAGATCACCTACACATCACTACGATTACAATGCAAAAAGAATCGCTTGATTCCGATAAACGGTTTAAAAGATACGGCCTCCGGAAGGTATAATTCAAATTCAAATGAATTTGAATTTGAATTGTGCAATCCTGTGCAAATTGGTATTGTGATGAGGAGATGAATTTTGTGAGTGCATAGGAAAAAGAATCACCTAATTTGGATATACGGAATATGAGATATGGCTATTTAAAGATTTGAGGAAATAAAATCTAAAAATAAAACGAAAGCAACAGAAACAGCCTGGACTGTGCGCATCTCCTGTAGCATCTGCCACGTGGCAGTTCGTGGTTGGCCCAGGTGTTTTATTCACCACGCGACAAAAGAAAACGGCGGCGGCGGTCGGACGTCGACGGCGGGGCTTCTCCGGTGGCTCTCCGGTGAAGGTGAAGAGATGGGCGGATGCGGCGTGGAGTGGCGCAGGTGATGGTGGTGTCGGACGGCAGTGGGGCGGTCCGTAGAGGTGGTGGCGACGAGGTGAACTGCGGCGGTCCTCCGGCGGCGGCGACGAGCTCGTTCCCATCGATTGTCTGTGCTTCCGGCGGCGAGAAGATGTCAGAGAGGTTCCCAGATGAGTGGTGAATTGAAACAAGTACTCGGAGGGGCTCGGATGGTCCTTACGGCGACGGAAAGAGGCGATGAACGGCGGCGAACAGTGGGTTCCGCGGCGAGATCCAAAACGTGTGGCTGCGTTCGTGCGTCGGCTGGAGAGATCGCAGAAGGGGCGTGGGGCTTCCTCGAGGCCTTGGGCACGCCCTAGACGTCTCGGGCGTGCGCGGGTTGGCCCGATGCTCGAGTTCCACTCGGGCTCGCGCTCGGGTGCGCGTGTGCGTGCGGCGTCCGGCACGGGGTGGAAGAGGAACAGGGGCGGGGCCCACTGGCAGTGAGAGGAGCGGTGGGTCGGGCTGGTGGCGCGGGTCGGGTGGTGTGCGGGTGCGTACCGATTCGGTAGGGTGAAGGTGGGCTGCAGGCGACGGCGTTTGGTGGGCCGCAGCTATGGGCTGGCTGGCTGGCTGCGGGCGGGCTAGCTGGCTGGCCTTTTTTTTATCCAGCAGCAAAACCAAAATAAATAAAATAAAATAGACTATATAAAATCTAGATAAAAATACCTAGGCACACAGTAAAAATAGCCCTATCTATATAAACTACAGGAACACTAGTTCCAAAGCTAATGCAATTTTGTAAAATGATTTTGATGCATTTGGCCACTCAAACAGCAAATAAAACTCAAAAATAAATACTTTTGAGCAAATGAAAAATGCCAGAACATAATAGATGGACTGGTAACAATATTCTGCACATTATGAACATTTTTAAAACAGGGGAGAAGTCATGTTATCTCCACTCCAATAAATTGCCTTTAGTTGCATAATGAAAAGAATATTGCAGAAAGACAAATAATGCAATAAAAATATGATATGCAAGTGAATGATCTATTAACATCCAAATTAGGAAAATTGGGATGTTACACGCCGTCGCCCCTCCCTCCTACATCCCCTCCCTCCTCCATCCCGCTATCGTCTCCCTCTCGCTCCCTAGCTCCCTCCTC
>LR738711.1:613644592-613690433 GCA_902687465.1 Secale cereale
ACCGCCACCAAGGTAGCTACTCCTACCCCTCCTTCCCGCCTCCTCCCTCCTTCCTCTCCCTCCTCCCTCCCTCCTTCCTACCCCTTCCTACCCCTCCTCCCTCCCTTCTCTCAATTCTTGTAGAATGCAGGTAATTTAAATGGAGATTTTAGAATGTAGACATTGTAGAATGTAGGTTTTGAATAGAATAGGAAATTTTAGGATGATGATGTAGATGTTTTAGGTATATATGGTGGATGATGATGTAGATTTTTTAGGTATAAATAGAACATTTTAGTAAGTGCTTAGTTGAACTTGTTGAATTAATAGAACTAGTTGAATTTATGTCATTATCAACTTTGTCATCAAAGAATGGTATATGAGATTTGATGATCTAATTAAAATTTTACTTGGTGGAATATGCAGGCTTTGTAGAGTCGTGTCGCTTTGGAGTGATCGTCATCCGAGCTACCTCTACTTCCTCTACACCCGAGTCAGTGAGCTAAAAGTCCACCTCCTCCTTCTCTACTCCTCGGTGTTGAATATAGTAGAACTATGGTATTTAGTAATGCTTCTTAACCAAATGAAATATTCAGGTTATAAGATATATTGAAATGTTCGGTGCGAATGCTTATGATATAATTGATTCTGATATATGAGAGAAGGGTCATCTTTGTATAGCAGGGAAAATCCAAGTGGCCTATGTTTTGCCGGAGTGTTGATTCATTTTCGTTCCGGAAATTTTCAGGCGCTTGATATGTCCTATTTTAGCAAAGCTCATGCCGAATTTTTCCATGAATTTAAGTATGACTTGTGCTAGAATATGTAGGAAATATCGAGTGCCCCAGATTTGCTAGAAAGAGAATTAAATGATATCTTGAGTTGAGTTTCAATCTGTCAGGGCTCCATACATGATAGTCAAAAAAATCGGTGAGGGAGAGCCTCCACCATATATGAGGGAAGAAGAATGCCGACTGTTGTCGTGGGGGTCACTTCTCCGTCTTCTCCTTCTCCTAGACCTTTGTTATGCACTAGGGGAAGGAGGAGTAGCGACCATCACCGACGATCGCAATATCAGAGAGGAAGTGCCCACCATATATGTGAGATGAGAGTTTAGGAAGGAAGACTCGACAGACCTAAAGTCAAACCGTTGCATATTGAGTAATATTGATCTGTGTGTTGAGTTTCCAGGTAGTTGCCTTTGATCAATTTATAATTAATGTTTCAACTATGAACATAGGAAATGTGTGACGACGTAAAGGAATCCGGTATGTGCGAATACTGCGAAGGCGAGCGTGGCATGTGCGACATGCCTCACCTAGTTGGTGGTAGGCGCTTCAATATCAAACTGGATGAGACCTTCGAAGTGGATACAGTAAGTCACAACGACAAGTATTTTTCCGTAATTAAGCATGACTTCTGCTTATTTTGCTTCAACTTATAATTTTATTTTTTTACTATTTTTACTAGCGTATCCCCTGCCATGCAAGAATGTATGTCTTGGATAAGGTTGGTTTCAGTACTATGGAAACTATGGCGGTAAACAGAGTTCAATTGAGGACCGAGCATGGTTATTCTTTTGTTGTAAAATTATACAATGCAGACATCTACACCTATTTTGAATGCAAAAATTGGAGAGCACTATGCAAGGCTTATGCATTTGAGCCTGATATGCTTATCACCTTTGATATTTGTCCGGAAGATGAAGTTGAAGGTAATATCGACATCTGGGTCGATGTGCAGACGCCTCTAGTTCTACCATTATGTGAGTTTCTCAACCATATTTATGTCTTGGATATTGTTTATTAAAAACTAGTTGACAACTAATTTCTATTGATAGTTTATTCCCATTCAAGCAAACATGTCCGGTGCTTGGTAGACATGACCTACTATTGTCCCGGGGCTGAACTTAACTGCGAGGAAATAAGTCATTATGTTTCATGGCTCGAGGATCTTGATACTGTCAAGAAAAATTATTTTCCCAGACTTCAAAATATCAGTACTCAAAACGTGCGACCACTAGCGTGCTTATTGAACTTCGGTCACATCTATTTAGGAAAGATGGTAAGATTTTTACTATTTTTCCTAAGTGCATCTTTTGCAAACATTATTTTTAAGCTAAACTTCATTGCTAAGTATGTTACTACGATGTTCTTCAATAGGGACTCCCGATGATAGTTGTGCCTCAATGGATCGAGCATAAAGGTCGCATGACAATGGTTAGCTTACGGCCAACACATCCTACATTGCACTTTAGTGCATTTAAGATTTACCGAAGCGAGCAAGTATTAATAGTCAAAGACTGGAGCAAAATTGTGAAGGGTCACAACAGAGAAGTACTAGGGGGCAACAATCAGAAGCGCGGCCCACAATTAAGAGACATGTTCTTCTGCATGCTCCAATATGATGAATAAGGAGTGCTACACATGTTCTATGCTATTTTACGTGAGAGAGAGCAATAGGAGTGATTAGCTAACTAGAATGAGTTTGAAGATGATGAGAATGCAGGAGTGATTAGCTAGTTAGAATGTGCTACACTATGACTATGATGATTGAATAGCTAGTGTTGGTGGTAATGACTATGATGATTATTATTAGCTAGTGTTGGTAGTGATTAGATAGCTACACTATGACTATGATGATTAAATAGCTAGTGTTGGTGGTAATGACTATGATGATTATTATTAGCTAGTGTTGTTGGTGATTAGATAGCTACATTATGACTACGATGATTAAATAGTGTTGGTGATTTTATATTAATATGATGATGACGTTGATCATGCATGATTATCATAATGATTTTTTATTAGCTAGTGTTGGTGGAAGGAACACGGATTAGATTCATGTGGATGGATCTAAAGTGACCAAAAGTTGAATTAGTAGGATCGTCGTCCAAATTCAACTTTTGATTCATCCAAATGAATCTAATCCATGTTTCTTCCTCACAATGTTATATTAATTCATCATGGACATAATGACATAACAACCTCTTAATTAGTACTGTATCAAAATTTGTATAACAGCGTATAAATACACTAAAATAAAAAACACTATACTAGTAGCGCTGGACATAAAGCACGCTACTACTAGTTACATTAGCAGTAGTGTGGCTTTAATAAAAGCGCTACAACTATTATCAGTAGCGTGTTTACGCAAAGCTCGCTACTGCTACCAACCGATAGCAGCAGCGTGTGCCAATCCGCGCTACTGATATAGGTTAGCTATAACATTGTATCAGTAGCGCGGCTGCCCGCGCTACTCATACACCTAAAACCTACGCTACTGCTAGGCTTTTCCCTAGTAGTGCGATAAGAAAAAAGAACAAAATCCGCTCTTCAGAACTCATTGATGCATGATACCGACGAACACTACTTTGATGTAAGGCAAACACAAGATACGAGGATGGAATATGTACGAAAATAGGACGACGTGACATATTCGGACCTATGATGTAGTAACTAAGTAGAAGGCATTTCAACAAATTAGAAGCACTGCAACCTACACCATATGAAAGATGCAACTAATATCACTCTGCCAAGTTAAAACTATGTGCCGTTTCAAGAAATTAGAAGCAGTACATGCTAGAAATCATATGCAAGACGCAACCAATATCACCGTGGCCACTTAAAGGTGTCTCGTCATAAGTGACTAATGCGGGATATGCAAGAACAGTAGTCTGATGTAAGAACATGGTGTGATCAGATATAATATGTTCTAGAAATAGGAACACGTGTCATATTCAGAGTTATAATGTGTAAAGTAAGCAGATGCAATACAACAAAGTTAGAAGCAATACAAGCTATTCATTATAAGCAACATGCAAACCACATATAATAGTGCCAAGTTAGAGCAAACACCTGTGATGGTGTAGTAGGGGAGATATGTTCGTCATCTACATAGCTATGTTGACTGTCTATCTTTGCTTTGTCTTGTGAATCTTATTAGGAGGATGGCGGGGTAGAATCTGTAGAGACCCTCCGTTTAAGTTGCCTAGAAGCACCACAATCATCCATTGCCTTACAAATTTCCTTCTGTTTTATTGATTTTGCATTGTGAAGTCAAATCAACAAGAAAAAGGAATAAAATTTGCTCTTCAGAACTCATTCATGCATGATCCTGACAAAAACTACTCTGATGAAAGGCAAACTCATGATACAAGGATGAAATATGTACGAAAAACTGGCCGACATGACATATTGAAAGCTATGATGTGGAAGCTAAGCAGAAGGAACATCAAAAAAATAGAAGCACTACAAGCTAGAGACCATATGGAAGGTGCAACCAATATCACTCTGCCAAGTTAAACCCGTCTCATCATAAGCGGCGTTCAGCAAATTAGAAGAAGGACATGCTAGAAATCATATTCATGACACAACCAATATCACACCGCCAACTTAAATGTGTCTCATCATAAGTGACTGATGCAGGATACACAAGAACATTAGTTTCATGTAAGAACATGGTGTGATAGACAGATATAGTATGTAGCAAAAACAGGAAGGCGTGTCATATTCACACATGTAATGTGTAAGCTAAGCTGATGCAGTTTACAATAATTAGAAGCAATTCAATCTGGACACCATATGCAACATGCAATCAGATATCACACTGCCAAGTTAGAGCAAGCACCTGGGATGGTGGAGTAGGGGAGCGGAGACTTGGAACTTCTAATGCACTAGCAGTACGAGGAGAATCCGTATAGATGCTCCATTTACGTTGCTGTAGAGGACCACCATCATCAACTTCCTTACTCTTTTCGTTCATCTTTTTTGATTTCGCCTTCTCACGTGAAACCCACAAGAAAAATGAATACAATTTTCTCTTCAGAACTCATTGATGCATGATACTGACGAACACTACTTTGATGTAAGGCAACCGCATGATAGGAGGATGTAATATGTATGAAAAACAAGACAACATGACATATTGACATGTATGATGTGTAAAGTGTAAACTAAGCAGAAGGTCTTTGAACTAATAGAAGGAATGAAAGCTAGACACCATATGAAAGATGAAACCAATATCACTCTGGCAGATTAAAAGGGTGGCCTCATAAGGGTATTTCAACAAATTAGAAGCAATACATGGCAACATGCTAGAAATCATATGCAATATGCAATCAAAAAATAGGTCTCATCGTAAGTGATTGATGCAGGATACACAAGAGCTGTAGTTTCGTGTAAGAACATGGTTAACAGAAAGACATAGTATGTCCCAAAAATAGGAAGGCATGTCATATTCACATGTATAATGTGTTAACTAATCGGATGCAATTTACCCTAATTTGAAGCAATACAAGCTGCAAAGTTAGAGCAAGCACCTGCGATGGTGGTGTAGGGGAAATGAGGTCTTCAACTACACAACTACTTTAAATATCTCCATTTAGACTTGCTGTTTCTTGAGAATCATGTGGCGAGGATGAAAGTACACTCTTTACAAGAGTAGCACGTCTCATACTAACCCGCGGTCGTGACTGTCTCATCATAAGTCATAGATGCAGGACACACAAGAATAGTAGTTTGATGTAAGAACATGGTGCGATAGGCAGATGTAGTATGTACCAAAAACAGGAAGGCGTGTCATATTCATATATATAATACTCTAATGTGTAAGCTAAGGAGATGCAATTCCACAAACTATGGTGCAACATCCCACCAAATATCACACTGCCATGTCAGAGCAAGCACCTGGGGTTGTGGAGTAGGGGAGATGTGTAATCCCCCGGACACACCGGTCGATGGTCGTTACTCCTGGCGGGATCTAGACTGGCCCCATAGATCAATACTAGTATTTTCAGTGCACTCTGTCCTCACTCGTGTGCACCCGGGAGCAACTTCCCGGTCGGTCACCCATCCTGAAATTACTCTAAGCTGAGCACGCTTAACTTTGGAGTTTTGTATGAATGGGCTTCCGAAAATGTAACAACCCAAATTTTCAATTTGGAATGTTATACATAGATCATATTGCATATCATAGTTTATTGCATTTGTGTGTTGCGATCCTCGAAAATTCTAAGCAACTCAAGGACCCACGGAGAGAGTTGGGGATTTTACCGTTTTTGTATTTGAGTTTTCTCAAATACCGGTACGGTGATCACTTTGGTTTTAATTATTTTTCTCTCCGAAAAATATTTCTTAATAAAATATATGAGAGGAGATAATATGACTTCTCCAAAATAAAAGAAATATTGGAGGAAAACTATTATAATCACTTTTGGTATTTTATTCGGATTTATTTGCGATTTTATTTGCATAGGGAAAATACGCGTTTTTCAAAATTGCATTTAGGTCCGGGAAAATTGTTTACTTTGTTCTAAATATTATTAGAGGACGGTGAAAATTTATTTCGGAATTTTTCGAGTCTGTTTAGTATTTTTTTTCGCCAGTTTTGCTACGTCAGCACTGTTTTTTTAAGGCAACCGACCTAGTCGGGCCGTACCCGACTAGGACTCCTTCGGCCGGCCCTTTTAAAAGGCCGAGGCCCGAGCGAGCCCGCCCCCAGCCACCGCCCCGCGCCTGCCCTAACCCTAAGCCGCTGCCACCGCCGGACGCCACCGCCCGCGCCGAGGCTGCTGCGCGCCGCCGACGCAGAGCCGCCCCATTGCCGCGCCGCCCCGCTGCCGCCGCCGCACCGCTAGCCCGCCGGAGTTCCGCCGCCGCCGAGATAGTTGACGCCGCCGCTGGTTTTTTTAAAACCGTTCGTTTTTTTAGAAAATCCTAGATTTGTTTTTTTAATAGATCGGTTCGGTTTTTCCGTCGGTTTAGATAAGTAGCGGACGTTCGTGCGTTCGTTCGTTTTAACGAATGCTTTTCGTCCTTTAGTAACACACAGTGAACGTTCGTTCGTTAGCCTATTCGTCCGTTTTTCTTTTTCAGGGTTTTTCCGCGATTATTTTCGATCGCGGTTTCTGCCCTGATCTTCTTTGTAGTTTTTCTTTTCGCTCGAAAGACGGAATCAGGCGATTCAAGCGCCCAGATTTTTGTCTCGAAGCCCTCTTTCCGTTTAACCAACTTGAACAAGGTTTTGCTACTGTAAAATTTGACTTTAGTTCAATCTAGTAAATGGATCTTGTTTCTTTCGCAGTTTGAGTTTCGTTGCTCCGTTTGATTTGATTCTTTTTGCAAACCGGAGTTCTTAAGTTGAACTTTTTGGTTAGATCTTTTATTTGGAGTTTTATCTGTGCATTCTTTGCTTGATTGCTTATGTATGCTATTGTTTGCTTGTGATAGAATTCCCGGAGTGCGAAGTGTTCTACTACGAGTCCCTAGGTTTTGCGAATCATCAGCAAGGCAAGTAACACTTTGATCATACCCTTTATTACCCAGTTTTTATGCATTAGATCAAACCCTCACACATTGCATGAGTAGGACCTCTTAACTTGTGGGTCTGGGAAGTAGATTGAGGTAGAACCTATTACCTGCATTATTTTCAAACCCCTAGAAGTTACTTCTACGTTATGCTTAGATTGCTATGCTATGCTCGTAGACGTGGATTGGGTTTGAGAGTATCCATGTCAGATGTGAGATTTTAATTAATGGTTCAACTTAAGGTGGCTACTTTAATACACATCTGGGTGGATTGGTTGCAGGGCACCTGGAGAATCCAGTGTTGTCCTAGGAAATCCCGGAGGAACCATGTGATTATCCTATGGAATGCCACCCAGGCTTAAAGGGATCATAGAACTGTTCATGCTAGAAATTCCGTGTGCGGCCACAATGCCATTATGGGCCCTGGCATAGTATGAGTAAATTCTGTGAGCTCTTTCAGTGGTGGACTAGCAGATGTAGGGGAAAGTAGGTGTACGGGTCCACCCGGGGTAAAGAGTAAATGCTTCTATAAGACCGTGTCTCGGTCATCCGTTTCTCAAACACCATGCAGTGCAAGAAATCCAACGGAGGAGATCGAGTCTTGTGGAGAAAAGTGCGCAAACCTCTGCAGAGTGTACAAACTAATCGTGACTAGCCGTGTCCCCGATTATGGACATCTTGAGTATCTGGTACTTGAATTATTGGTTGATCCCATCACTCTAAAACTAATTTGCTGGGTTAATGATGACTACTTTAATTGGGATTGAGTTGGAGGAACCTTCTCAATGATGTTTCAACTACCATGATAGTTAAAATAAAAGTTATTCCTTTGTTGTAGGAAAAAGTTGGCTTTATGCAAAAATCTTAACCTTAGAGCCTCCACCAGCCAAATATGCATATAGTGTTAGCCTTTATTCTGTTACTTGCTCTACTGTGTTATCTTGCCAGCATATTCCATGTGCTGACCCGTTTCGGGCTGCAACATGTCACGTTGCAGACTTTTCAGTAGAAGAGTAAGGTGCGCTAGGTCGTTTGTCATGCACTCAGCTATGACGTTGGAGTTGATGAACTGACTTATCTTCCAAGCCTTCCGCTGTTATTTTGTAAGATGGCCTTATGCCATATTACTTTTGTAATAAGTTCTCTTTTGAGACATCCAATGTAATAAGTGTGTGATTGCCACTCTGTTATAAATCCTTCAAGTACTGTGTGTTTCAGCATTACGATCCAGGTATGACACAGAACACAGAGACTTTGGTCCATTCGGATCGTGGTAGCTACAAGATGGTATGAGAGCACACGCTGAATGTAGGACGCGACCACTAAGGTAAACCCTAGGTCAATCTTCTCTACTCATTTCTGTCTCCTCTCCATCTTATACTCTTTAGGATGGTAGACCCAAGGAACAAGTTCACTCAACCGAATGAAGACACACCTTTTGGACGACAATTGAAGGAATTCACTAGGTACCTGAACATCGGAATACCAAGCTTCACCGGGACCTACACCGCCACTTTACCAGAAGAAGTGCGACGGAATATCCAAGTTCAAATTCCCGGGAGGACATTCGCACCATCCACTGAGCCCACAGAGTTTTCTTTTGATGCACCAACCTGGAGCCTAGGCAGGAGTATGGCAGCCCACATTACCATGGGGCGAATTGTAGAAGTCTACAAGCAGGAGCTGAAGGACACTATCTACCAGATATGTGGACGCCGAGATGAGCAATGGGACATGATCAGTACCCGAAAGGACAGATCCATTGCAGCGTTCATCCAGGAGTTAAATCAGCACATCCGTCGACAGGAGCACCAGATGTGCGCAGGGATGATATATTTGAAGAAGGCGTTAACCAGGAACTTGGAGCTAGAAGAGGAACTCAAGTCTACATGCGACGGATACGAGGTGGATATGACAATAGTTGTGGAGAAGAACAATGACTTGACAAGGAAGCTAGGAGTATTGATGGGAGATCCAGCGCCAGGAGGAGAAGGAGAAGAAGAACCCCAGGAGATTCGTTCTGAGGACTACATCATCATCGACGACACCGACTCAGACCTCGATGATAGCGATGATGACTATGAAGATGAAGCTGGAGTAGATATCATGGAATCTTCCGACCATCAAAATTTCTTGATGACCACCCTATGACTAGTAGTTTTCCCCATAAAGTAGAAACTTAGAGCACTTTTGTAACGTTAGTTAGAGCTTTGTATGCCCTTGCTTGAAATTGATTGGTGTGATATGATTGTGTTTGTCTCATGGCATACGGGTAGTGAAATTTCCCCTAGACCTCGTTTCTATTTCTAATCTCATCCCTCTAAACCCATCAGATGCCTCCGAGACGTGAGCCCGGATTTCAGTTTCCCCCTGAGCTCACTCAGTTGATCTAGCAGCAGAACACTTTGATGCAACTTCTTGTCCAGAACAATCAGAACAACAACAACAACAAGCCTCCACCACCACCACCCGTGGACAACCTGACACGTTTCCTAAAGTTGCAATCACCGGTGTTTTCTAGTAGCATTGAGCCAATAGTTGCTGATGACTGGCTGCGCACGATAGGAAGGGAGTTGACCACTGCAAATTGCACGAATGCTGAGAAGGTGCGTTTTGCCGCACATCAATTAGCTGGACTAGCAGCAGCATGGTGGGAGAATTACATAGCCACTTTCCGCGTAGCCAATGTCACTTGGGATCAGTTTCAGCAAGCTTTTCGCACTGCCCATGTCTCAACTGGAGCCATGAGCATGAAGAAGCGAGAGTTTTGCAACTTGCGCCAAGGAAATCGTACAGTGGTTCAGTACGTAGATGAGTTTAGTACTTTATCTCGTTATGCCCCTGACAATGTGGCCACAGATGCCGCGAAGCAGGAGAAGTTTATGGAAGGGCTGAATGATGAGATGAGCATACAGTTGATGGTGGCAACCTTCAACAACTACCAGGAGTTGGTAGATAAAGCTCTTATGATTGAAGGGAAGCAGCAGCAGATTGAAAGCCGCAAGAGGAAGTATGGACAAGGAAGGAATAGTTCTGGAGCACAGCAGAAGCCCCGTTTCACCCCGGACTCGGGAGGATACACCCATAACCATGGAAGCCACACCCATAATGGACGGAGTTCCCACAACCACAATAGCTCCAAGAACAGGAATGGGAATGGAGCAAGCAATAATCCCAACCACTCCACTCCATCCACACTCGCCAAGAGGGATTTAGGTCACATTACCTGTTTTAAGTGCGGGAAGAATGGACACTACGCCACGGAGTGCCTTGAAGCTAAGAATGGGAACGACAATGGAAGCGCCGGGAAGAAGCCCAATCCTTTCAACAAAGGACAAGTGAACCACGTGACCGTGGAGTAAGTTGAAGAGCAACCTGATGCAGTTGTCGGTAAGTTTTTGGTTAAGTCATTTACCGCAATAGTTCTTTTCGATACTAGTGCATTGCATTCATACATTTCAAGGGTATTCGTGAATAGATATAAGTTTCCCACCAAAGTCCTTATGACCCCTATGTTAGTAAGCTCCCCATGAGCGGAATACATGGCAAATCAAGGATGTTTTCAGATGCCATTGACCATTGGACGCCATGTTTTTCCCTCAGACCTGATAGTTTTGGAGTCACAAGGATTGGATGTGATACTAGGTATGGATTGGCTATCGATGTATGGAGGGAACATCGATTGTGCGAGTAAGTTTATTTTGCTTATCACCCCGGAGGGAAAAAGGATCAAGTATGTATCTAGGCATTCGCCTAGGAGGACACAAGTAAATTCTCTCTCGGGAGTTGTTCAGGAGAAAGTGCCTGTAGTAAGGGATTATCCGGATGTATTTCCAGAGGAGCTACCAGGCATGCCGCTGGATAGGGATATTGAGTTTTTGATAGAGCTATTGCCTGGCACCGGACTAATATCAAAGAGACCGTACCGGATGCCAGCGAACGATCTGGAGGAGATCAAGAAGCAGATTAAGGAGTTGTTGGAGAAAGGATTTATTAGACAAAGTTCATCACCTTGGGGAGCCCCAGTGCTTTTGGTCGAGAAGAAGGATGGATCTTTAAGGATGGTCGTTGATTATCGGGCACTGAACGAAGTGACGATTAAGAATAAGTACCCACTGCCTATGATCAATGATTTGTTCGACCAACTTCAAGGAGCTAAAGTATTCTCCAAGACCGATCTACGATCAGGATACCACGAGTTGAAGATCCGAGAGAAGGATATACCTAAAACAGCCTTCACCACAAGGTATTGGCTATATGAGTATATGGTTATGTTAATTGGATTGACTAACGCCCCTGCCTATTTCATGAGTATGATGAATAAGGTGTTCATGGAGTTCTTGGATAAGTTTGTCGTGGTATTCATTGATGATATCTTGGTGTATTTGAAGAACAAAGAGGAACACAAGGAGCATTTGCGTTTAGTTCTGGAGAAGCTCAGAGAACATCAGTTGTATGCCAAGTTTAGCAAATGTGTGTTTTGGTTGAAGGAAGTTGGATTTTGAGGACATGTTATATCAGAAGAAGGTATAGCTGTAGATCCTGTCAAGGTGCAGGCAGTCACCGAGTGGTTGGCACCCATTGCAGTTGGAGAGATCCGCAGTTTTCTTGGACTCGCGGGATACTATCGGAGATTTATAGAGAATTTCTCCAAGATTGCAAAGCCTATGACGGCATTGCTAAAGAAGGACATCAAGTTCTATTGGACTGAAGAGTGCGAAGAAAGTTTCCAGGAGTTGAAGAAACGTTTGACGACAGCCCCAATGCTGATCTTGCCAGATATATGCAAGGATTTCCAAGTGTATTGCGACGCTTCACGCTTAGGACTTGGAGGAGTACTCATGCAGGACGGAAGAGTAGTTTCTTATGCATCTCGTCAACTTCGACCGCACGAGTTGAATTATGCTACGCATGATTAAGAGCTAGCAGAAGTAGTGCATGCGCTCAAAACCTCGAGACATTTCCTCATTGGAAATCATTGTGATGTGTAGACAGATCACAAGAGTCTGAAGTACATTTTCACTCAGAAGGAGCTGAACCTCAGACAGAGGAGATGGTTGGAGCTCATAAAGGATTATGATATGAAGCTGCACTATCATCCAGGCAAGGCCAATGTCGTTGCAGACGCTTTGAGCCGGAAGAGTTATGCTAATACCCTAGTAAAGGGAGGATTGCCGAAGGAGTTAGCAGAAGATCTCAGGGAGCTTCGTTTGGAGATAGTTCCTAGGTGTTTTGTTGCAACATTGAGGGTTCAGTCAACATTATTGGGAAAGATACGAGAAGCCAAGATGGATGACAAAGAGATTGCCGAAATCAAGGAGAAGATGAGTGAAGGAAAAGCCAAGGGTTTTCGTGAGGACGAACACGACACCTTGTGGTTTGAGGACCGAGTCTATGTGCCCAACAACGCCGAGATCAGGAAATTGATACTACAGGAAGCACATGATTCAGCATACTCGATACACCCCAGAAACACTAAGATGTATTTGGATTTGAAGGAATGTGTCTGGTGGACGGGAATGAAGAAGGACATTGCGGAGTATGTAGCCGTATGTGATGTATGCCACAGAGTGAAGGCGGAACATCAGAAGCCAGCAGGATTACTACAGCCTATGCTGATACCCGAATGGAAGTGGGATAAGCTTGGCATGGATTTTATCACTGGATTGCGCAGGACCAGATCGGGATATGACTCAATCTGGGTAGTAGTGGATCGCCTGACAAAAGTAGCCCACTTTATCCCCGTGAAAACCATGTATACCAGTGCGAAGTTGGCCAAGATATACATGACCAGGATCGAATGTCTGCACGGAGTTCCGAGGACCATTGTATCAAATAGAGGAACACAGTTCACCTCAAAGTTTTGGCATCGGCTACACCAGACCTTGGGAACTAGGCTAGAGTTTAGTACAACTTTCCACCCACCGACTGATGGACAGATCGAGAGAGTCAATCAGATTTTGGAGGACATGTTGGGAGCTTGTGCGCTAGATTATGGTACTATTTGGGACGACAACTTGCCCTATGCGGATTTCTCGTACAACAATATTTACCAGGCCAGTTTGAAGATGGCACCATTCGAAGCATTGTACGGGAGGAGATGTCGAACGCCGTTGATGTGGGATGAAGTTGGAGACTGTCAGTTGTTTGGACCAGATCTGATCAAAGAGTCAGAAGAGAAGGTTAAGCTGATTAGAGATAGACTGAAGGTAGCTTAGTCCAGGCGGAAGAGTTGTGCAGACTCGAAGCGAAAGGAAGTAGTCAATGAAATCGGAGACAGAGCGTACCTGAGAGTGTCTCCTCTGCGGGGAGTTAAACGTTTTGGAGTTAAGGGAAAGTTAGCCCCAAGAATTGTGGGACCGTACCGTGTTTTGGAACGCATGGGAGAGGTTGCCTACAAGTTGGAGTTACCCGAAGGATTGTCAGGAGTTCATGACGTGTTTCGCGTTTCTCAGCTTAAGAAGTGCCATGTTGAGATGACCGATATTCCTTTAAGAGGCATAGTGCCCCTGGAAGCAATTCAGTTGGATAGTGACCTAACTTACGAGGAGAAACCGGTCAAGATCCTCGAGTTTGCGAGCAGAGTTACCCGCAGCAAGGTTATCAAGTTCTGCAAAGTTCAGTGGAGTCACCATACCGAAGATGAAGCCACCTGGGAACGAGAGGATGATCTACGCAAGGACCGCCCACACCTATTCTCTAGCCAACCCGAATCTCAAGGGCGAGATTCATTCTAAGGGGGGTAGGTTTGTAACATCCCAAATTTTCAATTTGGAATGTTATACATAGATCAAATTTAATATCATATTTTATTGCATTTGTGTGTTGCGATCCTCGAAAATTCTAAGCAACTCAAGGACCCACGGAGAGAGTTGGAGATTTTACCGTTTTCGTATTTGAGTTTTCTCAAATACCGGTACGGGGATCACTTTGGTTTTAGTTGTTTTTCACTCCGAAAAATATTTCTTAATAATATATATGAGCGGAGATAATATGACTTCTCCAAAATAAAAGAAATTGGAGGAAAACTATTAAAATCACTTTTGGTATTTTATTTGGATTTATTTGACATTTTATTTGCATAGGGAAAATACGCGTTTTTCAAAAATGCATTTCTGTCCGGGAAAAATGTTCACTTTGTTCTAAATATTATTAGAGGACAGTGAAAATTTATTCCGGAATTTTTCGAGTCCGTTTAGTATTTTTTTGCCAGTTTTGCTGCGTCAGGACTATTTTTTTAAAAAAAGGCAACGACCTAGTCGGGCCGTACCCGACGAGGACTCCTCCGGTCCGCCCTTTTAAAAGGCCGAGGCCCGAGCCAGCCCACCCCCAGCCGCCGCCCCGCGCCTGCCCTAACCCTAAGCCGCCGCCGCCGTCGTCGGCACCGCCCGCCACCCGCCGCCCGCCGTCGTGCCGTGCACCGCCACCGCTGAGCCGCGCCGCTGCCGCCGCCGCGCCGCCAGCCCACCGGAGTTCCGCCGCCGAGGTAGTTGACGACGCCGCCGCCGGTTTTTTTAAAACGTTCATTTTTTTAGAAAACCCAAGATCTGTTTTTTTAATAGATCGGTTTGGTTTTTCCGTCGGTTTAGTTAAGTAGCGGACGTTCGTCCGTTCGTTCGTTTTTAAGAACGCTTTTCGTCCTTTAGTAACAGACATCGAACGTTCGTTCGTTTGCCTGTTCGTCCGTTTTTCTTTTTCAGCGTTTTTCCGTGATTATTTTCGATCACGATTTTTACCCTGATCTTCTTTTTAGTTTTTTTGTTCGCTCGAAAGTCGGAATCATGCGATTCAAGCGCCCAGATCTTCGTCTCGAAGCCCTCTTTCCGTTTAACCAACTTGAACAAGGTTTTTCTACTATAAAATTTGACTTTAGTTCAATCTAGTAAAAGGATCTTGTTTCTTTCGCAGTTTGAGTTTCGTTGCTCCGTTCGATTTGATTCTTTTTGCAAACCGGAGTTCTTAAGTTGAACTTTCTGGTTAGATATTTTATTTGGAGTTTTATATGTGCATTATTTGCTTGATTGTTTATGTATGCTATTGTTTTCTTGCGATATAATTCTCGGAGTTGGAAGCATGCTACTACGAGTCCCTAGGTTTTGCGAATCATCAGCAAGGCAAGTAACACTTTGATCATACCCTTTATTACCCAGTTTTTATGCATTAGATCAAACCCTCACACATTGCATGAGTAGGATCTCTTAACTTGTGGGTCTGGGAAGTAGATTGAGGTAGAACCTATTACCTGCATTATTTTCAAACCCCTGGGAGTTACTTCTACATTATGCTTATGTTGCTATGCTATGCTCGTAGACATGGATTGGGTTTGAGAGTATCCATGATAGATGTGAGATTTTAATTAATGGTTCAACTTAAGGTGGCTACTTTAATACACATCTGGGTGGATTGGTTGCAGGGCACCTGGAGAATCCAGTGTTGTCCTAGGAAATCCCGGAGGAACCGTGTGATTATCCTATGGAATGCCACCCAGGCTCAAAGAGATAATAAAACTATTCATGCTAGAAACTTCTGTGTGCAGCCACAATGCCATTATGGGCTCTAGCATAGTATGAGTATGTTGTGTGAGCCCTTTCAGTGGTGGAGTAGCAGATGTAGGGGAAAGTAGGTGTACGGATCCACTCGGGGGAAAGAGTAAATGCTTCTGAAACATTGTGTCTTGGCCATCCGTTTCTCAAACACCATGCAGTGCGCGAAATCCAACGGAGGAGATCGAGTCTTGTGAGAAAAGTGCGCAAACCTCTACAGAGTGTACAAACTAATCATGATTAGCGGTGTCCCCGTTATGGACATCTTGAGTATCTGGTACTTGAATTATTGGTTGATCTCATCACTCTAAAACTAATTTGCTGGGTTAATGATGACTACTTTAATTGGGATTGAGTTGGAGGAACCTTCTCAATTATGTTTCAACTACCATGATAGTTAAAATAAAAGTAATTCCTTTGTTGTAGGAAAAAATTGGCTTTACGCAAAAAATCTTAACCTTAGAGCCTCCACCAGCCAAATATGCATATAGTGTTAGCCTTTATTCTGTTACTTGCTCTACTGTGTTATCTTGCCAGGATATTCCATGTGCTGACCCGTTTTGGGCTGCAACATGTTACGTTGCAGACTTTTCAGAAGAAGAGTAAGGTGCGCTAGGTCGTTTGTCATGCACTCAGCTATGCCGTTGGAGTTGATGGACTCACTTATCTTCCAAGCCTTCCACTGTTATTTTGTTAGATGGCCTTATGCCATATTACTTTTGTAATAAGTTCTCTTTTGAGACATTCAATGTAATAAGTGTGTGATTGCCACTCTGTTATAAATCCTTCAAGTATTGTGTGTGTTAGCATTACCGATCCAGGGATGACACAGAACACAGAGACTTCGGTCCATTCGGATCGTGGTCGCTACAGAAAAGATGGAATTCCTTATTGATATGAGTAGTCTATCATCCCTAATAAACCAGGCTATCACATAGACCCCCACTCAGAGGAACCGACATCTTTGTCGGGACACAGGAACCCTCCCTCTTGGCTAATACGTCTGTCCTTCCAGTCCGACACATGTGCCATGTTGTGTGCCACGACGGGTCACAAACGTCATGCACAACATGACCGCGCACCTGTCCGCAAACATCCATGTAACCTCGAGGGTCGGCTCTGATACCAACTTTTAGTGCCCCGGACTCACTGGTCGGTGGTCGTTACTCCTGGCTGGATCTAGACTGGCCCCAAAGATCAATACTAGTCTTTCTGTGCACTTTGTCCTCACTCGTGCTCACCCGGGAGAAACTTCCCGGTCGGTCACCCATCCTGAAATTACGCCAAGCTGAGCATGCTTAACTTTGGAGTTCTGTCCGAATGGGCTTCCAGAATAGAAGGAATTCCTTACTGATATGAGTACTCTATCATCCCTAATAAGCCAGGCTATCACAAGATGAGATTTAGAACTTGCGTTGCAGTAGGAGTAGGAGGAGAATCTGCAGAGATCATTTGTTTCGGTTGCTCCAGAGGACCACCATCATCCCGTGCATTCATCCTTTTATATTTTGCCTTGTCAAGTCAAACCCACAAGAAAAAGGAATGAAATTCGCTCTTCGAAATTCGTTGATGCATGACACTGATGAACACAACTTTTATGTAAGGCAACCACATTGTAGGAGGATGGAATCATGGAATATGTACGAAAAACGCTAAGCAAAAAGCATTTCAACAAATTAGAAGCAATGCAAACTAGACACCACATGAAAGATCCAACCAAAAACACTTTCCAAGTTAAAAGTGTGTCAATATAAGTGGCATTTCAATTAATTAGAGGCAGTAGATGCTTGAAATAGTATGCAAGATGCAACCAATGTCACACTGTCAATTTGAAGGTGATTGATGCAAGATACACAAGAAAAGTAGTTTGATGTAAGAACATGGTTAATAGAAAGACGTAGTATGTACCAAAAACAACAAGGCATGTCATATTGACAGGTATAATGTGCCAACTAAGGAGATGTAGTTTACCCCCAATTCTAAGCAATACAAGGTAGACACCATATGCAACATGCAAACACATATCACTGCCAAGCTAGAGCAAGCACCTGCGATGGTGGTGTAGGGGAATTGCAGTCATCAACTACAAAGCTACATTGACTATCTTCTTCTAGCTTTGCCGTTTCTTGACAATCATGTGGGGAGGATGACACTCACTCTTTAAAAGAGTAGCGCGTCTCGTAGTAACCCACTAGCATGCATGTCTCATCATAAGTGATTGATGAGGGATACACAAGAGCATTAGCTTGATGTAAGAACATGGTTAATAGACAGATGTGATATGTATCAAAAACAGGAAGGCATGTCATTATCAAAGGTATAATGTGTAAAGTAAGCAGATGCAATTCAACCGAAATGGAAGCAATACAAGCTAGACACCATATGCAACATGCAACCACATATGACACCGCGAAGTTAAAGCAAGCACCTGGGATGGTGGTTCATGGCGAACGAGATCATCATATGCAGAGCTATGTTTACTATCTCTAATTGCACGCACTGCACCCTTTAGAGCGCTGAAACACTTATTGCTTATCCTCAAATTAGACTGGAGCGACTCCCGTCTTTTCTTTTGTTTGTTTATCAATAGTGCGTCAGAGTCTGATATACCAATGCATAAAAAAACAATAATGTGATTATGGGTGAAGTGTGTGCACAAGTACTGCACTGTAAAAGTAGCAGATAGCAGGTGGGTGAGAAATAAATGACGTGATACATATGATAGCATACAACATGCATGCCACACAAAATTATATTCAGGATTATGAAATATGAGCACATGGATGGTTTGGAAATGCAGGTACACCTCCAGCACAACACAAGATGTGGTCCTACGAGAAGAAATGTGGACTGAAAACAAATAGTATGCCAGTCCATTTTTTATGCACCGTCCGATGTACAAAGATGGACATATGGCCTTCATCTACCTCCAGTAGTCAGTGTTGACGATCTTCCTCGACTAACCAACGACCACTGGCCCAATCCCCTACCGCCGCCCTCCCCTCGACCTCACCGCACCGTCGTGCTTGGCACCGCCCCGGGCCATCCCTTTAAGCCCCGCCGACCTCTAGATCGGGCGCAAGAAGCTCCCGCGCCCCACACCCCTAAGATAGACACTAACGCATCGCTTCACCAGCGAACATGCGGACTAGGTGCTTTACGCGCCTAAGAGGGCACTGTTTCTTTCAATTGTTCATTTACCAACCCTGGATTAAAAATCAGGGGCCACTGACCTCTAGCTAAAGTGAAATATTAAACGGGGGGAAACCTTGTGCATTTAGTGTCGCGAAGAAGCTTCAGTAAGAGATAGTCAACTAGTTTCTTCCATGGGATGAATACGGTGCGAGCAAAGACGTAAGATTTGCATGAATAAGCACTGCTGCAGGATGCTGCTAACGCGACACTATGATCAGAGACCCTTCGACAAAACTGTGTGGGATGCAATAATCGCAAACGGTGGTGTAAAAGAACCGTCAAAAAAGATGCAAAACATTTGCGATGGCGGAGCCATCAAACACGGTTCAGATTTTAGTTGCGTGCGCGATGCAGGGCATATGGTTCAATTCAATGAACTGTTTGTGATGAGGAAGAACAAAAGAAACAGGCAGCCAGATGAAGGCGTGTGCGATATACAGCATACAGTTCACTCGAATGAACTATTTTTGATGAGGAGTAATAATAGAAACGGGCAGCTAGATAAAGGTGTGTGCGATTCAGGGCATACACTTCAGAAGGATTAACTATTTGCGAATAGGCAACAAAACAGAAACGGGTCAGCCAGATCAAAGTGTCTGCGATTATTAACAAAAGAAGAGTGTTTGCGATTGATGGCATACAATTCACACGAATGAACTATTTGTGATTAGCCATAACAAACTGAAACAGTTAGATAGATCAACGTGTGTGCGCTAGACGGGCACACACATTCTAATTAAAAGAAGCGTGCACGATGGTAATAACAAGCGCGCATGGTTGTTGGAACAAGACGTGTGCGGACGTTGCCTATTGCGGTGCACCCTATATGGTGCAAACGCCACGTACGCGGTCGAGAAGGCGTACATGCCCATGTTACGCCTTCCGGCAATAGTGCCGCACTTATAACCGTCAGTAAATTTTGAGCCTATGTCCCGTCACATTCCAAATTGCAAACCTGTTCACACCGATCTAAACCTAAACTGCTCGGTTATAAATACTACTACTCCAAGATGACTGCACATTCCTCCTCAACTCCTCATCCACAAAAACAAACAAGTCATGCATCATTGTTCCCTCGCGTCTGCCATGACCAACATGAGTTCTGGGTCGAGAGATTGCCACTAGGGACATGTGAGCATGGAAGCGGAAGCACGTGAGATGTCATGTCTCGCCATGAATGCAGCCGGCATATCCCGCCGCGCGGCTGTAGCAGCACAGAGGTCCCGCCGCGCCGCCGAAGCAGCATGGAGGCCCCACCGCGTCGTTGATGCAGCAGACTGGTCCGGCCGCGCCGTAGAAGCAGAAGATATATCTCGCCGCACCGTGAATGCAGCAGAGATGTCCTCCCCCATAGCGGCGGCCTGGGGAAATATCTCGCGGGCAGGCGAGGACTCTTACAGGCGCATGCATGCGATCATCCACAGCCAGATGGATCTGATCTCCGGCCGGGCGAGGTTGCAGGACGACATGAAAGCCTCTTTTGAACAGGCTATCGGTGTCATCCGGCAACTAAATGAGAGCAATGCGAATCTCTGGGCCAAGCGCGACCCGCAGAGGGCAAAGATCGTCGGAAGTGCGGAGCTGAAGGAGGAGACCACTGCCTTATTGAAGAGGATCGGTGTCATAATCGAGAAACTTATGCACGAGAATGCCATGCTGTGCAGTGAGCGCAAAAGGCTGGTGGAGGAATCCGTGGATGCTCTCAAGCAGCATCTTGAGGACAAGAAAGAGGTCATCGCCGCTCGTCGCAGAGACTAGTTCCCGCCGCCTGCAGCAATGCATCAAGAAAGTAGAGATCAGCGAGCCAGATCATTGTCTTCCTTCTTCTTTTGCCCTTGAGTATTTCGGGCGTTGCCGCATGTTGCTTTTTTTAATTATGTTCCTAAAAATGTATGACAATTATTATCCATTGCCATCGTCCGTATATTCATTATGCTTGCTATAAGTCGAAGTCAATGCTATATAGGTCCTTCGGATCTTACATCAAGATCCGTGCAAAACTTTCTTTTTAGATTTTCATTTCTCTCTCTTAAATCTCAGTCCAGTGAGACATATAGGAAAGCCGTAGAACAGGGGCTCGGGCGCCATTAATGGAGACGTTGGGATGGAGGTGCATAGCGGGTAGCGGTCAAAGGGCTCTCCTCCCGATGAGCACGCGCAGGGGTCTGATCGCACGCCTCTCGTACTCAAATAGCTACCCCGCATGACACCTCCTAGCCAATAAAAAAAGGGGACGTGTGGCGGCGCGTAATTTGTATGTAGAACCCCCACGGTTTCAATAATACTTGTGTTTCCGATTTGTAATGTGACAACACTTGTTCCAAAATGACTTTGTTGATTGTTAATGTGTGCACCTTTGCAAATCGGACAGAAAAATTACCACAACATGCTGGTGCCATGTCATGACACCATGCCAAGCTTCATGATTTTCAGGCGTGTTTTGGATTTGCAGGAATTAAAAAACCAAGTTTCTCAATCGTTCCGGCCGAGCCACGACGCCCACATGTTTGAATTTCATTCCCATTTCTTGCATGGGACCTAGAAATTCACCCAAGGACACACATGTGATTTTTCAACCAACTTTGGTGCACTGGATCATGTGCTTGTAGTTCAAATTTGAATTATGCACACTAAATGCCCAGATACTCAATTAATGTATAGAAAAAGGCCAAACGAACCCCGAAAAATTCCAAAATTAAACACAACACTCTTGTTGTTCTATGTTGACAATAGAATTTTTTTGAAAGCAATAAGAGGCAACATATATCATCCCGTCCCCAAAGGTGGCACGTTCTCTACCGAAACTATCACGCTTGTTGTGAGAAGCTCTGGTTTGTGAGAAGCTTATGCCCAAACCTGCCCCAAATGGGACAATTTTTTTACAACGACACGTTGATGCCGCTCCATGATAGCATGCCAAGTTTCATGAAATTCAAACGAGTTTTGGATTTACTAGAATTTAAAACCAGATATGTCAACGTTTTGCCGGCAATCAAAAGTGCCCTGGTGTTTGAATTTCGTTCCCATTTCTTGCATGGAACCTAGAAATTCACCCAAGGAAACACATGTGATTTTTCAACCACCTTTGGTGCACTGGAGCATGTGCTTGTAGTTCAAATTTAAATTATGCACATTAAATGCCTAAAAACCCAATTAATGTATAAAAAACGCCAAACGAACCCGGAAAATTCCAAAATTAAACTCAACACTCCTGTCGTCATGCACGCCCTTCATAAATCGAACCATCACCGAGGAAGTTTCATGGTTTCGAGGGGGAAATCACCAAGATTGAAGGGGGGGGTCCAAATTTCCTTTGTCCTTTGTCTACGAGTTTTTTCTACGATGAACATACAACCTGCAAATCACCGCGTTCAAATTTGGCACTTTTTCGTGTTCATTTGCCATATTTAGTGGATTATGTGCATTTCCTAGGCATTAATAAACATAATTCAAGTTCAAACAATCGATGCTTGAAAGGGTTCACAAGAACGGACAGGAAAACCATGCTCGTGCCATTTAGTAAATTCTCACGCCTTTTACAAAGAAGGGACAGATATTTCGATGAAATGTGTGGCAATAGTTAACCACAAACATTTGTTTGTTGGGTTTTCAACTTTAGGAAAACTGAAATAAATGCTTGAAAAACCATGACACCTGGCATGGTGCCATGGTATGACCTCACCATGAAATGATAAAATTTAGAGAAGGTTTGGCTTATGTCGTCATGCATGCCCTTCATAAATAGAACCATCACCGAGGAAGTTCCATGCTTTCGAGAGGGAAATCCCCAAGATTGAAGGGGAATCCAAATTTCCGTCCTAGTTTGTCATTCAGTTTTTTCCAACGATCAACACACCGCCTCAAATGCAACATGTTCAAATTTGATAATTTTCCGGGCTAATGTACCATATTTATGTGATTATGTGTATTTTCTAGGCATTAATGGACATAATTCAAATTCAAACAATAGGTGCATCAAGAGATGCATAAGAACGGTCTGGAAAACCATGCTCGTGATATTTAGTACATTCTCATGCCTTTTACAAGGAATGGGCAGGTATTTCAAGGAAATGTGTAGCAATAGTCAACCATAAACGCGTCGTTTACTGGGTTAACAACTATACAAAAAATGAAACACATGGTTGGAGAACATGACGCCTGGCGTGTTGCCATGGTATGGCCTCACCATGCCCTGGTAAAAATTGGAGAATGTTTTCCTATATCATGATGCACGCCTTTCATAAATCAAACCATCACCGAGGAAGTTTCATGGTTTCGAGGCAGAAATCACCAAGATTGAAGGGGGATCCAAATTTCCTTTGTTCTTTGTCCACGAGCTTTTTATCTACGATGAACATACAACCTACAAATCACCGTGTTTAAATTTGGCACTTTTCCGGGTTCATTTGCCATATTTAGGGGATTATCCGCATTTCCTAGGCATTAATGCACATAATTCAAGTTCAAACAATCGGTGCATGAAAGGGTCCACAAGAACGGCCTGGAAAACCATGCTTGTGCCATTTAGTAAATTCGCATGCCTTTTACATGGAAGGGACAGATATTTCGATGAAATGTGTGGCAATAGTCAACCACAAGCGTTTGTTTATTAAGTTTTCAACTATAGAAAAACTGAAATAAATACTTGAAAACATGATGCCTGGCATGGTGTGCCATGGTATGACCTCACCATGCATTAGTAAAAATTAGAGGAGGTTTGGCTTATGTCGTCATGCACGGCCTTCATAAATCGAACCATCACCAAAGAAGTTCCATTCTTTCGAGAGGGAAATCACCGAGATTGAAGGGGAATCCAAATTTTCTTCGTTCTTTGCCATGGAGTTTTTTTTTCTATGACGAACACACACCTTGCAAATCACCGTGTTCATATTTGGCATTTTTTCGGGCTCATTTACAATATTTAGGGGATTGTGTGCATTTTCTAGGCATTTAGCACATATAAATCCAATCCAGCTACAGGTGCACGGGTGTGACGTGAGGGATGTGGATTGCCATTCGGTTGCGGCACATCCTACGGTGCACACGCGCAATCCGCGTGGCTGGGTTTCCGGCCAATCATAACGCAACACACAATAGGCTCAGTGCACACTGTTTCCGGAAGCGACGGAGATGAACCGTGTACGATAATGAACGAGCAAAATTGTATGGGAAGCCAAATTTTTGTTGTCATTTGTCATTCAGCTCTTGCATAAGTCAGTTACCTGTGCGATGTTTCCTAATAAACCAGGAGTACCATTGACCCAAAAAATCAAGTACACGTGTACATTTTTTTGGAGACAGGATCTGCCAACTTTCTTTTTTCTAGCACACGAGTATTTTACGCGCTTCATCTGCATTGTGTGTTTCTCCCACCCAAGTTTCAAGTTTCGCAGCGAAATTTTCATTTGGTGCGCGGTTTCAGAATTTATTCCTCCAACCACAACCTCACCCTCAGTATCCCCCTCGCGCCTCCACCTACCGGCATCTCAAACCGCCGCCGCCGCAACCACAGCTTCAATCACATCTACGTTCTGCTCGGATCCAGTCAGATAACCCACCGATCTCTATCACGGTCCCGGCCTGATTGCTTAAATGGCGCATGGGAAACATCCTCATGCCTCCAAATCCCCACCGCCAGGAGCTGATGGCGGTCCATGGCGTGATGGCCGCTGTGCATGTTGACTCGGAGGAACACCTCGCCTCCGCCGCCGCCGCCGACATGGTGCAGGCTCTGGCCCAGATGAAGTCCCCCAGCGACTACCCCCATGACTTAACAGGTAAGATCTGACCAGCTAAATCTTACCAATACCACTTGCAACGGCTAAGATTTGTACGGTTGATGTATTAAGCATGTTCGTGCCTTGTTTATTTCAGTACTACACACTGTGTGATGTTCAAATATTACCGTGCCCAGCTCAATTCCACCAATACCAGCAACAAACTTACAATACATGACTCAGGATATCACTAAAGATGCTGCCCATTTGCTATTTTTAGTGGATGCTAACCCTGTTGTACTTAACATGCCTGTCCATGTACTAACGCAGGGTCATAACAGCCGATGCTGTTGTTTGCCTTCGAGGTTAGCTGCATCCCATGTCTTACAGTATTTCACATCATTTGTGCAATTGCAGTTTAACATCTACCATTTACTAGTTGCCTGTAGGTACACATGCCAGTGGCACTGATCCACGCTTCAACCCGGAGGACCAGCTCGCCTCCCCCGCCGCTGACTTTGGGCGGGCTCTGGCCAAGATGAAGTGCCCCAGCAACTACGTCTCAGGACTTACCAAGTATGTACTCACCAGTTCAATCATACCAATCCAGTTGCAATTAATGGCTATGTTTTGTACTGTCGATGTATTAAGCATGTTGTAGTAAATGTGCCTAACACGTTTTAGCTATTTTCCCTACCTTTTTATAAACAACTGGGTCATTATCTGCTCTGGCAGCACCTGCCCTATGATGTTTAACTCTGCTAATTGCATTTTTATCAGTACCGGTTTCAATGGCCATTAAGCCTGTTGCAATTAACAGTTGTATCCATTTTTAAAGAGTTGTATTCCAATGGCTACAAACTTACAAAACATGAACTAGGGTGTTGTTAAGATTGTTGCAATTAACAGTTGTATCCATTTTTTAATCTGTCCATTTGCTACCGTGCTACTCTTTCGCAATGAAGATATCACTACAGATGTTGCCATTTTATTACCATTTGCTATTTTTGGTGGATGTTAACCCTATTGTAGTTAATATTAGCTTTCCGTGTACTTACACAGGGCTACAATGGGCGACGATGTTGTTTGCTGTCGAGGTAGGCTGCATCTCATGTCTTATACACCATCTATTCCTAAATATAAGTATTTTTAGAGATTCCAATATAGACTACATAAGGAGCAAAAGGAGTGAATCTAGATTCTAATCTAAACTATATCTATAATTCTATATACATTCGTTTGTAGTTCATATTGAAATCTCAAAAAAAATACTTGTACTTAGGAACATAGGTAGTTGTATTTTACATCATTTGTGTAATCTCAGTTTAGCTTCTAACAGGTATTGGTTTGCTTGTAGGTACATATATGAGCGGTACTGATCCATGCTTCAATCCCTTTTGTGTATGGGGCTATGAGATATTCATGAACAAGCATCAAGTGAGCAAACTAAGAAAGATTGTTAGGCGAAAGAAATGGGTGATTGGAATTAAGCTCTTTATTTACACTTTGTCGAAGACAACACTGAACTTTACGATGGTAAGTAATGTGTTGCCTTTTTCCCCCTGCCCACAACAAGTTACTCTATTAGACCTCAGTATCTGATATTTGTCTGTTTTCAGTGTTTTCCGAAGCTATTTACTGAGGATTACCTTGCAAACTACATGACCGGAGTGGCGACAACTAAGGTTAAAGCATATAATTCATGCTACCATGATAATGCTCTAGAAGTCTTCCTGAAGGCTGTGAAGGATGGGCGGGCGATCGTCACAAGGGGTTGGAAAAAAGTGGTTCGTGCCTATGGCATGCAGGAATGCACATTATGGGCATTCCGCTTCTTCAACACCGTCGGCAGGCAAAATGATTTACACTTGTCTCTTCACCATTACCACCTTTAAATATTGTGGTTCATCATAGTTAATTGTTGCCTAATCCTGTAATTACTGAAGATATTGTACTGGCAAGTTTATTTATGGATTCGTTGCTGAACCAATGTGCTGAGAATTTGAATTGCATGTTTCCTATTTCAAAATTTCCAAGTCGATTAATAAATTACAGGCAAAAATAAAAAGAGAATAGACAGTCATGGAACTTTGCAAACGGTTCTGGTAGTAAAAGCACTTGTGACGGATAGCCCAATGCCACACAGTTTCTACATCAAATCGTGTGTGATGTAGTTCATAAAAGCAAACAGTTAACCAAGGCAGAGCGTGTGTGATAGTTACATCTTTCACACACGAGCGTATACATAAAACTGTGTGGGATGTACATAAGAACGGAAACGTTTACCCTGGATTGACTGTGTGGGATGTACATAAGAACGGGAACGTATTCCTTGGATTGACTATGTGTGATATACATACCTACGGAAATGTTTTTCTGGGATTCATCGTGTGGGATGTACATACCTACGAAAATGATTGGGTTTCGATGCCTCGCCCGATCGAACATGAGCTCATTTGGTGTCCTAGGAGGGCCTATCCCCGACGATTTTTGGGTCTTGTTGGAAGAACCCCCTATCGCCCACACTCACTAGGCGACGGTTCCAAATGCCGTCGCGGAAAGGGGTTAAAACCCGTTTGTATAGCACCGACGCATACTAGTGAAGCGAAGAGGAGTACCTCTTTCAGCTGGAAGTGATGTGTCCTCCTTCTGTTTTTTCAATGTTCTTATTATGGTTCGCTGGAAACAAGATGTTGTGGAGGATGGTGGAGCCCTGGACGAACCCATGGGAAAGTTATTGATTGTGGTGCGGTGGCTGTCTGTCGGCGGCGGGAAGCAGATCCCACACGGCGAATGAATGCATAGCGGGAACAACTCCGGTTCGGTGGACGGTTGCGACAGTGGAGCGGCAACGGTGAGGCGCAGGATGTCGTGGTTGCTACTTCTCGATCTTGCGTTGATTTTTCCCTTGAAGAGGAAAGGGTGATGCAACAAACTAGAGATAATTATTTCCCTCAGTGTATCAATCTAGTATGAGGCACAAGTAAGTCCCCAATAGATGCACCTGCAGAAACTAACAAACACTTGCACACAACATGAAAAAGGGGTTGCCAATCCCTTCACGGTCAGTAGCAAGAGTGATATCTAATAGAGATAGATTTAAAATATAAATAAAAGGTAAAATAAAGTAAACACAAATAAATTGTAGAAAGGTATTTTTGGGTTTTGGGTTTATAGATCTGAAAATATATGATAAGGAATAGACCCCGGGGCCATATGTTTCACTAGAGGCTTCTTTATCGAAGAAAACATACAGTGGGTAAATGCATTACTGATGAGCAATTGATATAAAAGTGCAAAGTTATGACGATATTTAAGGCAATGATCATGAATATAGGCATCACGTCCGATACAAGTAGAGCGAAACGTTTCTACATCTACTACTATTACTCCACACATCGACCGCTATCCAGCATGCATCTAGTGTATTGAGTTCATAAGAACAGAGTATCGCCTTAAGCAAGATGACATGATGTAGAGGGATAAACTCAAGCAATATGATATAAACCTGATATTTTTATCCTTAATGGCAACAATACAATACGAGTCTCGCTACCCTTTCCGTGACTCGGTGAGGACACCGTAAGATTGAACCCATCACAACGCACCTCTCCCATTGCAAGAAAAACTAATCTAGTTGGCCAAACCAAATCGAAAGATTGTAGACAAATACAAAGCTATCTTAATCATGCATAAAAGATTTCAAAGAAGACTCAAATAATATTCATAGATAATCTAATCATAAATCCACAATTCATCGGATCTCTACAAACGCACCGCAAAAGAAGATTACATCGAATAGATCTCCAAGAACATCGACGAGAACATTATATTGAAGATCAAAGAAAGAGAAGAAGCCATCTAGCCACTAGCTATGGACCTGTAGGCCTGTTGTAAACTACTCACACATCATTGGTAGGTCAGCAAGGTTGATGTAGATGCCCTCCATGATCGAATCCCCCTCCAGCGGAGTACCAGAAAAGGTCCCAAGATGGGATCTTACGAGGATGGAAGCTTGCGGCGGTGGAAAAGTATTTTTGGTGTGCACATTTGGGTATTTATATAGCTGGAGTTAAGGTTAAAAGAGCCACGAGGAGCCCACAAGCCCTAGGGGTGCGCCCCCTAGGGCACACCCTGGGGGCTTGTGGCCACCTCATGGGTCTTCTAGCCTCTTCCCGAAGCTTTGTGGATGTCTTCTGGTCCAAGAAAATCACCGTAAAGTTTTATTCCATTTGGATTGCATTTGATGTTGATTTTTTTTAAAGACAAAAACAAGGAAAAAAACAGAAACTAGCATTGCGCACTAGGTTAATAGGTTAGTCCCAAAAATGATATAAAATAACATATTAATGCACATAAAACATCCAAAGTAGATAATATTATAGCATGGAACAATAAAAAATTATAGATATGTTGGAGACGTATCAAGCATCCCCAAGCTTAATTCCTGCTCGTCCTCGAGTAGGTAAATGATAAAAACAGATTTTTTATGCGGAATGCTACCTAACATATTTATCAATGTAACTTTTCTTAAGGTGTCATGAATGTTCAGATCTGTAAGATTCAAAACAAAAGTTTAATATTGACATAAAAACAATAATACTTCAAGCATAAAAGCAAAATCATGAAACTTCAAAATAACATGGCTAAAGAAAGTTATCCCTACAAAATCATATATTCTTATGCTCCCTCTTCTCAACACAAAGTATAAATCATGTACTACCCCGGTGTCGGCCAAGCAATTGGTTCATACTTTTTAACGTGCTTCAACTTTTTCAACTCTTCATGCAATACATGAGCATGAGCCATGGATATATAACTATATATAAGTGGAATAGAAAGTGGTAGTAGACAAAAGAAGGGAGAAAGTCTCGCATCAACTAGGCAAATTAATGGGATATGGAGATGTCGTTCAATTGGTATCAATGTGAGTATAGGGATTGCCATGTAACAAATGCACTAGAGCTATAAGTGTATGAAAGCTCAAAATAAAATTAGGTGTGTGTGCATCCAACTTGCTTGCTCATGAAGACCTCGGGCATTTGAGGAAGCCCATCATCGGAATAAACAAGTGATGTTCTCTAATGAAAAATCCCCACTAGTAATATATGAAAATTTCAACATAGGAGATTCTCTATCATGAAGAACATGGTGCTATTTTGAAGCACAAGTGTGGAAAAGGATCGTAACATTGTCCCTTCTCTCTTTTTCTCTCATTTATTTTTTTCCTTTTCTTTTCTCTTTTCTCTTATTTGGGCACTTTGGCCTCTTTTTTAATTAGGGCTCTTTGGCCTCTTTTATTTTATAAACCTCACATGGGACAATGCCCCAAAAATTACAACTCAAGGTGAAAACTCATAATGACGGAACAGTGGAGTTACATGGCATTATATCTCGGAATGGCTATGAAAATGCCATAATAGGTAGGTATGCTGGCTGTTTTGGGGAAAGGTATAAGGTGGGTTTAATGCACCAGCGGAAGTTGCGTGGTACTACAGTGGCTAACAAAGGTAAAAGGGTGAGAGTGTGTATAATCCATGGACTCATTGTTAGTCATAAGGAACTCACATATTTATTGCAAAATGTTTGTAATCCCATGAAGCAAAGTACTACTACACATGTTCCTAGGGGAGAGGCAGGTAGGATTTAACCATCGCGCGCTCCCGACTTTCAGACAAAGGAACACAATCAAGGATAAATTGTTCTCCAACTTCATCACATAACGGAAAGACTATACGTGCATGCTATGGGAATCACGAACCTTAACACAAGTATTTTTACTCTTCCACAATTTACTTCTAGCATGACTCTAATATTACCATCTTCATATCTCAAAACAATTGCAAGGAATCAAACTTCTCATATATTCAATGCTCTTTATGAAAGTTAGTGTTATTTCTCCCTTGGATGCCCATCATATGAGGACTAAATTCATAACCTAACAAAATTACCATGATGTTTATTAAGACTCTCCAAATAATATTAGAGCAGCATGAGAGTTCATCAAATTCTACAAAATAACATCACCGCCATGCTAAAAAAGATATAGGTGAAGCACTAGAGCAACTGCCTAGCTCAAAAAATATAAGTGAAGCACATAGAATATTCTAATAAATTCATGATTAATGTGTGTCCCTCTCAAAAGGTGTGTACAACAAGTATAATTGTGGCAAACTAAAAGGCAAATAATCTTATCATACAAGACGCTCCAAGCAAAACACATATCTAGGAAAATGATCATGTGTATAGGCATCACGTCCAAGATTAGTAGACGTTCTCTTGCCTGCATCTACCACTACTACTTCACACATCGACCACTATCCAGCATGCATCTAGTGTATTAATGTGACGCCCGAAGACAAACGTCCCAGAAGATTCCAGAAGATTCCAGATGTTCCGGGTTCTTCCATGTGATTCAGTTGTGCTTGCTTTATTTATTTTGCATTGCATCATGTCATTCATTTTTTGCATCTCAACCAAATAAATTGTGTGGGCCTTCGGTCCATTTAAATCGAGGGAAGGTGACTTCTCTTTATAACATATAAAAGCCTCCTAATATTTATGGAGCTATATTAATAAATATTCCATGGCTTCGGAATCACCGTAACACACTTGCAATATTTCCCCATGTCTTTTTCACTTCGAGTTTCACCGTCAAAACCTTCCCTATATTCTTTTCCCATTTATCGAGGCTCCTCCAATTATCTAGACTCCTTTTAAACTCCTTTAAGGCAAGCTATTTATTTTAGTTTGTTTATCCCTAATTTTGTTGGAACTATTTAGCCTTTCAAAATTGTTCCATCGTTTTTATTCTTATTCTTTGCCTCTTTTCTTATTTTTTTTGCACTCTCTCTAATTATTTATGTTAAAGAAATAAAAAGGAAGAGGGCTCAGTCTCCAGGCCTTCCTAGAGCCCAGCCACAGCTGGCCCATCATCAGCCTCCAGCCCATCTATCCTCCAGCCGCAGCCTGCCTTCAGCCCAGGCCCAGCCGGCCGAACCCTAGCGACCGACTGCCCCGAGCCAGCGCTCCTCCCCTCGCTCTCCTTTCCCCCGCCGCCAGCCGCTCCCTCTCGCTAACTACCCCTCGTCCCGATCCTCCCCCATCGTCCCCTCGTCCCGATCCTCCCCCCATCGCGCCTGACGCCCGCGGCCTTCTCCAGGGAGGTCGAAGCCCCGCGCTCGACCATCTCCCTCCTGTTCCGCGCCGGCAGGCCCCAGCCTCCGGTCCACCGCAAGTTCCTCCTCGCAGGCCCACGACCCTGCATCGCCTCCATCGCCTCCCTCCGTCCGCGCATCGGCCACCGCGGCCCCTCCTCCTCACGCGCTGCTGCAGCAAGGCCGCGCCTCTGCCGCGCTGCCCGGGCCTCTTCCTCCCCTCCTCGCCAAGCACCGAGGCCCCAGCTCCCGCAGCGCCCAGGCCGCCCGTCCTGCTGCCTCCATCCTCCAGAGGCCATGGCCTCGTCGAGTGCTCCTGTCCGCCGCCGTGGTACCTTGGTGGCCCGCACCTTCCCCTGCAGCATCATCGTCCTCGCGTTCGGCCACCGGCTCCCATGTTGTGCCGTGGCCTCTTCCTCGCCAAGTTGCCGCTGCCAGGACCTTTGCTGCTCCATGTTGGACCGCCTTGTTATGTTGCTGTTTTTTTTTGTTCTTTTGATGTGAAGACCGCAGCCGCAAGACCGAGATGGCGAACAAGTACCACGACGACCCGAACCGCTGCGTACGTGTACATCTACAACGAGTCCGGCAAGTACCACGATGACCTTATGACAAGTACCACGACGACCGAACGGCTACGATGGCGAGTACCTCTCCGATGAACATGAACAACTACATGGCGATGCGACAAGTACCCCTACGGAACGAGTACCCCTACCGATGACCGTGAACAACTACCGCCGTCGTGGAACCGCCAAGACGAACGGAACAACTACTTCCCACTACGAACGCGTACCCCTACGTCGATGACGATCCCGACAAGTACCACTACCCCCGACATGTACATCTACGAGAACGTCTACTTCCGCTACCATCGCCCGAGTACAACTACCGCCTCGTGAACGGCAACTTCCTCTTCGGAAACGTGAACGACTCCTTCCTCTATGTCTTGAACCGCCCCGAAACGAGTGTTTCGAAGGTATAACCCCGAGACGTGACCCATGGAATGCTTGTTGTGTTGTATGAAATGTTTCCCGTGTGTGCACCGTGTCCGTTTCGTCCCTTTTGTCATGTTCCTCGGTTGCCTCGTCGCCGACTCGTGGGAACCCGGTGACGGGATCGCCCCACCTTTCATCTTGTTCCGCTCGCTCACTCCGCCTTTCTTTTGCACCGGTCTCTCAACGAGTTACCGGTACCGATATGTTGCCGTGGCATCATTTTCGGAATCGTTGCCGTGGCACCCTTTTCCTTCCACCACGGTGATGATGCTTCATATCATCTTCTTGTTAACCTTTTAATAAAATTGCATAAACTTGATCATGTCATCCGCATCATGTTAACAACACTAAAATGTTTAATTATTGTTTGCTTATAATTATTAAACATGCTCATGGGGATTTTCCGGATATGTTGTTGTTATTCTCCGGCCTCATTTAAATTGCCTAGTTAGTGTAGTTTTATTATGCTTCACCTCTTGCCATGTTAACCAACATTTAATCGTGTCTTGTAAATAACGAGAGTCAACTAAATAATTAATATGTGGTGTTTCATCAATATGCAACTCGTTGCATATTGAGCTCCACTTAACTTGTAGTGTTGTTTGTGCACTTCGCCATGCCATGCATATTTAAACCGGACATGCATCATACTTGTTTGTGCATCGTATGCCATGTTTATGCTTGTGTGTTTACCGTGTTGTTTCTTTCTTTCCGGTTGTTTCTCTTGTTAGCTTCGGTTTTGTTCCAGAGTTGTGAGGATTCTCTCGTCTGTGTTGCTCCGCCTACTTCATGGATCCGTTCTTCTCCCTTGTGGAATCCCAGGCAGGTGACCGAACCCGGATACCATTACTATTTTTGCCTATTGCTAGTAGTCTCGCTCTATGGATTTGCCTCAATGCCCATGCCTTTCTTGTCAGCCTCCTATTGTAACCATGATCCTGTCTAACCATCCTACCTATGCAAACCGTTGATTGGCTATACGTAGGCTTCGCTCAGCCCCTCTTATAGCATTGTTAGTTGCAGGTGAAGATTGAAGATGCTTGCTTCATGTTGAAGTTGTTGGGTTATATCACACTATATAATGCTTAAATGAAATCATCTATATATTGGCAAGGGTGGAAGGCCAAGCCTTTTGCTTGGTGATTTGTTCCACTCATGCTGTTAGGAACCGTATAAACCGGTGTTATGTTCCTTGATTATGCGTTCCTAACACGGTTGGGGTGTATGGGACCCCCTTGATAAACCGCTAAGTGCTAAATCTTTTCCAGCAAGTCCCAACATTGGTACTATTCGCCTAATAACTAATAAAACTTGCATAAGGGTCTTGCAAACCCTCTTTTATTTTAATTCAACCCCCCCGGGCCAGTGCTCCACATGAGTGTTGGTCCGAAATGAGCGGACTGCGGGGCCACCTCAAGGAAACTCGAGGGCTGGTAAAAACCCGTACGATGTCTCATCCGGTCGTGTCCTGAGACTTAGATACGCGCGGCTACTATCAGGGTGTCGACACGCCGGGAGGATTTGCTGGATTAGCCTTACCTTAGTTCGGAGTATCTTGAGCACGGGATACCGAGAATACTCGGGTCTTCCCACCTATGGAGTTGCGACTCCGCGGATCGTGGGCTTGTAATGGGTCAAGTTGGAACACCCCTGCAGGGTTTTGAACTTTCGAAAGCCGTGCCCGCAGTTATGTGGCAGATGGGAGCTTGTTAATATCCGGTTGTAGATAACTTGACACCATGTTCCAATACACTACCAGCGTGAGTACCGTGACTGTCATTTTCCGAAAGGGGTTTCGGGAGATGAACACGGTGAGGTTATGTTTGACCGGCTTTAGTTAGGATCACTTCGTGATCATCTCTCGACCGAGGCACCTTCTCTTCTCGCTCTCTTATACGTAAGTTAGTGCTAGTGCTGCTGCAGACTCTTGTTTTTCCCTTCACCTCTTGTTCTTTCTTCAGCCTTGTCCTCACCCAAGGCTTAAATAGTCGTGTTACCCGGGAACGGGATTGCTGAGTCCTCTGTGGCTCACAGTTACTTCACCACACCAGATGCAGGTTCAGCCGAGTTTGATGCAGGAGTTGGATCAGTTCTTCACTGGGAGCTCGATGAAGAGTTTGGCCGTATGCTTGTGACGTTTCGATGATCAGTAGTGGTTTCTACTAGGATTCGATCCTGACCTGTGGCTTTATGTTGTTTTGGTATCTTTCTTTTGGATCTTACCCGTAGTCGGGTTGTGATGTTTTTGAATGATGTCTTGCTTATGTAATGTATTGTGTGAAGTGGCGAGTGTAAGCCAACTATCTCCTTTTGCAATTTAATCCCTCTTTTACATGAGTCGTGCAAAGATACCAAACTTGAGATCATTCTAGGATGGGCTTATACCTTTAAGTTGTGCCTCGACACGTAGGAGGTATAGTCCCATCCTGGGCATTACAAGTTGGTATCAGAGCCTTCTCCGACCTAGAAGCCCCCACTGATTGATCGAATCGTTGACGGTTGAGTCTAGGCACACACTTGAAAATGTTTTGAGTCCTATATATATATCGGAGAGTAGGATTTCTTTTGCTCCTCATCCCTTTTCATTCTGGTGAGGACTCCTGACGACTACTCTTGTCTCTTCTACTTTCAAAATTGCACCAAATTTTTTTTAGGATCTCGCGAGTATTGTTTGGATTGTTCTGATGTCTTTGTGACGAGAACATTGTTCTCGATGCCTCCTGTCATTAGGGGTTGTGGCAGTGTCCCGGGGAGTTGAGCTCCGAGGTGTTGTCGTCACAAATCCATCGCGGCAGTACTAGAATACTTAAGACGGCCGACATCGAAAACTCTCCTATGCGGTTAGTGGCAAGATAACCCCGACATCACCCAGTACTGGGGAGGTAGTTCGAGAGTATTGCCATAGCTTGTATAGTGGATGCGTTTCGAAGGTCCGAGGTAAATGGTTTCCGAGAACGACTGGTTATGTGTTGAAGGATGGATACAGCTGGATGTAGGTTTAGAGTTGAGTGCGCGGTGCTTCCCCTGTATCCCCAACACCTGATTGCATAACTGGAAACTTTCGGAAATCTATAGGTGGGTTCATCTAGTAGTTCTAGGCATTCTTCCAACGGATGCTCGATATGAAGTTCGGGGTTCTACATTGAGTGAAGTGCTTTTATGGACTTGTTCTGATCGGGAGTTGCATCTTAAAGGGTCCTTGGCTATGCTGATCCGGGGATGACAAAACCCTTTTGTAACACGTTCCATGAGCTTTCAGCACGAAGATGTCGAACGAAGCTTCTATCTTGTATTTGTTCTATCTGATCCTTGTTCCCTTTTTTTTTATTATTTACCTTTTGTTCTCCAAGTGGCTTCTCGACGAGTTGATGTACCTGCGGAATTCATTCGTTCAATTCTTTGCTCGGATGATATTGTGAAGATGATGCTGCGAGATATCTATCCTTTGTTTTGTTTTGATTCTGGTATTCGAGTTGCTTCGATGTCAAATGTTGATTCCATACCTTTCTTAATCGGTATTCTCATATTTCTATGGGAGTGCTATTCCTTCTTAATCATCAAGATGGTCATGTTAAATTCTTTTTCAACCGGCGTGCCTTCTCTTCAAGTTATTCCATACGGACACCGTTGAGAAATCTGACGATTGTCTGTTTCATTCATCCCAAGTTGTCTTTGTTTTGCCCACCCTCCCACCCTTCTTCTTCTTGGAGCCAGAATTCGTAATCAAGTATCCATTTTATTCATGTGATATTTTCTTCATTCATTTCCTTCAATGTTCTTATCCGGTGATTTATCGTGAAGATGCTCAAGAGCTCCAAGTTCATCATTCTTTTGTTCTCATATTCTGCCGGTGGATGTAATTCAAGATTTCGGTGTTGATCTTATCTTTTTCCTCATTTCACAATGCTTTCTTATTCCGGTGCACCAATTAATCATTCTCCTCTTGCTATTCATATCCGGAGTGCTGAAGATTCATAATTCCATTCTTAATCCGTTCAAATTATTTTGAGGATTGTTATCTTGCTCAAGCCATTTAATTCAACCGGTGAAATATCTCTTAAGCAATCTTTTCCAACGGTGATTTCTTTAGTGGGCCCTAACCCACAGGTTTTTTCCAGGATCTTACCTGACTCTTCTAATTATTCCGGAGTTATTCTCAAATTCTTTCAAAGTGTGACGTAAGAATGATTTCCATCAGTCATATGCCTTCTCCAAGTTTACTTTCAAATTCTTTTCATCATTGGTTCAACCTTTTTAATTCTTCATTCCTGAGTGCTCAACAATTCTTATGACATTTCTCGTCTTCATTATCAGCATTTGGAGACCGAAGAAGTGTTTCTCTTAAATCTTGGCCCGTTCTCTTCAAGATTCGTGGTTTAGCTTCTTGCCATCCTCATTATTGTTCAGATTGTGAGGAATTCTTTTATACCGTCCGAAGCATTTCATGAATTCTTTTCTTTGTGATCCTCCGAAGGCCATCATTTCAGAATATTTCTTCGTTCTCAGTTTTCAACTTCGTCCTCCAAATATTCTTCATTGATGTCTCTTCGTTCGTCTCCATATTTTTACGGTGGTTCTTTCAAGATTACCCTTCTGTTGTTATCGTTTTAATTCATTTGTTCTTTTCATAATCCTACCGGTGCTTTGTTGAAGATTTATCCAAGCTTGTGCGAGATCTCTCTTTAATTCTTTGCAATGAGAATAAGTAGTATGCCAAATCCATTGCTTGTCGTCAATTTAATTTGGTGAAGGATAAGCATACAATAAATCTTATTCTTATTTCCTCGAGGTGATTTAATTCTTTGTCTGGAGCTTGTTCACCATATCATATTCTTGGTCCTAAGTTGTTCATCTTGTTTTCCGGAGCTCCAAGTTATTCCAATTATATCATTTCAAAGCTCCATCTTATTCATCGCAGGCCTTGAATCTTATTCTTTCATCTTTCACTTCTCATCCTTTTGTTACCGGAGTTCTTCATGGTGGTTCATCATGTTTTAATTCATCCTCGAAGTCTTCATCAAGATTCTTGTTGGAGCTCAAGCATTCTTCATCATGCTTTCCAATTGCAATTCTTTCTCCCTTATCTTTTGAGATGGTGTTATGTCATTTTGACAATTCCTTCATGTTTCATGATTCATGAGTTGTCAGGAATGAGATATTTAAACCCATCATTTTCTTTGTTCAGGAGATCCTTTCAACCCCCATTTTATTCGTTGGAGTTATCTTGGGTTTTATTTCACCTAAAGCTTTCCTTGAGAATTGTTGCTATTATGATGCTGATAAATGACCCAAATTCTTCATTTATCATTCCGGTGAATACGTTTATCGTCTCTTTGTTGATCTCAATCCAATTAAATGTTTCCGTCAGTGGCTGGTTGTCACCTCATAATTTTGAGATGTTTTCCATAAGCCCACATCAAGCTTATTCTTTCGTTGTTGATTTTTCCAACAACTCCATTCAACCCTTCTTCGTAAGATGCTCTTTCAAATTCAATTTTGAGAGAAGTTATCTTTTCTTCTCCGTTCAATTCTTCATTGATTTACATGCTATTCTTTCATTCCGGAGGCATTGTGATGTTGCTCTCTTCGAACCATCATCTCATTTTATCAAGATCATATTCTCTTTTGCTTATCATTTAACCGGAGTGTTGTATTCTTTATTCAAGTTCCGTCATCTTATCTAGTTTTGCCTGTCTTTTAACCGGAGTGTTGTCTGAATCTTTCTTACCCCTTGGGTCATTCTTTCAATTGTTTTGGAGGCTATATGTTGTTCATTTCATAAAGTATCATCCCATCTTCTCAAGTTCTTGTTCATTTCCTTCCAATTTCAGTCGGAGTGCTGTCCGAATTCTGTCATTCTTATTCCTTGGCTGTACCATTGTGGTTTCATATTCTTTTGGTTCGTAAGCTCTTGTTTCATGTCTTTCACCTACAAGGTTCTTGTTATGTTCCTTGTTCCTCTTTTCTAACGAAGTATTTTCATATTTGTTCATCTCCGTTGTATTCTTTCCTTCAAGATTGTTCAACCTCTCAAGGTTCTTTGGTTTTCACTCGTTTGTCAAAGAAGCAACTTTGTTTTACCTCTTCCTCTTCCATTTTTACCCGGTGATATCTCTAGGATCTCGGGTCGAGATCCTCTGTTAGTGTGGGAGAGTTGTGACGCCCGAAGACCGACGTCCCAGAAGATTCCAGAAGATTCCAGATGTTCCGGGTTCTTCCATGTGTTTCAGTTGTGCTTGCTTTATTTATTTTGCATTGCATCATGTCATCATGCCATCATGTCGTTCATTTTTTGCATCTCAACCAAATAAATTGTGTGGGCCTTCGGTCCATTTAAATCGAGGGAAGGTGACTTCTCTTTATAACATATAAAAGCCTCCTAATATTTATGGAGCTATATTAATAAATATTCCATGGCTTCGGAATCACCGTAACACACTTGCAATATTTCCCCATGTCTTTTTCACTTCGAGTTTCACCGTCAGAACCTTCCCTATATTCTTTTCCCGTTTATCGAGGCTCCTCCAATTATCTAGACTCCTTTTAAACTCCTATTTATTTTAGTTTGTTTATCCCTAATTTTGTTGGAACTATTTAGCCTTTCAAAATTGTTCCATCGTTTTTATTCTTATTCTTTGCCTCTTTTTTTTTGCACTCTCTCTAATTATTTATGTTAGAGAAATAAAAAGGAAGAGGGCTCAGTCTCCAGGCCTTCCTAGAGCCCAGCCACAGCTGGCCCATCATCAGCCTCCAGCCCATCTATCCTCCAGCCGCAGCCTGCCTTCAGCCCAGGCCCAGCCGGGCGAACCCTAGCGACCGACTGCCCCGAGCCAACGCTCCTCCCCTCGCTCTCCTTTCCCCCGCCGCCAGCCGCTCCCTCTCGCTAACTACCCCTCGTCCCGATCCTCCCCCATCGTCCCCTCGTCCTGATCCTCCCCCCATCGTGCCTGACGCCCGCGGCCTTCTCCAGGGAGGTCGAAGCCCCGCACCCGACCATCTCCCTCCTGTTCCGCGCCGGCAGGCCCCAGCCTCCGGGCCACCGCAAGTTCCTCCTCGCAGGCCCGCGACCCTGCATCGCCTCCATCGCCTCCCTCCGTCCGCGCATCGGCCACCGCGGCCCCTCCTCCTCACGCGCTCCTCCAGCAAGGCCGCGCCTCTGCCGCGCTGCCCGGGCCTCTTCCTCCCCTCCTCGCCAAGCACCGAGGCCCCAGCTCCCGCAGCGCCCAGGCCGCCCGTCCTGCTGCCTCCATCCTCCAGAGGCCATGGCCTCGTCCAGTGCTCCGGTCCGCCGCCGTGGTACCTTGGTGGCCCGCACCTTCCCCTGCAGCATCATCGTCCTCGCGTCTGGCCACCGGCTCCCATGCTGTGCCGTGGCCTCTTCCTCGCCAAGTTGCCGCTGCCAGGACCTTTGCTGCTCCATGTTGGACCGCCTTGTTATGTTGCTGTTTTTTTTTGTTCTTTTGATGTGAAGACCGCAGCCGCAAGACCGAGATGGCGAACAAGTACCACGACGACCCGAACCGCTGCGTACGTGTACATCTACAACGAGTCCGGCAAGTACCACGACGACCTTATGACAAGTACCACGACGACCGAACGGCTACGATGGCGAGTACCTCTTCGATGAACGTGAACAACTACATGGCGATGCAACAAGTACCCCTACGGAACGAGTACCCCTACCGATGACCGTGAACAACTACCGCCGTCGTGGAACCGCCAAGACGAACGAAACAACTACTTCCCACTACAAACGCGTACCCCTACGTCGACGACGATACCGACAAGTACCACTACCGCCGACATGTACATCTACGAGAACGTCTACTTCCGCTACCGTCGCCCGAGTACAACTACCGCCTCGTGAACGGCTACTTCCTCTTCGGAAACGTGAACGACTCCTTCCTCTACGTCTCGAACCGCCCCGAAACGAGTGTTTCGAAGGTATAACCCCGAGACGTGACCCGTGGAATGCTTGTTGTGTTGTATGAAATGTTTCCCGTGTGTGCACCGTGTCCGTTTCGTCCCTTTTGTCATGTTCCTCGGTTGCCTCGTCGCCGACTCGTGGGAACCCGGTGACGGGATCGCCCCACCTTTCATCTTGTTCCGCTCGCTCACTCCGCCTTTCTTTTGCACCGGTCTCTCAATGAGTTACCGGTATCGATATGTTGCCGTGGCATCATTTTCGGAATCGTTGCCGTGGCACCCTTTTCCTTCCACCACGGTGACGATGCTTCATATCATCTTCTTGTTAACCTTTTAATAAAATTGCATAAACTTGATCATGTCATCCGCATCATGTTAACAACACTAAAATGTTTAATTATTGTTTGCTTATAATTATTAAACATGCTCATGGGGATTTTCCGGATATGTTGTTGTTATTCTCCGGCCTCATTTAAATTGCCTAGTTAGTGTAGTTTTATTATGCTTCACCTCTTGCCATGTTAACCAACATTTAATCTTGTCTTGTAAATAACGAGAGTCAACTAAATAATTAATATGTGGTGTTTCGTCAATATGCAACTCGTTGCATATTGAGCTCCACTTAACTTGTAGTGTTGTTTGTGCACTTTGCCATGCCATGCATATTTAAACCGGACATGCATCATACTTGTTTGTGCATCGTATGCGATGTTTATGCTTGTGTGTTTACCGTGTTGTTTCTTTCTTTCCGGTTGTTTCTCTTGTTAGCTTCGGTTTCGTTCCGGAGTTATGAGGATTCTCTCGTCTGTGTTGCTCCGCCTACTTCATGGATCCGTTCTTCTCCCTTGTGGAATCCCAGGCAAGATGACCGAACCCGGATACCATTACTATTTTTGCCTATTGCTAGTAGTCGCGCTCTATGGATTTGCCTCAATGCCCATGCCTTTCTTGTCAGCCTCCTATTGTAACCATGATCCTGTCTAACCACCCTACCTATGCAAACCGTTGATTGGCTATACGTAGGCTTCGCTCAGCCCCTCTTATAGCATTGTTAGTTGCAGGTGAAGATTGAAGATGCTTGCTTCATGTTGAAGTTGTTGGGTTATATCACACTATATAATGCTTAAATGAAATCATCTATATATTGGCAAGGGTGGAAGGGTACGCCTTTTTCTTGGTGATTTGTTCCACTCATGCCGTTAGGAACCGTATAAACCGGTGTTATGTTCCTTGATTATGCGTTCCTAACACGGTTGGGGTGTATGGGACCCCCTTGATAAACCGCTAAGTGCTAAGTCTTTTCCAGCAAGTCCCAACATTGGTACTATTCGCCTAATAACTAATAAAACTTGCATAAGGGTCTTGCAAACCCTCTTTTATTTTAATGCAACCCCCCCGGGCCAGTGCTCCACATGAGTGTTGGTCCGAAATGAGCGGACTGCGGGGCCACCTCAAGGAAACTCGAGGGCTAGTAAAAACCCGTAGGATGTCTCATCCGGTCGTGTCCTGAGACTTAGAGACGCGCGGCTACTATCAGGGTGTCGACACGCCGGGAGGATTTGCTGGATTAGCCTTACCTTAGTTCGGAGTATCTTGAGCACGGGATTCCGAGAATACTCGGGTCTTCCCACCTATGGAGTTGCGACTCCGCGGATCGTGGGCTTGTAATGGGTCAAGTTGGAACACCCCTGCAGGGTTTTGAACTTTCGAAAGCCGTGCCCGCGGTTATGTGGCAGATGGGAGCTTGTTAATATCCGGTTGTAGATAACTTGACACCATGTTCCAATACACTACCAGCGTGAGTACCGTGACTGTCATTTTCCGAAAGGGGTTTCGGGAGATGAACACGGTGGGGTTATGTTTGACCGGCTTTAGTTAGGATCACTTCGTGATCATCCCTCGACCGAGGCACCTTCTCTTCTTGCTCTCTTATACGTAAGTTAGTGCTAGTGCTGCTGCAGACTCTTGTTTTTCCCTTCACCTCTTGTTCTTTCTTCAGCCTTGTCCTCACCCAAGGCTTAAATAGTCGTGTTACCCGGGAACGGGATTGCTGAGTCCTCTATGGCTCACAGTTACTTCACCACACCAGATGCAGGTTCAGCCGAGTTTGATGCAGGAGTTGGATCAGTTCTTCACTGGGAGCTCGATGAAGAGTTTGGCCGTATGCTTGTGACGTTTCGATGATCAGTAGTGGTTTCTACTAGGATTCGATCCTGACCTGTGGCTTTATGTTGTTTTGGTATCTTTCTGTTGGATCTTACCCGTAGTCGGGTTGTGATGTTTTTGAATGATGTCTTGCTTATGTAATGTATTGTGTGAAGTGGCGAGTGTAAGACAACTATCTCCTTTTGCAATTTAATCCCTCTTTTACATGAGTCGTGCAAAGATACCAAACTTGAGAACATTCTAGGATGGGCTTATACCTTTAAGTCGTGCCTCGACACGTAGGAGGTATAGTCCCATCCTGGGCATTACAATTAAGTTCATGGGAAAATAGAGTAATGCAATAAGAACGATGACATGATGTAGACAAGATCTATGACGTAGGAATAGACCCCATCTTTTATCCTTAATAGCAACAATACATGCGTGCCATGCTGCACCTTCTGTAACAGGGAAAGGACACAGCAAGATCAAACCCATCACAAAGCACCTCTTCACATTGCAAGATAAATCGATCAAGTTAGCCAAACAAAATCCAAATATCGGAGAATAAATACGAGGCTATAATAATCAAGTATGGATATTAAATCAAGGAAAATCTGATTATAAACTCACAATTCATCGGATCCCCAAAAACACACCGCATAAAGTCATTACATCAAATAGATCTCCATGACAACTACTACTCACGCATTGAGAAACAAAGAGAGAAGAGGCCAGCTAGCTACTTCCTACGCACCCGTAGGTCTGAGGTGAACTAGTCACGCATCATCGGAGAGGCACCAATGAGGATGACGAACCCCTCTGTGATCGCGTTCCCTTCCGGCGGAGTGTCGGAAAAGGGTGCCCTCCATACCAACACTTTCCAAGGAATTTATTAGTTGACAACATAAAGTAAATTTCCTTTTCATTTCGGGACTGGGAATCCCTATTACTGCCGCACTCTCGTGCAATGACAAGTGAATAAACACTCATCTTGAGAATAACACATCTATCGTGGAAAAATATCGGCCATCCCTCACCGCCTCATGAGCGCTACGAGCACGCAAAAGACAAGTTTATTTTGAATTTTAGAGATGGCACAGACAAATTTGCTTAGAACGACAAGGGAATACTGCATATAGGTAGGTATGGTGGACTCATATGAGAAAAGTGGGTTTAAAGATTTTGGATGCACAAGTAGTATTTCTACTTAGTACAAGTGGAGGAAAGCAAATATATTGAGAAGCAACCAACCAAGAAACAAAAAATCACACAAGCGAGCATTGGGCATAACCAACACCAAATAATGCACCACAAGTAGGATGTAATTTCATTGCATAACTATTGACTTTCATGCTTGCATAGGGAATCACAAACCTTAACATCAGTAATCTTACCAAAACATAATTACTCATTAACATGACTCACATATCACTATCATCATATCTCAAAACTATAATAAAGAATCAACTTTATTTTGCCCAATGATCTTCATGAAAGTTTTTATTAATTATATCCCTCTTGAATATCTACCACTTTGGGACTAGTTTCACATGTTACTTTTTATAAGCTCAAACAAATTTAAGTGAAGAACATGAGCATAAAATTGTCTTTCTCTCAAAAAAATCTAAGTGAAGCATGAGAGCATTTCTTCAGAATCATTAAAGCGCATCGTGCTCAAAAAGATATAGGTGAAGTACTAGAGCAATTCCATAGCTCTCAAAACATTTAAGTGAAGCATAAAGAGCAAACATAGCATCAATTGGCTTTCTCAAATAACTGTGTTCAGCAAGGATAGATGACACAAACTAAAAATAAAAACAAGCAAAGACTCAAATCATACAAGACGTTCCAAGCAAAACTCATGATATGTCACGAATAAAATTATAGCTCCAAGTAAAATACCGATGGTCCTTATAAGAAAGAGGGGATGCCACTCGGGGGCATCCCCAAGCTTAGTTGCTTCATACGTCTTGAATATTACCTTGGGGTGCCTCGGGCATCCCCAAGCTTAGCCTTTTGTTAATCCTTATTCCTCCATCCATTGTGATCTCACCCAAAATTTGAAAACTTCAATCACACAAAACTCAACAAAACATCGTGAGATCCGGTAGTATAATCAAACCAATATTTACTTTAAGTAATGTGGAATATTTTGTAATTGCACTATATCTACTGTATTCTATCTTTACCATGGAAAAAATTCTTCAAAAAACCATAGATTCATTAAAACAAGCACATAACACAACGAAAACAAAATCTGTCAAAAATAGAATAGTCTGTAAAGACGTAATCTTTAGTCATACTTCTGTAACTCTAAAAATTATGAAAAATTAGGACAACATGGGAAATTTTTATATTGATAACGGGTAAAAATTTCGAGAGTTGATCATGTTCTAGTAGTCGTCAACAATTCTGGCACTAGCGCAAAAAGTTTATGATTTTCAACGCAATCAAATCAACTATCAACCAAATCATCCCAAAGGCTTTGCTTGACACAAACACTAATTTAATCCATAAAAACACATATAATCAGAGTCATATTTGTGTAATTATTGGAAAACAGCAAGAAAACCAAAAAGCAAAAAGATACAAGTTGGGTTGCCTCCCAACAAGAGCTATCATTTTACGCCCCTAGCTAGGCGTAACACATAGATCTCAAGTATTATCATCTTTCTTTTTATTTTCTATACATGTGTTCTCGTCATGAGGTTTTGAAAAAATAACTTGAAACACATTATCCATAGAAATTTTAGCATTATCAAGTTGCCCATTCGCATATCCCCTTTGATTTCCGGCCACAATCCAAGAATATTGTTGATTTACATCATTAAAAACTTGTTGGATTATATCTAAAACGAGGAACGGGGGGGG
>LR738711.1:613690501-613725484 GCA_902687465.1 Secale cereale
GGGGTTCTCTTGACAGCATCAGTGTACAGGTACCCCTCCCGTGTCGCTCCCGCGAGCGACCGGTAGGGCCAACCCTAGCGCCGCCGGGGGTCTCCCCTTCCTCCAATGCCCCCCTCGCCACCACTGGGGCACGCCGCCGGGCGAAGCCTGATCGGCGTCGGCGGCGGCGGGGTCTTCTCTCTCCTCGTTTGGACTTGCTGGCGTGGGCGAGCAACTTCGGGCGATGGTGTGGCGCGTTGGCGCAGCAGCGAGCGACTGCAGGGTCGCTTGCGAGGTGCGTGGCGAAGCTAATCCTTGCTGGTTGCATGGTGGGCTGCTGGTGATGTGTGCCCTGGCTGCTCGATTTAGAGAGCCAGATCTGATCGCATGTCTTGTGGGTTGCATGGGGCGTCCACCGGCGGCTGCGTCTGGCAGATGCTTTGTGTCCGGCGGGGTTCGTCCAGGAGCAGCAGCCGTCATGGTCGTCCGGTGGCGTATGATCTGGATCTGCTTGCCTTGAATCATCTGCTCAATGTGCTTTTCCATATGGATCTGGCCCTCTGGGTCATGAGACTTGCCTGTCCTCGGAGCTAGAGGTGGGATGACAGGTCGGGTCATTGACGAGTTCTGGAATGCTCTGCTGGAGATCTTCATTGTGTGCTTGACGCCTATAGATTGCTGGATCGGAAGGTATTCAGTTGTGTGCGCCTCTATATCAGCCCGAGTGGTTTCAGGAGGGTGTGACACGAAGCTTCGGTATCTGTTTACATTATGGGACACGTCGGTATATCGACTTCCATGGTGAAGATAATGGCGGAGAAAATCATGGCGGCTAAGGCTTGAGGCCTTGTAATGGCGGATCGAGTCTTCGTGGTGTCGAGGACTTTTCTTGGTGGTACGTGACTCATAGCAATAGCATCGGCAAGTGGGAGCGGCAGCACAGGGAGAGTACTGATACGTCTCCAACGTATCTACAATTTTTGATTGTTCCATGCTATTATACTATCCTTCTAGGATGTTTTATGGGATTTTATATACACTTTTATATGATTTGGGGGACTAACCTATTAACCTAGAGCCCAGTGCCAGTTTATGTTTTTTCCTTGTTTTTGAGTTTTACAAAAAAAGGAATATCAAACGGAGTCCAATTGACGTGCCAATTTTTGATGATTTTTTCTGGACCAAAAGAAGCCCCCGAAGTAAAAGAGTTGGGTCACGAGAGCCATTGGCTGCCCACGAGGGTGGGGGGCGCGTCCACTCCAGGTGGTGGCGCCCCCTATCTCGTGGACTGCTCGGAGGCCCCCCTGACATGTGCCCTATGCCAAAAAATCCTATAAATACTGAAACCTTCGCAAATTAACGTAGATCGGGAGTTCCGCCGCCGAAAGCCTCTGGTGCCACCAAAAACCTATATCTACCATCCATATCGCACTTGTATCACCATCTCTTCGCCGAACTAGTGCACCTATACAATTTACCATTGTATTGGGTGTGTTGGGGACACAAGAGACTCTTTGTTATTTGGTTGCAGGGTTGTTTGAGAGAGACCATCTTCATCCTACGCCTCCCACAGATTGATAAACCTTAGGTCATCCACTTGAGGGAAATTTGCTACTGTCCTACAAACCTCTGCACTTGGAGGCCCAACAACGTCTACAAGAAGAAGGTTGTGTAGTAGACATCAAGCTCTTTTCTAGCGCCGTTGCCGGGGAGGTTAGTGCTTGAAGGTATATCTTTAGATCTTGCAATCGAATCTTTTTGTTTCTTGTTTTATCACTAGTTTAGTTTATAAAAGAAAGCTACAAAAATGGAATTAAGGTTACCTCATATGCTTCATCTTTTTAATATCTTTCGTGAAAATGACGGGAAGGAAAATTGTGGTCAAGTACTAGAAGAAGAATTACATAGAATGCTTGGCACTAAAAACTTGAATGATGAGCATGCTTGCAATATTTGTAGTGTGAATCCTTTGAATATCGATGGTACTAATGATGATTGCACTAGTCATGATGAAAATATCTCATATAAGCATGTTGATTTTTGTGGAGTGCATAGAGTTTGCAAGTACATACCAAATAGGGAAGATAGATTTTACAAGAGGCATAAGTATTTAGAAACTAAATGGTTGCTACAGAGGCTAGATGATTGTGCTGAAGATTTAAAATTTCTTTGCCATCCTTGTGAACTTTGCAATGAACGTGATCACTTAAATCCCCAATGTGAATTGTTTCATGATCGCATCGTGTCAAAAAAATGTGATAACTTGATCTCCCTTGCACATCATAATGAACTTAGTTCGCTTGTGGGTTATGAAGAAATAAAACATTTAACTAAGGATCTTCCTGAATTTTTCCTTGATAAAGTCCTTGATTTTGATCAAGAGGAAATATATATGTATTGTGCGGTGAATTGCATTGAAAATCCTTATATTGCCAATTACCTTAAGACAAGAAAACAAATATGAGATGAAGAGAATACTAATGAAAGGGGAGAGATTTACCAATATCCTCCTATTATTTCTGGTGATGAATCAGGTAATGAGGAGGAGCCTTCTATTCAACCTATCTCATTAATAAGGAGCTCCAAAAAGAAGATTAAACCCACACATAATGAGAAGAAGAAAAAGAAAAGACGGAGAAGCAAAGACAAAAGGTATCCCTTCCAAATGATGTTGCTTCTATTACTCATTGTGATGATAATTCCTATACTATCGTGCTATCCATACTATTAATGATGAGAGTGATTATGCCTATGATATGAAAAGGCCCAAGCTTGAGGATGCTATGTTTTATGAGGATGACATGTTTGAGAATATATTTGCTTCCATTAATGTTTGTCCCAAGCTTGGGGATGCTACGTTTGATGAAGATGATATTTTTAGCCCCCAAGTTTTGATATGCAAATTTATTATGATGATAGCATGTCTCCTATTTATGATGATTATTGTGATGACACTTATGCTATAAAAAGTAGTAATGATTATGTTTATAAAACATGTCATGATTATGATTACCCTTTTTCTGAACATTACTCTTTTAATGTGGAAATAATCTATAGTATTCAAGTCTCTTATGATACTCCCACTATTATTCATGAGAGAAGCCACTAGAGAACACTATGGCCCCTGGGTCTATTCTCAACATATCAATCTACAATCTACTTTACTTTTCCGCTTTTACTTTCTGTTCTTATAATCAAAAATACCAAAAATATCAAACTATCATCTCTATCAGGTCTCAATTTCAGAAGTGGCCGTAAAGGGATTGACAACCCCTTATCGCGCTGGCTGCGAAGTTCTTATTTGTTTGTGCAGGTGCAAGGGACTCGCGCGTGGTCTCCAACTGGATTGATACCTTGGTTCTCAAAAACTGAGGGAAATACTTACGCTACGGTGCTGCATCACCCTTTCCTCTTCGAGGGAATTCAACGCAAGCTCGAGAAGTAGCAAGAAGAATTTCTGGCGCCGTTGCTGGGGAGACTTACGCAAAATTCATATACCAAGTACCTATCTCAAACCCTTATACTTCGCATTACATTTTTTGCCTCTCGTTTTCCTCTCCCCCACTTCACCCTTGCCGTTTTATTTGCCCTTCTTCTGCTGTGTTTTTACCGTTCGCTTGCCTCTTGTTTGCTTGTGTGTGTTGGATTGCTTGCTTGTCACTATTGCTCAGAACAATACCAAATTGTGTGACTTCTCCAATACCAACAATAATGATTATATTGGCACTCCGATTGCTCCTATTACCGATGCTGAATCTTGTGAGATCAATGCTGCTTTGTTGAATCTTGTCATGAAAGATCAATTTCTGGCCTTCCTAGTGAAGATGCCGCTACCTATCTAAACAACTTTGTTGATTTGTGTGATATGCAAAAGAAAAGGGATTCGGATAACGATATTGTTAAATTGAAGTTATTTCCTATTTCACTTAGAGATCGTGCTAAAACTTGGTTTTCCTCTTTGCCTAGAAATAGTATTGATTCGTGGAATAAGTGCAAAGATGCTTTTATCTCTAAGTACTTCCCTCCTGCTAAGATCATCTCTCTTAGAAATGATATTATGAATTTTAGGCAACTAGATCATGAGCTTGTGAGAGAATGAAATTAATGATATGTAATTGCCCTACACATGGTTTGAACTTATGGATGATTATTCAGAACTTTTATGCTGGCTTGAATTTTGCTTCTAGAATTCTTCTAGATTCGGCCGCAGGAGGCACTTTCATGGATACTACCTTGGGAGAAGCTACCAAACTCCTAGATAATATTATGGTTAATTATTCTCAATGGCACACCGAAAGATCTACTAGTAAAAAAGTGCATGCTATTGAAGAAATTAGCGTTTTGAGTGGAAAGATGGATGAACTTATGAAATTATTTGCTGCTAAGAGTGCTTCTTCTGATCCTAATGATATGCCTTTGTCCACTTTGATTAAAAATAACAATGAATCTTTGGATGTGAATTTTGTTGGTAGGAATAATTTTGGGAACAATGATTATAGAGGGAACTTTAATCCTAGGCCTTTTCCTAGTAATTCCTCTAACAATTATGGTAATTCCTACAACAACTCTTATGGAAAAATGCCTTCTGAATTTGAAACTAGTGTTAAGGAGTTTATGATTTCGCAAAAGAATTTCAATGCTATGCTTGAAGAAAAATTGCTTAAGATTGATGAATTGGCTAGAAGTGTGGATAGAAATACTCTTGATGTTGATTCTTTGAAACTTAGATCTATCCCACCTAAGAATGATATCAATGAGTCTCTCAAAGCCATGAGAATTTCCATTGATGAATGCAAAGAAAGAACCGCTAGGATGCGCACTAAAAGAGAGAATTATGTAAAAGCATGTTCTTCTAGTTATCATGAAAATAAAGATGAAGATTTGAAAGTTATTGATGTGTCTCCTATTAGATCCTTGTTTTCTAGTATAAATCTTGATGAAGATAGCATTGGAGATGATTCTACTTTAAGGTGTCCCAATGATTCTAAGTTTTTAGATCTTGATGCTAAAATTGTTAAAAGTAGGAGTGAAGAGATTAAAACTTTGCATAGTGATGAACCCACGACTTTGGATTTCAAGGGATACAATTATGATAATTGCTCTTTGATTGATTGTATTTCCTTGTTTCAATCCGTACTAAATTCTCCGCATGCTTATAGTCAAAATAAAGCTTTCACTAAACATATAGTTGATGCTTCGATGCAATCTTATGAAGAAAAACTTGAGTTAGAAGTTCTATCCCTAGAAAGCTTTATGATGAGTGGGAACCTACTATCAAAATAAAAATTAAAGATCATGAAAGCTTTGCTTTGTGTGATTTGGTTGCAAGTGTCTCCACTATCCCAAAAACTTTGTGTGATTTGCTAGGATTCCATGAGCTCGATGATTGTTCTTTGAATTTGCATCTTGCGGATTCCACTATTAAGAAACCTATGGGAAGGATTAATGATGTTCTTATTGTTGCCAATTTGAATTATGTGCCCGTAGATTTCATTGTATAGATTGCAATCCTTCTTGTCCTATTATTCTTGGTAGACCTTTCCTTAGAACGATTGGTGCAATTATTGATATGAAGGAAGTAAATATTAGATTCCAATTTCCGTTAAGGAAAGGCATGAAACACTTTCCTAGAAAGAAAATCAAATTACCATATGAATCTATTATGAGAGCCACTTATGGACTGCCTTCCAAAGATGGCAATACCTAGATCTATCCATGTATCTTGCCTAGCTAGGGGCGTAAAACGATAGCGCTTGTTGCGAGGCAACCCAATTTTATATTTTTTTGTTTTTGCTTATTTTTAGGAATAAATATTGCATCTAGCTTCTGTTTAGATGTGGTTTTGTGTTTTAATTAGTGTTTGTGCCAAGTAGAACCTTTGGGAAGACTTGTGTGAAGTTTATATGATCTTGCTCTGAAAAATAGAATCGTTAGCGCTCGCTAGAATGGTCATCATATTTTACTGGAGTGTGCTATTTAATTGATTCTTTTTGCAGATGATTAATAGACAAATTCCTCACGTTTAACAATTTAGTTTGAATTTTTTGGAGTTACAGAAGTATGCGAAACCTGCAGATTACTACAGACTGTTCTATTTTTGACAGATTCTGTTTTCATGTGTTGTTTGCTTATTTCAATGCATCTATGAGTAGTATTGGGAAGTATGAATCATAGAGAAGTTGGAATACAATAGGTTAACACCAATATAAACAAAAAATGAATTCATTGCAGTACATTTGAGTAGTGGTTTGTTTTCTTATACGAACGGAGCTCACGAGATTTTTGTCTATGTTTTGTGTTGTGAAGTTTTCAAGTTTTGAGTATTGCTTTGATGGACTATGGAACAAAGAGTGGCAAGAGCCTAAGCTTGGGGATGCCCAAGGCACCCTAAGGTAAAATTCAAGACAACCAAAACCCTAAGCTTGGGGATGCCCCGGGAAGGCATCCCCTCTTTCGTCTTCGTTCATCGGTAACTTTACTCGATGCTATATTTTTATTCACCACATGATATGTGTTTTGCTTGGAGCGTCATTTTTTTTTCTTTCGGTTTGCTTGCTGTTCGAATAAAATACCAAGATCTGAATTTTTTAAATGTTAGAGAGTCTTCACATAGTTACATAATTATTCAACTACTCATTGATCTTCACTTATATCCCTCGGAGTAGTTTGTTATCTGCTCTAGTGCTTCACTTATATCTTTTAGAGCATGGCGGTGGTTATATTTTGTAGAAATTGTTGATCTCTCATGCTTCACTTATATCCTTTTGAGAGTCTATTAAAACAGCATGGTAATGTGCTTTGGCTATAAAACTAGCCTTTGCATGATAGGCATCCAAGATCAATGTAGTAAAAACTTTCATACTAAGTGCATTGAAGAAGATGAGAAGTTGGATGCTTGATAATCCTTTTGAGATATGAGGATACTGATATTAGAGTCATGCTAGTGGAGTTATTATGAAATTGAGAAATGCTTCTGTTAAGGTTAGTGATTCTCGTAGCATGCACATATTGTGAACCGCTATGTGACGAAGTTAGAGCATGAGGTATTTGTAAAGTGTCAACCTTTATGTGGAGGTCGGGGGCGCGCGATGGTTAACTCCTACCAACCTCCCCCTAGGAGCATGCACTGATTGCTTTGTTTTGATGACTCGTAGATTTTTGCAATAAGTATATGAGTTCTTTATGACTAATGTTGAGTCCATGGATTATACGCACTCTCACCCTTCCACCATTGCTAGCCTCTCTTGTACCGCGCAACTTTCGCCGGTACCATACACCCACTATATATCCTTCCTCAAAACAGCCACCATATATATTCCTCAAAACAGCCACCATACCTACCTATCATGGCATTTCCATAGCCATTCCGAGATATATTGCCATGCAACTTTCCACCGTTCCGTTCATATGACACGCATCATATTGTCATATTGCCATGCATGATCATGTAGTTGACATCATATTTGTGGCAAAGCCACCATGCATAATTTTTCATACATGTCACTCTTGATTCATTGCACATCCCGATACACCGCCGGAGGCATTCATATAGAGTCATACTTGTTCTAGTATCGAATTGTAATATCGAGTTGTAAATCAATAAAAGTGTGATGATCATCATTATTAGAGCATTGTCCCATGTGAGGAAAGGCCAATAAAAAAGAGATGGCCCAAAAAAATAGAGAGGGGCTAAAAAAAAGAGAAAGCCCCTCCAAAAAAAAGAGAAAAGAAAAAGGGACAATTGCTACTATCTTTTTCCACACTTGTTCTTCAAAGTAGCACCATGTTCTTCATGATAGAGAGTCTCATGTTTAGTCACTTTCATATACTAGTGGGAATTTGCATTATAGAACTTGGCTTGTATATTCCAACGATGGGCTTCCTCAAATGCCCTAGGTCTTCGTGAGCAAGCAAGTTGTATGTACACCCACTAGTTTCTTTTGTTGAGCTTTCATACATGTTTATCTCTAGTGCATTCGTTGCATGGCAATCCCTACTCACTCACATTGATATCTATTGATGGGCATCTCCATAGCCCGTTGATACGCCTAGTCGATGTGAGACTATCTCCCTCCCTTTTTGTCTTCTCCACAACCACCATTCTAATCTACACAGTGCTATGTCCATGGCTCACGCTCATGTATTGCGTGAAAGTTGAAAGGTTTGAAAGAATAGAGTATGAAACCAAGTGCTTGGCTGAAACCGGGGTTGTGCATGATATGAATATTTTGTGTGATGAAGAGGGAGCATAGCCAGACTATAAGATTTTATAGGGATAACTTTCTTTAGCCATAGTATTTTGAGAAGACATGATTGCTTTGTTAGTATGCTTGAAATATTATTATTTCTTATGTCAATATAGACTTTTGTCTTGAATCTTTCAGATCTGAACGTTCATGCAACAATTAAGAGAATTAAATTGAAAAATTATGTTGGTTAGCATTCCACATCAAAATTCTGTTTTTATCATTTACCTACTCGAGGACGAGCAGGAATTAAGCTTGGGGATGCTGAAACGTCTCCAATGTATCTATAATTTTTGATTGTTCCATGCTATTATATTATCCTTCTAGGATTTTTTATGGGCTTTTATATACACTTTTATATGATTTTTGGGACTAACCTATTAACCTAGAGCCTAGTGCCAGTTTTTGTTTTTTCCTTGTTTTTGAGTTTTACAAAAAAGGAATATTAAACGGAGTCCAATTGACGTGCCAATTTTTGATCATTTTTCCTGGACCAAAAGAAGTCCCCGAAGTAAAAGAGTTGGGCCAGGAGAGCCACGGGCTGCCCACGAGGGTGGGGGCGCGCCCACTCCAGGTGGTCGCGCCCCCCTATCACATGGACAGCCCGGAGGCCCCCTGACTTGTGCCCTACGCCAAAAAATCCTATAAATACTGAAATCTCCGGAAATTTACCTAGATCGGGAGTTCCGACGCCGAAAGCCTCTGGTGCCACCAAAAACCTATATCTACCATCCATATCGCACTTGTATCACCATCTCTTCGCCAAATTAGTGCACCTATAAAATTTACCATTGTATTGGGTGTGTTGGGGACACAAGAGACTCTTTGTTATTTGGTTGCAGGATTGTTTGAGAGAGACCATCTTCATCCTACGCCTCCCACGGATTGATAAACCTTAGGTCATCCACTTGAGGGAAATTTGCTACGGTCCTACAAACCTCTGCACTTGGAGGCCCAACAACGTCTACAAGAAGAAGGTTGTGTAGTAGACATCAAGCTCTTTTCCGGCGCCGTTGCCGGGGAGGTTAGTGCTTGAAGGTATATCTTTAGATCTTGCAATCGAATATTTTTGTTTCTTGTTTTATCACTAGTTTAGTTTATAAAAGAAAACTACAAAAAATGGAATTAAGGTTACCTCATATGCTTCACCTTTTTAATATCTTTCGTGAAAATGATGGGAAGGAAAATTGAGCTCAAGTACTAGAAGAAGAATTACATAGAATGCTTGGCACTAAAAACTTGAATGATGAGCATGCTTGCAATATTTGTAGTGTGAATCCTTTGAATATCCATGGTACTAATGGTGATTGCACTAGTCATGATGAAAATATCTCATATAAGCATGTTGATTTTTGTGGCGTGCATAGAGTTTACAAGTACATACCAAATAGTGAAGATAGATTTTGCAAGAGGCATAAGTATCTAGAAACTAAATGGTTGCTACAGGGGCTAGATGATTGTGCTGAAGATTTAAAATTTCTTTGCCATCCTTGTGAACTTTGCAATGAACGTGATCACTTAAATCCCCAATGTGAATTGTTTCATGATCGCATCGTGTCCAAATTTTTTGATGACTTGATCACCCTTGCACATCATAATGAACTTAGTTTGCTTGTGGGTTATGAAGAAATAAAACGTTTAACTAAGGATCTTCCTGAATTTGTCCTTGATAAAGTCCTTGATTTTGATCTAGAGGAAATATATATGTATTGTGCGGTGAATTGCATTGAAAATCCTTATATTGCCAATTACCTTAAGACAAGAAAAAAAATATGAGATGAAGAGAATACTAATGAAAGGGGAGAGATTTCCAAATATCCTCCTATTATTTCTTATGATGAATCAGGTAACAAGGAGGAGCCTTCCATTCAACCAATCTCATTAATAAGGAGCTCCAAAAAGAAGATTAAACCCACACATAATGAGAAGAAGAAAAAGAAAAGACAAAAAGGTATCCCTTGCAAATGATGTTGCTTCCATTACTCATTGTGATGATAATTCCTATACTATCGGTGCTATCCATACTATTAATGATGAGAGTAATTATGCCTATGATATGGAAAGGCCCAAGCTTGGGGATGTTATGTTTTATGAGGATGACATGTTTGAGAATATATTTGCTGCCATTAATGTTTGTCCCAAGCTTGGGGATACTACGTTTGATGAAGATGATATTTTTAGCCCCCCAAGTTTTGATATGCAAATTTATTATGATGATAGCATGTCTCCTATTTTTGATGATTATTGTGATGACACTTATGCTATAAAAAGTAGTAATGATTATATTTATAAAACTTGTCATGATTATGATTACCCTTTTTCTGAACATTACTCTTTTAATGTGGAAACAATCTATAGTATTCAAGTCTCTCATGATACTCCCACTATTATTCATGAGAGAAGCCACTAGAGAACACTATGGCCCCCGGGTCTATTCTCAACATATCAATCTACAATCTACTTTACTTTTCCGCTTTTACTTTCTGTTCTTATAATCAAATATACCAAAAATATCAAACTATCATCTCTACCAGATCTCACTTTCGCAAGTGACCGTAAAGGGATTGACAACCCCTTATCGCGTTGGCTGTGAAGTTCTTATTTGTTTGTGCAGGTGCGAGGGACTCACGCGTGGTCTGTTACTGGATTGATACCTTGGTTCTCAAAAACTGAGGGAAATACTTACGCTACTGTGCTGCATCACCCTTTCCTCTTCGAGGGAATACAATGCAAGCTCGAGAAGTAGCAAGTACAGAGTCACAGCTTTCAGGGTGAAAACCCAAGGCTTGGCCTTAATTGGTTGTGCGTGGCAGTGACCTTGTTGAAGGTATTGTTTTGAGAGTGCGGATCTTCTCCAGGGTGAAAACCTAAGATCTAGGATCAGGCGATGGCGGTGCTTGTGCACTGTTTCCTTCTTGGATCACTAGAGCAGGATCTTTTTCTTTTTCTTTTTTCTTCTTCTTTTTCTTTATGTCTTTTGGTTGTGTGCATCCGTAATGCCTTTACGACGTTGTGTTGTTGCATAGGATGGGTTAAATTGGTATCTCCGCGATATTAATATATTCCCTTTGTCGAAAAAAAAGTCTAAAATGGGGATTTCCTTTTTAAGTTTTTCATCAAAAATTTGATTTTTCCCAGCAAATGTCTCAACATATAATCACTATTGTAAAGGATCTCATCTATTACCGGTTTTTCACTGTTCATGCCATAAAAACCAAAAATTTCCCTAGCTTCCCGTGATATGTCACTACTGCAGGATGCTGCTAACGCGACACTAAGATCAGAGACCTTTCAACGAAACTGTGTGCGATGCAATAATCGCAAACGATGGTGTAAAAGAATTGTAAAAAGGTGCAAAATGATTGCGATGACAGAGCCATCAAACACGGTTCAGATTTTATTAGCGTGTGCGATGCAGGGCATACAGTTCAGTTCAATGAACTGTTTGCGATGAGGAGTAACAAAAGAAACGGGAAGCCAGATGAAGGCGTGTGCGATATACAGCATACGGTTCACTCGGATGAACTGTTTTGGATGAGGAGGAATAATAGAAACGGGTAGCTGGATAAAGGTGTGTGTAATTGAGGGCATATGCTTCAAAAGTATTAAGTGTTTGCGATTAGGCAACAAAACAGAAACGGGTCAGCCAGATCAAAGTATCTGCTATTATTAGCAAAAAAAGTGTCTGCAATTTCTGGCATACACTCCACATGGATGAACTGTTTGCAGTTAGCCACAACAAACTGAAACAGTTAGATAGATCAACGTGTGTGCGCTAGACGGACACACGCATTCTAATTAATAGAAGCGTGCCCGATGGTAGTAACGAGCGAGCACAGTTGTTGGAACAAGACGTGTGTGGACATTGCCTATTGTGGTGCACCCACTGTTGGGGATCGTTCCAGAAATTCAAAAAAATTCTACGCATCACCAAGATCTATCTATGGAGTTTACTAACAACGAGAGGGGAGTGCATCTTCATACCTTTGAATATTGTGATGCGGAAGCGTTGCAAGAACGCGGTCGGTGGAGTCGTAGACGAAGCGATTCAGATCGCGGCTGAATCCAATCTAAGCACAAAACAATGGTGCCTCCATGTTCAACACACGTGGAACCCGGTGACTTCTCCCGCGCCTTGATCCAGCAAGGGGAGAGGGAAAGGTTGGGGAAGACTCCGTCCAGCAGCAGCACGATGGCGTGGTGGTGGTGGAGGAGCGTGGCACTCCAGCAGGGCTTCGCCAAGCACTGCGAGAGACGAGGAGGGAGAGGGGTAGGGCCGCGCCGAGAGAGAGGGAGCTCATGTGTCTGGCAGCCCCAAAACCCCCACTATATATAGGGGGAGGGGAGGGGCTGTGCCCCCATCTAGGGTTCCCTCCCTAGGGGGTGCGGCAGCCCCAGATTGGATCTGGGGGGCGGCCAGAGGGGGGAGAGAGGGGAGCGCGCCTAGGGTGGGCCTTAAGGCCCATCTGCCCCTAGGGTTTGCCCCCTCTCCTCTTCCCTGCACCTAGGGCCTTGGTGGGAGGCGCACCAGCCCACCTAGGGGCTGGTCTCTTCCCACACTTAGCCCACCCATGCCACCGGGGCTGGTGGCCCCTACCGGTGGACCCTTGGAACCCTTCCGGTGGTCCCGGTACATTACCGGTGATGCCCGGAACACTTCTGGTGGCCAAATCCTCACTTCCTATATATAATTTTTTACCTCCAGACCACTCCGGAACTCCTCGTTACGTCGGGGATCCCATCCGGGACTTCGAACGACGTTCGGTAACCACATACATACATTCCCTATAACCCTAGCGTCATCGAACCTTAAGTGTGTAGACCCTACGGTTTCGGGAATCATGTAGACATGACCGAGACATCTCTCCGGCCAATAACCAACATCGGGATCTGGATACCCATGTTGGTTCCCACATGTTCCACGATGATCTCATCGGATGAACCACGATGTCAACGATTCAATCAATCTCGTATATGATTCCCCTTATCTATCGGTATAGTACTTGCCCGAGATTCGATCGTCGGTATACCGATACCTTGTTCAATCTCGTTACCGGCAAGTCTCTTTACTCGTTCCGTAACACATCATCCCGTGTCCAACCCCTTAGTCACATTGAGCTCATTACGATGATGTCTTACCGAGTGGGCCCAGAGATACCTCTCCGTCATATGGAGTGACCAATCCCAGTCTCGATTCGTGCCAACCTAACAGATGCTTTCAGGGATACCCGTAGTGTATCTTTATAGCCACACTGTGACGTTGTGATGTTTGGCACACCCAAAGTATTCCTACGGCATCCGGGAGTTGTACAATCTCATGGACTAAGGAAAAGATACTTGACATTGGAAAAGCTTTAGCATACGAACTACACGATCTTGTGCTATGCTTTGGATTGGGTCTTGTCCATCACATCATTCTCCTAATGATGTGATCCCGTTATCAATGACATCCAATGTCCATGGTCAGGAAACCGTAACCATCTATTGATCAACGAGCTAGTCAACTAGAGGCTCACTAGGGACATGTTGTGGTCTATGTATTCACACATACATTACGATTTCTGGATAATACAATTGTAGCATGAACACTAGACAATTATCATGAACAAGGATATATAATAATAACCATTTTATTATTGCCTCTAGGGCATATTTCCAATACCCTATGGTGCAAACGCCACATACGCGGCCAAGAAGGCATACATGCCCACGTTACGCCTTCCGGGAATAGTCCGCACTTATAACCGTCAGTAGATTTTGAGCCTGCGTCCCATAACATTCCAAATTGCAAACCCCTTCACACTGATCTAAACCTAAACGGTTTCCTAGTTAGGAGTATATAAGTGCTCGGTTATAAATACTACTACTCCAAGATGACTGCACATTCCTCCTCAACTCCTCATCCACAAAAACAAACAAGTCATGCATCACCAGTTGAGTGCCCCACCATTCAAAATATACACGTATCCGGTTTGTGACTTGGAGTCATCCAGATCGGTGTCGAAGCTAGCATCGACGTAACCCTTTACGACAAGCTCTTCGTCACCTCCATAAACGAGAAACATATCCTTAGTCCTTTTCAGGTACTTCAGGATGTTCTTGACTGCTGTCCAGTGTTCCATTCCGGGATCACTTTGGTACCTCCCTACCAAACTTATGGCAAGGTTCACATCAGGTCTGGTACACAACATGGCATACATAATAGAACCTATTGCCGAGGCATAGGGGATGACACTCATCTTTTCTCTATCTTCTGCCGAGGTCAGGCATTGAGATGTGCTCAATCTCATACCTTGCAACACAGGCAAGAACCCTTTCTTGGACTGATCCATATTGAACTTCTTCAATATCTTGTCAAGGTATGTGCTTTCTGAAAGACCAATGAGGCGTCTCGATCTATCTCTATAGATCTTGATGCCTAATATGTAAGCAGCTTCTTGCTAGGCTTCTCGCCCCTCGTTGGTTACCCCAAGTGGAAGGTGTGAGATGTAGTGTTGCGGAAGTTTTTCCCTTGGCAAAGATACCAAGGATCGAATCCCCAGAGACTCCTAGGTTCAACAAGAAGGTGTCAACTGCTAACGGCGCCAGATATTAGCAATCAACGTCGACCTGCACACAGATACAAATAACTTTGCTCCCAACGAGTACAGAGAGGTTGTCAATCCCTCCGGCCTTGTAGTTCACAAAGGATTAAACGCAAGTGATAGTAGTGATAAATATAATTGCAATAGTAAATAATAGCGAAAAGTAAATAGCGGATGTGATCAATGATGGTAATATGGACCGGAGTCTCATCATGTTCACTAGTGATGTCTCTCTCCCAAAAGACGATAAAACAGCTATGTGAGGTAAACGAATTACAGTTGGGCAATTGACAGGACCATGTGCGCAAACCAATGCAGACTACATTGCAAGAAAGGTTGAGGTTCAAAGCATGGGCGGTACGCCAAAGTAAGTAGACCGTAATCCATCAATATCTACTACTAATCATCCACCTTGAGATATCTATCCAGAACATCTCGCTGGTATTAAGTTGCGAGTCCCACCCATAGTGTAAACTCAATGCAACAGACAACTGCATTAAAAGAACTTTGCGTAAAGTAAACAATCCTTGCACCCGCGGGCACAAGCACCGTTGTTTTCCCCCTTGTGGCAATAGCACATCCCCTAGACTCATGTTTCTGTCACTCAAACTAGTCATCGAGGGGCATGAACCCACAATCAAGCATAACGTTTCCTCTTGGAGTAACTACCTACTACTTGGCCAAAGCAATAAATAACAACGGAGAACATGCAAGAATTACTTACGAACATAAATATAAAAGAGGTAGGTCAAATATATTACTCAAGCACAATCTGAACGTAATCTCATAATCCATCGGATCCCAGCAAACTCATCATAGCAACAGCATAAGGATTACATATGTGCCTCGATCATGTAGGGTAGCTCACGAGGACTAATTAGTGAAGCACAAGAACGGGAGGAGAACATCACATAGCTACTGGTCATGGACTCATGGTCCAAGGGAGACTACTCACAACTCATCCGGGAGGCGTCCATGGTGGTGGAGAGGCTCCCGGTGGTGATCCTCCCCTCCGGCAGGGTGCCGGGAAGAGTTCTCCTGGTGCTCCCGATCTTGGAAGCGGCGGCGGCGGCGGAACAGAGATGAGATCGCGAAAAAGAGATCCTCAATCGAGGGTTTCGGGAGACGCTTTAAATATATGCCAAAGGGGGGCATCGGAGGAGCCTCGGGGGGCCCAGGCGCCCCCTCGGCGTGGCCCAGGGGGGGCGCGCCGCCAGGGCGCCTGGAGCCCTGGTGGCCCCCCCCGGCTGTCCTTCGGGCACACGGTAGTTTCTGGCACGCTGATTTTTTATATAATTTTTCTGGATTTTTCCTGGCAGTTCTCGTAATGTGAAAACCTGAAATACAAAAACAGCTGAAAACAGAAACTGGCACTGGGGTGCACTGAGTTAATAGGTTAGTCCAAATATGATCAAAAGTGTATGGAAGTGTATAAATATCATAGCAATATCACCCAAAAGAGGCATGGAGCAAGCAGAAATTATAGATACGTTTTGGACGTAACACTTCTCCAAGGTCCATCATTGAAAAACACTTATTCAAATAGGCCTTTATGCTTTCCAAGAGTTCTACATCATTTCCCATCAACAATATGTCGTCCACATATAATATGAGAAATGCTACAGAGCTCCCACTCACTTTCTTGTAAATACAGGCTTCTCCATAAGTCTGTATGAACCCAAACGCTTTGATCGCCTTATCAAAGCGAATGTTCCAACTCCCAGATGCTTACACCAGCCCATAGATGGAGCATTGGAGCTTGCATGCCTTGTTAGCATTCTCATGATCGGCAAAACCTTCCGGCTGCATCATATACAATTCTTCCTTAAGGAAGCAGTTAAGGAATGATGTTTTGACGTCTATTTGCCATATCTCATAATCATAGAATTCGGCAATTGCTAACATGATTCGGACAGACTTCAGCATCGCTACGGGAGAGAAAGTCTCATTGTAGTCAATTCCTTGAACTTGTCGATAACCTTTAGTGACAAGCCGAGCTTTATAGATGGTAACATTTCCATCCACGTCGGTCTTCTTCTTAAAGATCCATTTATTTTGTATGGCTTGCCGATCATCGGGCAAGTCAACCAAAGTCCATACTTTGTTATCATACATGCATCCTATCTCGGATTTCATGGCTTCAAGCCATTTGTTGGAATCCGGGCCCGTCATCACTTCTTCATAGTTCGAAGGTTCACCCTTGTCTAACAACATGATTTCCAGGACAGGGTTACCGTACCACTCTGGTGCGGAACGTGTCCTCGTGGACCTACGAAGCTCAGCAGTAACTTGATCTGAAGTTTCATGATCATTATCATTAACTTCCTCTCTAGTCGGTGCAGGCACCACAGAAACATCTTCCTGCGCTGCGCTACTTTCCGGTTCGAGAGGGGTGACAATCACCTCATCAAGTTCCACTTTCCTCCCACTTACTTCTTTCGAGAGAAACTCTTTCTCCAGAAAGGATCCATTCTTGGCAACAAAGACCTTGCCTCCGGATCTGAGGTAGAAGGTATACCCAATAGTTTCCTTAGGGTATCCTATGAAGAAGCATTTTTCCAATTTGGGTTCGAGCTTTTCAGGTTGAAGTTTTTTGACATAAGCATCGCATCCCCAAACTTTTAGAAATGACAACTTAGGTTTCTTACCAAACCATAGTTCGTACGGTGTCGTCTAAACGGATTTAGACGGTGCCCTATTTAAAGTGAATGCGACAGTCTCTAAAGCATAACCCCAAAAAGATAGCGGTAAATCGGTAAGAGACATCATAGATCACACCATGTCCAATGGAGTACGATTACGACGTTTGGACACACCGTTACGCTGAGGTGTTCCAGGCGGCGTCAATTGTGAAACAATTCCGCATTTCCTTAGTTGCATGCCAAATTCGTGACTTAAATATTCTCCTCCACGATCTGGTCGTAGGAACTTTATTTTTCTGTCACGTTGATTCTCAACCTCATTCTGAAATTCCTTGAACTTTTCAAAGGTCTCAGATTTGTGTTTCATTAAGTAGACATACCCATATCTACTTAAGTCATTAGTGATGGTGAGAACATAAATATAGCCACCGCGAGCTTCAACACTCATTGGACCGCACACATCGGTATGTACGATTTCCAATAAGTTGGTTGCTCGCTCCATTGTTCCGGAGAACGGAGTCTTGGTCATCTTGCCCAAGAGGCATGGTTCGCATGTGTCAAATGATTTGTAATCAAGAGACTCCAAAAGTCCATCTGCATGGAGCTTCTTCATACGTTTGACACCAATATGACCAAGGCGGCAGTGCCAAAAGTATGTGGGACTATGATTATCAACCTTGCAACTTTTGGTATTCACACTATGAATATGTGTAACATCACGTTCGAGATTCAATAAGAATAAACCATTGACCAGCAGGGCATGACCATAAAACATTTCTCTCATATAAATAGGACAACCATTATTCTTAGATTTAAATGAGTAGCCATCTCGCATTAAACAAGATCCAGATACAATGTTCATGCTCAAAGCTGGTACTAAATAAAAATTATTGAGGTATAAAACTAATCCTGAAGGTAGATGTAGAGGTAGCATGCCGACGGCGATCACATCGACCTTGGAACCATTCCCGACGCGCATTGTCACCTCATCCTTCGCCAGTCTTCGCTTATTCCGTAGCTCCTACTTTAAGTTACAAATGTGAGCAACTACACCGGTATAAAATACCCAGGAGCTACTTCAAGCGCTGGTAAGGTACACATCAATAACATGTATATCACATATACCTTTGACGTTTCCGGCCTTCTTATCCACTAAGTATTTGAGGCAATTCCACTTCCAGTGACACATTCCCTTGCAATAAAAGCACTCAGTCTCAGGCTTGGGTCCATTCTTTGGCTTCTTCCCGGCAACTGGCTTACCGGGCGCGGCAACTCCCTTGCCGTCCTTCTTGAAGTTCTTCTTACCCTTGCCTTTCTTGAACTTAGTGGTTTTATTCACCATCAACACTTGATGTTCCTTTTTGATCTCCACCTCCGCTGATTTCAGCATCGAATATACCTCGGGAATGGATTTCTCCATCCCCTGCATATTGAAGTTCATCACAAAGCTCTTGTAGCTAGGTGGGAGCGACTGGAGGATTCTGTCAATGACCGCGCCATCTAGGAGATTAATTCCCAGCTGAGACAAGTGGTTGTGCAACCCAGACATTTTGAGTATATGCTCGCTGACAGAACTATTCTCCTCCATCTTACAACTGTAAAACTTGTCAGAGACTTCATTCTCTCGACTCGGGCATGAGCTTGGAAAACCATTTTTAGCTCTTGGAACATCTCATATGCTCTGTGCTGCTCAAAACGCTTTTGGAGCCCCGATTCTAAGCTGTAAATCATGCCGCACTGAACCAGGGAGTAATCATCACTACGCGACTGCCAGGCGTTCATAACGTCTTGAGTTGCAGGGAAAACAGGTGCATCACCTAGCGGTGCTTCAAGGACATATGCTTTCTTGGCAGCTATGAGGATGATCCTCAAGTTACGGACCCAATCCATATAGTTGCTACCATCGTCTTTCATCTTGGTTTTCTCTAGGAACGCGTTGAAGTTGAGGGCAACATTAGCGTGGGCCATTGGATCTACAAGACATATTGTAAAGATTTTAGACTATGTTCATGATAATTAAGTTCATCTAATCAAATTTAATGAACTCCCACTCAGATAGACATCTCTCTAGTAAGTGATACATGATCCGAATCGACTAGGCCGTGTCCGATCATCACGTGAGATGGACTAGTCATCAACGGTGAACATCTTCATGTTGATCGTATCTTCTATACGACTCATGTTCGACCTTTCGGTCTTCCGTGTTCCGAGGCCATGTCTATACATGCTAGGCTCATCAAGTCAACCCTAAGTGTATTGCATGTGTAAATCTGGCTTACACCCGTTGTATGCGAACATTGGAGCCTATCACACCCGATCATCACGTGGTGCTTCGAAACAACGAACCTTAGCAACGGTGCACAGTTAGGGGGAACACAATTGTTGAAATTTTAGTGAGAGATCATCTTATTTATGCTACCGTCATTCTAAGCAAATAAGATGTAAAACATGATAAACATCACATTCAATCAAATAGTGACATGATATGGCCAACATCATTTTGCTCCTTTTGATCTCCATCTTCTGGGCTCCATGATCATCATCGTCACCGGCATGACACCATGATCTCCATCATCGTGTATTCATGAATTCGTCTCGCCAAACGTTACTTCTACTACTATGGCTAACGGTTAGTAATAAAGTAAAGTAATTACATGGCGTTTTCAATGACACGCAGGTCATACAATAAAATAAGACAACTCCTATGGCTCCTGCCGGTTGTCATACTCAGCAACATGCAAGTCGTGATTCCTATTACAAGAACATGATCAATATCATACATCACATCCTTTTGGCCATATCACATCACACGGCACATGCTGCAAGAACAAGTTAGACGTCCTCTAATTGTTGTTGCAAGTTTTTATGTGGATGCTATAGGTTTCTAGCAAGAACGTTTCTTACCTACGCCAAAACCACAACGAGATATGCCAATTTCTATTTACCCTTCATAAGGACCCTTTTCATAGAATCCGATCTGACTAAAGTGGGAGAGACAGACACCCGCTAGCCACCTTATGCAACTAGTGCATGTCAGTTGGTGGAACCTGTCTCACGTAAGCGCATGTGAAGGTCGGTCCGGGCCGCTTGATCCCACGATGCTGCCGAATCAAGATAAGACTAGTAGCGGCAAGTAAGTTGACAAATCTACGCCCGCAACAACTTGTGTACTACTCGTGCATAGAAATTACGCATAGACCTAGCTCTGATACCACTGTTGGGATCGTTGCAGAAATTCAAAAGAATTATACACATCACCAAGATCTATCTATGGAGTTTACTAGCAACGAGAGGGGAGTGCATCTTCATACCTTTGAAGATTGCGATGCCGAAGCATTGCAAGAACGCGGTCGGTGGAGTCGTACACCAAGCGATTCAGATCGCGGCCGAATCCGATCTAAGCACCGAACAACGGTGCCTCCGCGTTCAACACAGGTGCAGCCTGGTGACGTCTCCCACGCCTTGATCCAGCAATGGGAGAGGGAGAGGTTGGGGAAGACTCCGTCTAGCAGAAGCACGATGACGTGGTGGTGGTGGAGGAGCGTGGCACTCCAGCAGGGCTTTGCCAAGCACTGCGAGAGACGAGGAGGGAGAGGGGTAGGGCTGCGCCGAGAGAGAGAGAACTCGTGTGTCTGGCAGCCCCAAAAACCCCATTATATATAGGGGGAGGGGAGGGGCTGCGCCGCCATCTAGGGTTCCCTCCCTAGGGGGTGCAGCAGCCCCATATTGGATCTGGGGGGCGGCCAGAGGGGGGAGGGGCGCGCCTAGGGTGGGCCTTAAGGCCCATCTACACCTAGGGTTTGTCCCCTCTCCTCTTTCCTGCGTCGTGGGCCTTGGTGGGAGGCGCACCAGCCCACCTAGGGGCTGGTCTCTTCCCACTCTTGTCCCACGCACGCCTCCGGGGCTGGTGGCTCCTCCCGGTGGACTCCCGGAACCCTTCTGGTTGTCCCGGTACATTACCGATGATGCCCGGAACACTTCCGGTGGCCGAATCCTCACTTCCTATATATAATTCTTTACCTCAATACCATTCCGGAACTCCTCGTGACGTCTGGGATCTCATCCGGGACTCCGAACAACATTCGGTAACCACGTACATACATTCCCTATAACCCTAGCGTCATCGAACCTTAAGTGTGTAGACCATACGGGTTCGGGAATCATGTAGACATGACCGAGACATCTCTCCGGCCAATAACCAACAACGGGATCTGGATACCCATGTTGGTTCCCACATGTTCCACGATGATCTCATTGGATGAACCACGATGTCAAGGATTCAATCAATCCCGTATACGATTCCCTTTGTCTATCGGTATAGTACTTGCCCGAGATTCAATCGTTGGTATACTGATACCTTTTTCAATCTCGTTACCGTCAATTCCCTTTACTCGTTCTGTAACACATCATCCCATGACCAACCCCTTAGTCACATTGAGCTCATTATGATGATGTCTTACCGAGTGGGCCCAGAGATACCTCTCCGTCATACGCAGTGACAAATCCCAGTCTCGATTCGTGCCAACCCAACAGATGCTTTCGGGGATACCCGTAGTGTACCTTTATAGCCAACCAGTTACGTTGTGACGTTTAGCACACCCAAAGTATTCCTATGGCATCCGGGAGTTGTACAATCACATGGTCTAAGGAAAGGATACTTGACATTGGAAAAGCTTCAGCATACGAACTACACGATCTTGTTCTATGCTTAGGATTGGGTCTTGTCCATCACATCATTCTCCTAATGATGTGATCCCGTTATCAATGACATCCAATGTCCATGGTTAGGAAACCATAACCATCTATTAACGAGCTAGTCAACTAGAGGCTCACTAGGGACATGTTGTTGTCTATGTATTCACACATGCATTACGATTTTCGGATAATACAATTGTAGCATGAACACTAGACAATTATCATGAACAAGGAAATATAATAATAACCATTTTATTATTGCCTCTAGGGCATATTTCCAACACCCTATGGTGCAAACACCACATACGCGGCCAAGAAGGCGTACGTGCCCACGTTACGCCTTCCGGCAATAGTACCGCACTTATAACCGTCAATACATATTGAGCCTGCGTCCCGTCACATTCCAAATTGCAAACCCCTTCACACTGATCTAAACCTAAATGGTTTCCCACTTAGGAGTGTATTAGTGCTCGGTTATAAATACTACTACTCCAAGATGACTGCATATTCCTCCTCAACTCCTCATCCACAAAAACAAACAAGTCATGCATCATCGTTCCCTTGCGTCTGCCATGATTACCATGGTCGAGAGATTGCCACTAGGGAGATGCAAGCATGGAAGCGGAAGCACGTGAGATGTCCTACCTTGCCACGAACGCAGCCGGCATGTCCCGCCGCGCGGCCGTAGAAGCACGGAGGTCCCGCCGCACCATCGATGCAATAGACTAGTCTGGCCGCGCCGTGGAAGCAGAAGAGATGTCCCGTCGTGCCGCGAATGCAGCAGAGATGTCCTCCCGCACCGCAGCGGCCTGGGAAAATGTCTCGCGCGCAGGCGAGGACTCTTACAGGCGCATGCATGCGATCGTCCATAGACAGATGGATCAGATCTCTGGCTGGGCGAGGTTGCATGAAGACATGAAAGCCTCTTTTGAACAGGCTACCGGCGTCATTCGGCAAGTAAATGAGAGCAATGCGAAGCTCCGGGCCAAGCATGACCTGCAGAGGGCGAAGATCGTCGGAAGTGCGGAGCAGCAGGAGGAGACCACTGCCTTATTGAAGAGGATTGGCGTCATCGTCGAGAAACTTATGGACGAGAATGCCATGCTGCGCATTCTTGATAACCCTCAAGTTTAGGGGATCAGTTGTAGCCTCTTTCGATAAGTAAGAGTGTCGAACCCAACGAGGAGCTAAAGGTAGAACAAATATTTCCGCAAGTTCTATCGACCACCGATACAACTCTACGCACGCTTGACGTTTACTTTACCTAGCACAAGTATAAAACTAGAAGTAGTTTGTAGTTTTTGTGGGATAGGTTTGTAAGAATATAAAGAGCACATTAATATAAACTAGGGGCTGTTAAGGTAAAGAAGCAATAAAGTTAATATAGCGAGTGTGGAAAAGTGGTGGTAGGAGTTGCGAAATTGCCCCTAAGCAATTGACTACGTTACTAGACCGATAGCAAGTTTTATGTGGGAGAGGCCACTGCTAGCATGTCATCCCTTACTTGGAATTCTATGCACTTATGATTGGAACTATTAGCAAGCATCCGCAACTACTAACGTTCATTAAGGTAAAACCCAAACATAGCATTAAGATATATTGGTCCCCCTTCAATCCCGTATCCATCAATTTCTACGCTAGGTTGAAGCTTCTGTCACTCTTGCCCTCCAATACGTAGTCCTATCAACATAAAACTAACCCTATGGTGTGATCCACGCGTGCGCTCATATAATGGGCACCAAAGGACAGCAACATAACCACGAGCAATTTAAACCAATCATAGCAATTCACCAATCACCGATAGGATAATGATAGTCTACTCAGACATCATAGGATGGCAACACATCATTGGATAATAATATGAAGCATAAAGCACCATGTTCAAGTAGAGGGTACAGCGGGTTGTGGGAGAGTGGACCGCTGTAGATAGACGGGGGAAGGTGATGGAGATGTTGGTGAAGATGACGGAGGTGTTGGTGTAGATCGTCGTCACACGATGATGGCCTCGGTGGCACTCCGGTGCCACCAGAAGCGTGGGGGGAGAGCCCCCCTCCTTATTCTTCTTCCTTGACCTTCTCCCTAGGTGGGAGAAGGGTTTCCCCTCTGGTCCATGGCCTCCATGGCGGCGGAGGGGCGAGAGCCCCTCCGAGATTGGATCTGTCTCTCTCTGTTTCTGCGTTCCCAGATTCTGGCCCTTCACCGTTTCTTAAATTCCCGGAGATCCCTAACTCCGATTGGGCTGATTTTTTGACACGATTTTTATCCGGATATTAGATTTCTTTCGGAGAAAGAAGGGCGTCAACTGCCTTACGGTGTGGCCACGAGGGCCCAGGGCGCGCCTGTCCCTGGTGGGCGCGCCCCCTGCCTCGTGGCCCACCCGGGCATGGTCTCATGTTGGTTCCGCTTCCCAAAATTCACATATATTCCAAAAAAATCCCCATCCGTTTTTATTCCGTTTGGACTCCGTTTGATATGGATATTCTGCAAAACAAAAAACTTGCAACAAACAGGAACTGGCACTGGGCACTGGATCAATATGTTAGTCCCAAAAAATAGTATAAAAAGTTGCCAAAAGTATATGAAAGTTGTAGAATATTGGCATGGAACAATAAAACATTATAGATACGACGGAGACGTATCAGCATCCCCAAGTTTAATTCCTGCTCGTCCTCGAGTAGGTAAATGATAAAAAAGATAATTTTTGATGTGGAATGCTACCTGGCATAATCTTGATCATGTAATCTAATCATGGCATGAATATTAAGACACGAGTGATTCAAAGAAATAGTCTATCATTTGACATAAAAGAATTTAATACTCGGGCATCCCAGCAAACAATCAAGTCTTTCAAAATATCAATGCTAAAGAACGTTATCCCTACAAAGTCATATAGTCTTGTATGCTCCCTTTTCTTAACACAAGGTACCCCTCATGCCTATCCCGGTGTCAGCCAAGCAATTGTTTTCATACTTTACTTTTTCAAACCTTTTCAACTCTTCACGCAATACATGAGTGTGAGCCATGGACATAACACTATGGGTGGAATAGAAGGTGGTAGTAGACAAAAGTGGGGAGAAAGTCTCACATCGACTAGGCGTATCAATGGGCTATGGAGATGCCCATCAATAGATATCAATGTGAGTGAGTAGGGATTGCCATGTAACGGATGCACTAGAGCTATAAGTGTATGAAAGCTCAAAAGAAAACTAGTGGGTTTGCATCAACTTGCTTGCTCATGAAGACCTAGGGAATTTGAGGAAGCCCATCGTTCGAATATACAAGCCAAGTTCTATAACGAAAAGTTCCCACTAGTATATGAAAGTGACAACATAGGAGACTCTCTATCATGAAGAACATAGTGCTATGATGAAGCACAAGTGTGGAAAAAGATAGTAGCATTGTCCCCTTTTTTTCTTTTCTTTTTTATTTTTCTTTTTTTTTCCTTTTTTTTATTTTTTTGGGCCTTCCTTTTTTTATTTGGCCTTTCTCTTTTTTTGCCTTTCTTTTTTCTTTTTTTGGCCTTTTTTTCAAGGGACAATGCTCTAATAATGATGATCATCACACTTCTATTTACTTACAACTCGATATTACAACTCGATACTAGAACAAAGTATGACTCTATATGAATGCCTCCGGCGGTGTACAGGGATGTGCAATGATCTAGCATAGCAATGACATCAAAAAACTGACAAGCCATGGAAACATCATGCGAGCTATCTTACAATCATGCAAGGCAATATGACAATGATGGTGCGTGTCATAATAAACGTAACGGTGTAGTTACATGGCAATATATCTCGGAATGGCTATGGAAATGCCATAATAGGTAGGTATGGTGGCTGTTTTGAGGAAGGTATATGGTGGGTGTATGGTACCGGCGAAAGTTGCGCGGTACAAGAGAGGCTAGCAATGGTGGAAGGATGAGAGTGCGTATAATCCATGGACTCAACATTAGTCATAAAGAACTCACATACTTATTGCGAAAAATCTATTAGCCCTCAAAGCAAAGATACTACGATGCATGCTCCTAGGGGGGAGGTTGGTAGGAGTTAACCGTCACGCGCCCCCGACCTTCACGCAAAGATAAACAATCAAAATACAATGCGCGCCAATTTGGTTACATAGTTAGGAGACCATACTTGCATGCTTCGGGAATCACAAACCTTAACACCAATATTTTTACTAAACCATAATAATTCACTAGTTCCTCCCACATATTAGCATCTCTATATCGCAAAACTATTGCAAGGAATCAAACATATCATACTCAGCGATCTAAAAGTTTATGTAGGATTTTATGACTAACCATGTGAATGACCAATTCCTGTGAACTCTCTAAATAGATATAAGTGAAGCAAGAGAGTTTTAATTATTTCTACAAAAGTTATGCCCACGCTCTAACAATTATAAGTGAAGCAAAAGAGCATTCTACAAATGGCGGTTTTCTATGTGAAGAGAAACAGGCAATCCAAACTTCAAATGATATAAGTGAAGCACATGAAGCATTCTATAAAGCCATACTCAAAAGTTATAAGTGAAGTGCAAAGAGCATTCTATAAATCAACCAAGGACTATCTCATACCAGCATGGTGCATTTATTAAAAGAAAAAGAAAAAGCACACGACGCTCCAAGATCTGCACATATCACATGAATGAAATGAATCCGAAAACATACCGATACTTGTTCAAGAAAGAGGGGATGCATTCCGGGGCATCCCCAAGCTTAAACGCTTGAGTCTCCTTGAATATTTACTTGGGGTTCCTTGGGCATCCCCAAGCTTGAGCTCTTGCCTCTCCTTCTCCTCACATCGAGACCTCCTCGATCTTCGAACACTTCATCCACACAAAACTTTAACAGAAAACTCGGTAAGATCCGTTAGTATAATAAAGCAAATCACTATTCTAAGTACTGTTGCAAACCAATTCATATTTTGTTTTTGAATTGTAGCTACTATAATATAACTTTTCCATGGCTTAATCCACTGATAGAAATTGATAGTTTCATCAAAACAAGCAAACTATGCATCAAAAACAGAATATGTCTACAACAGAACAGTCTATAATAATCTGAACATTCACCATACTTATGATACTTGAAGAATTCTGCCAAAATTAGGAAAAATAAAAACTTTGTGTGGAAATATAGTGCAAAACGTTTCAGAACCATTCGACGTTCCAGCAAAAAATGTAAAATCGTGCACTACAGCCAAAGTTTCTGTCCTGCACCGCACAAACCAACAAGCATTGTAAACATCCTAAAGGCAAACCTTGGCACATTATTTTTATAATACAATGGAATTGTACAAGGGGATAATTATTTTTGATGAAAAGTTTCTGTAATTCAAGATTTGCAAAGTTTCCATGGGCATGAACAAAGTTCAAGGAGCTCCCCCATTTCAACGGTGCTCGTCCTTCTTAGTTTCACTTTTCTTTTTGAAAAAGTTTTAGGTTCCCCTCTTTATATTTTTTGTTTTTAAACTTTATAAAAGCACACAACAGAAATAAATGACTCTCTAAAACTTCTGGGTTGTCTCCCTGGCAGCGCTTTCTTTAAAGCCATTAAGCTAGGCATATAGTGCTCAAGTAATGGATCCACCCGGACCCCAAGGTATGTCAAAGCCAATTTTAATTAGCAATGATTTGGCATTTAGTAGTGAGCACAAAGTGATATGTGTCATGCAAGAACAAAGTCTAACTCTCTTCCTATGCATAGGCATGTCATACAAGAACAATTCATGCACATCAAGTAAAGGCCAATGCATAGTATAAGCAGTTTCTTGCAATTTTATTGTGTTGGAAACATAGAGAGGCGGAGATGTAGTTCCTCTCTCATAATAATTGCAAGTAGGATCAGCAAGCACATGCATATTATATTCATCAAAATCATCATGTGTACCGGAAAAAGGCAACCCATCAATATAATCCTTAATGAGTGCAAACTTCTCCAATATAGTGTAGTTTGGAGAATTCAAAAAGATAATAGGACTATCATGTGTGGGTGCAATAGCAACTATCTCATGTTTAACATAAGGAACTATAGGAAGTTCATCTCCATAAGCATAATTCATATTGGCATCTTGGCCACAAGCATAGCAAGCATCATCAAAAAGGGATATTTCAAAAGAATCAACGGGATCATAGCAATCATCATAGCAATTATCCTTCGGTACGCACGAATGGAAATTAAACAATGTATGAGTTGAAGAGTTACTCTCATTAGAAGGTGGGCACGGGTAGCTAATCCGCTCTTCCTCCTTTTGTTTTTCGCTCTCCTCCTCATCTTTTTCATCCAATGAGCTCACATTGTCATTGATTTCTTCTTCCATAGACTCCTGCAAAATATTAGTCTCTTCTTGGACAGCGAAGGAGTCCTCAATATATAGTTTAACATAGGCATTAGAAGCATAATTATCATAACAATATTTAAATATGGCAAAAATTTCAGATTTGTAAAGACTAGCATCATACATTTCAATCAAAGAAGAAATTTCATAAGCACCCTTAAAAGCAACAAATTCTTCAATTTGTTGAACATCATAGTAACTATAAACACCCTTAGCATACGAAGATACCATTCCATTATCACTAAACTCACGTTGGTAGGGAAGGTGTTACATAGGGTCTTCAGAACAACAAGTAAAATCATATATTGCACATAAATTCCAAGCATAGCATTGCAAACGATGAATTTGATCTCGTAAAAGTTTCCCTTTTTCAGATATGCGGTGTCGCACATAACAAGCATGCTCATCTAAAGATTTTCCCTCAACTAAGCTAGTAGGGGTTTTAGCCCAAGCACATAGGGATCGAAGATGATCCAAGTAATAAGCTTCAGTAGTGTGATAGATTTTGAGTGGTTCTTCAACCACTGGTTCAGTAGGTACCACTATTTTTTTGGTATTTTGCGTTTCCTACCCATAAATAAAGATAGAAAACAACTTAGAACAGCAAATAAAATCTACTTAGTGATACAGCAAACAAGCACACACGAGAATATTCACCCCACGCTATTGCTCCCCGGCAACGGCACCAGAAAAAGGTCTTGATAACCCACAAGTGTAGGGGATTAGTTGTAGCCTCTTTCGATAAGTAAGAGTGTCGAACCCAACGAGGAGCTAAAGGCAGAACAAATATTCCCTCACGTTCTATCGACCACCGATAGAACTCTACGCACGCTTGACGTTTACTTTACCTAGAACAAGTACAAAACTAGAAGTAGTTTGTAGTTTTTGTGGGATAGGTTTGCAAGAATATAAAGAGCACGTTAATATAAACTAGGGGATGTTAAGATAAAGAAGCAATAAAGTTAATATAACGAGTGTGGAAAAGTGGTGGTAGGAGTTGCAAAATTGCCCATAAGCAATTGACTACGTTACTAGACCGATAGCAAGTTTTATGTGGGAGAGGCCACTACTAGCATGTCATCCCTTACTATGTATTCTATGCACTTAAGATTGGAAATATTAGCAAGCATCCGTAACTACTAACGTTCATTAAGGTAAAATCCAACCATAGCATTAAGATATATTGGTCCCCCTTCAATCCCGTATGCATCAATTTCTACGCTAGGTTGAAGCTTCTGTCACTCTTGCGCTCCAATACATAGTCCTGTCAACATACAACTAACCCTATGGTATGATCCACGCGCGCTCTCATATGATGGGCACCAAAGGACAGCAACATAACCCCAAGCAATTTAAACCAATCATAGTAGTTCACCAATCACCGATAGGACAATGATAGTCTACTCAGACATCATAGGATGGCAACACATCATTGGATAATAATATGAAGCATAAAGCACCATGTTCAAGTAGAGGGTACAGCGGGTTGTGGGAGAGTGGGCCGCCATAGATAGATGGGGGAAGGTGATGGAGATGTTGGTGAAGATAACGGAGGTGTTAGTGTAGATCACCGTCACACGATGATGGCCCCGGGGGCACTCGGGTGCCACCGGAAGCGAGGGGGAGAGAGCCCCCCTCCTTCTTCTTCTTCCTTGACCTTCTCCCTAGGTGGAAGAAGGGTTTCCCCTCTGGTCCATGGCCTCCATGGCGGCGGAGGGGAGAGAGCCCCTCCGAGATTCGATTTGTCTCTCTGTCTCTCTCTGTTTCTGCGTCCCCAGATTCTGGCCCTTCACCGTTTCTTAAATTCCCGGAGATCTGTAACTCCGATTGGGCTGATTTTTTGACACAATTTTTATTCGGATATTAGCTTTCTTGCGGCGAAAGAAGGGCATAAACCGCCTTACGTTGTGGACACGAGGGCCCAGGGCGCGCCCCCTGCCTCATGGCCCACCCGGGCATCGTCTCATGTTGGTTCCGCTTCCCAAAATTCACATATATTCCAAAAAAAATCTCCGTCCGTTTTTATTCCGTTTGATATGTATATTCTGCGAAACAAAAAACATGCAACAAACAGGAACTGGCACTAGGCACTGGATAAATATGTTAGTCCCAAAAAATAGTATAAAAAGTTGCCAAAAGTATATGAAAGTTGTAGAATATTGGCATGGAACAATAAAAAATTATAGATACGACGAAGACGTACCACGCATCGAGCGCAGAAGGCTAGTGGAGGAATCCGTGGATGCTCTCAAGCAGCATCTTGAGGACAAGAAAGAGCTCATCGCCGCTCGCCGCGGAGACTAGTTCTCGCCGCCTACAGCAACGCATCAAGAAAGTAGAGATCAACGAGCCATATCGTTGTCTTCCTTCTTCTTTTGCCCTTGTGTATTTCGGGCATTGCCGCATGTTGCTTTTTTTAATTATGTTCCTAAATATGTAAGACTACTATTATCCACTGTCATCATCTGTATATTCATTATGCTTGCTATAATTCGCAGTCGATGCTATATAGGTTTGTCGGATCTTACATCAAGATACGTGCAAAACTTTCTTTTTAGATTTTCATTTTTCTCTCTTAAATCTCAGTCCAGTGAGACATATAGCCACGCCGTAGAACAGGGGCTTGGGCGCCATTAATGGAGACGTTGGGAGGGAGGTGTGCGGCGGGTACCAGTCAAAGGGCTATCCTCCTGATGAGCACGCGCAGGGGTCTGATCGCACGCCTCCTGTACTCAAATAGCTATCCCGCACGGCACCTCCTAGCCAATAAAAAAGGGGACGTGTGGCGGCACGTAATTGGTAAGTAGAACGCCCACGGTTTCAATAATACTTGTGTTTCCGATTTGTAACGTGACAACGCTTATTCCAAAATGACTTTGTTGATTGTTAATGTGTGCGCCTTCGCAAATCGGACAGAAAAATTACCACAGCATGTTGGTGCCATGTCATGACACCATGCCAAGATTCATGATTTTCAGGCGTGTTTTGGATATACCGGAATTAAAAAACCAAGTTTCTCACTCTTTCCGGCCGAGCCACGACGCCCACGTGTTTGAATTTCATTCCCATTTCTTGCATGGGACCTAGAAATTCACCCAAGGACACACATGTGATTTTTCAACCAACTTTGGTGCACTAGAGCATGTGCTTGTAGTTCAAATTTGAATTATGCACATTAAATGCCCAGACACTCAATTAATGTCTAAAAAAGGCCAAACGAACCCCAAAAATTGCAAAATTAAACACAACACTCCTGTTGTTCTATGTTGATAGTAGAATTTTATTTGAAAGCAATAAGAGGCAACGGATATCATTCCGTCCCCAAAAGTGGCACGTTCCCTACCGAAACCATCACGCGTGTTGTGAGAAGCTCAGGTTTGTGAGAAGCTAATACCCAAACCTGCCCCAAATGGGACAATTTTTTACCACAACATGTTGATGCCGCCTTATGATAGCATGCCAAGTTTCATGAATTTCAGTTAAGTTTTGGATTCATTAGAATTTAAAAACCAGACATCTTAATGTTTTGCCGGCAATCAACAGTGCCCTGGTGTTTGAATTTCATTCGCATTTCTTGCATGGGACCTAGAAATTCACCCAAGGACACACATGTTATTTTTCAACCAACTTTGGTGCACTGGAGCATGTGCTTGTAGTTCAAATTTGAATTATGCATATTAAATGCCCAGAAACCCAATTAATATATAAAAAAGGCCAAACGAACCCAAAAAATTCCAAAATTAAACACAACACTCCTGTCGTTATGCACACCCTTCATAAATCGAACCGTCATCGAGGAAGTTCCATGCTTTCGAGAGGGAAATCCCCAGGATTGAAGGGGGATCCAAATTTTTGCCCTAGTTTGTCATTCAGTTTTTTCCAACAATCAACACACCGCCTCTAATGCAAAGTGTTCAAATTTGACATTTTTCCGGGCTCATTTACCATATTTATGTGATTATGTGCATTTTCCAGGCATTAATGGCATAATTAAAATCCGAACAATCGGTGCATGAAAAGGTGCACAAGAACAATCTGGAAAACCATGCTCGTGTTATTTAGTACATTCTCATGCCTTTTACAAGGAATGGGCAGATATTTCAAGGAGATGTGTGGCAATAGGCACCCATAAACGCATCATTTACTGGGTTAACAACTTTACAAAATATGAAACACATGGTTGGAAAAGATGACGCTTGGTGTATGGCCTCACCATGCCCTGGTAAAAATTGGAGAATGTTTTCCTATGTCATGATGTACGCCTTTCATAAATCAAACCATCACCGAGGAAATTTCATGGCTTCGAGGGGGAAATCACCAAGATTGAAGGGGGATCCAAATTTCCTTTGTCCTTTGTCCACGAGTTTTTTTCTATGATGAACATACAACCTGCAAATTACCATGTTCAAATTTGTCACTTTTCCGGGTTCATTTGCCATATTTAGGGGATTATGTGCATTTCCTAGACATTAATGCACATAATTCAAGTTCAAACAATTGATGCATGAAAGGGTCCACAAGAACAGCCTGGAAAATCATGCTTGTGCCATTTAGTAAATTCTCATGCCTTTTACAAGGAAGGGATAGATATTTCGATGAAATTTGTGGCAATAGTCAACCACAAATGTTTGTTTTTGGCTTTTCAACTATAGAAAAATTGAAATAAATGCTTGAAAAACATGACGCCTGGCATGGTGCCATGGTATGACCTCACCATGCACTGGTAAAAATTAGAGAAGGTTTGGCTTATGTCGTCATGCACGCCCTTCACAAATCGAATCATCATCGAGGAAGTTCCATGCTTTCGAGATGGAAATCAACAAGATTGAAGGGGAATCTGAATTTCCATCCTAGTTTGTCATTCAGTTTTTTTCCAACGATCAACACACCGCCTCAAATGGAACGTGGTCAAATTTGACATTTTTCCAGGCTCATTTACCATATTTATGTGATTATGTGCATTTTCTAGGCATTAATGGACATAATTCAAATTCGAACAATCGGTGCATGAAAAGGTGCACAAGAACTATCTGGAAAACTATGCTCGTGTTATTTAGTACATTCTCATTCCTTTTACAAGGAATGGGCACATATTTCAAGGAAATGTGTGGCAATAGTCAACTATAAACGCGACATTTACTGGGTTGACAACTATACAAAAAAATGAAACACATGGTTGGAAAACATGACGCCTGGCATGGTGCCATGGTATGGCCTCACCATGCCCTCGTAAACGTTGGAGAATGTTTTCCTATGTCGTGATGCACGCCTTTCATAAATCGAACCATCACCGAGGAAGTTTCATGGTTTCGAGGGGGAAATCACCAAGATTGAAGGGAGATCCAAATTTCCTTTGTCCTTTGTCCACGAGTTTTTTCTACGATGAACATACAACCTGCAAATCACCGTGTTCAAATTTGGCACTTTTTCTGGGTTCATTAGCCATATTTAGGGGATTATGTGCATTTCCTAGGCATTAATGCACACAATTCAAGTTCGAACAATCGATGCTTGAAAGGGTGCACAAGAACGGCCAGGACAACCATGCTCTTTCCATTTAGTAAATTCTCATGTCTTTTACAAGGGAGGGACAGATATTTCGGTGAATTGTGTGGCAATAGTCAACCACAAATGTTTGTTTGTTGGGTTTTCAACTATAGAAAAAATGAAATAAATGCTTGAAAACATGATGCCCGGCATGGTGTGCCATGGTATGACCTCACCATGCACTGGTAAAAGTTAGAGAAGGTTTGGCTTATGTCGTCATGCACGACCTTCTTAAATCGAACCATCACCAAAGAAGTTACATGCTTTCGAGAGGGAAATCACCAAGATTGAAGGGGAATCCAAATTTTCTTCATTCTTTGCCTTGGAGTTTTTTTCTACGACGAACATACACCTTGCAAATCACCGTGTTCAATTTTGGCATTTTCCCGGGCTCATTTACCATATTTAGGGGATTATGTGCATTTTTAGGAATTTAGCGCATATAAATCCAATCCAGCTACATGATCATGGGGTGTGATGTGAGGGATATGGATTGTCATTCGATCGCGGTGCATTCTATGGTGCACATGCGCGATCCGCGTGGCTGGGGTTCCGGCCAATCATAACGCAACACATAATAGGCTCAGCGCACACGGTTTCCGGAAGTGACTGAGGATAACCATGTGCAATAATGAACGAGAAAAATTGTAAGGGAAGCCAAAGTTCTGTTGTCGTTTGTCGTTGAGCTCTTGCGTAAGTCAGTTACATGTGCAATGTTTCCTAATAAACCAGGCGTACCATTGAATGATAAAATCAACTACACATGTACATTTTTTTGGAGACGGGATCTGCTAGCTTTCTTTTTCTTGCACACGAGTATTTTATGCGCTTTGTCTGCATTGTGTGTTTCCCCCGCCCAAGTTTCAAGTTTCGCAGCGAAATTTTCATCATGCGTGTGATTTCAGAATTTATTCCTCCAACCACATCCTCACCCTCAGTCCCCCCC
>LR738711.1:613725616-613771316 GCA_902687465.1 Secale cereale
CCCCTCGCACCTCCCCCTACCGGCATCTCAAACCGCCGCCACCGCCACCATAGCTTCAACCACATCTACATTCTGCTTCGATCAAGTGAGGTAACCCACCGATCTCTATCACGGCCCCGGCCTGATTGCTTAAATGGTGCGTGCGAAACATCCTCATGCCCCCAAATCCCCACCGCCAGCAGCTGATGGCGGTCCATGGCGTGATGGCCGCTGTGCGTGTTGACCCGGAGGAACACCTCGCCTCCGTCGCCGCCACCGACAAGGTGCAGGCTCTGGCCCAGATGAAGTCCCCTAGCGACTACCCCCCAAGACTTAACAGGTATGATCTGACCAGCTAAATCTTACCAATACCACTTGCAACGGCTATGATTTGTACGGTTGATGTATTAAGCTTGTTCGTGCCTTGTTTATTTCAGTACTGCACACTGTGTGATGTTCAAATATTACCGTGTCCAGCTCAATTCCACCAATACCAGCAACAAACTTACAATACATGACTCAGGATATCACTAGAGATGCTACCCATTTGCTATTTTTAGTGGATGCTAACCCTGTTGTACTTAACATGCCTGTCCATGTACTTACGCAGGGTCATAACGGCCGATGATGTTGTTTTCCGTCGAGGTTAGCTGCATCCCATGTCTTACAATATTTCACATCATTTGTGCAATTCCAGTTTAACTTTTACCATTTACTGGTTTCCTGTAGGTCCACATGTTAGTGGCACTGATCCATGATTTGACCCGGAGGAGCATCTCACCTCCGCCGTCGCTGACTTTGGGCGGCTCTGGCCAAGATGAAGTGCCCCAACAACTACCTCTCAGGACTTACCAAGTATGTACTCATCAGTTCAATCCTACCAATACTAGTTGCAATTAATGGTTATGTTTTGTTCGGTCGATGTATTAAGCATGTTGTAGTAAACATGCCTAACACTTTTTGGCCATTTTCCCTACCTTTTTATAGACAACTGGGCCATTATCTGCTCTGGCAGCACATGCCCTGTGATGTTTAACTCTGCAATTTGCATTTTTATCAGTACCGGTTTCAATGGCCATTAAGCCTGTTGCAATTAACAGTTGTATCCATTTTTAAAGAGTTGTATTTCAATGGCTACAAACTTACAAAACATGAATTAGGATGTTGTTAAGCCTGTTGCGATTAACAGTTGTATCCATTTTTTAATCCGTCCCTTTGCTACCGTGGTACTCTTTCGGAATGAAGATATCACTACAGATGCTGTCGTTTTATTACCATTTGCTATTTTTGGTGGACGTTAACCATGTTGTAGTTAACATTAGCTTTCCATGTACTTACACAGGGCTACAATGGGCGATGTTGTAGTTTGCCGTCAAGGTTACCTGCATCCCATGTCTTATACACCATCTATTCCTAAATAATAGTATTTTTAGAGATTCCAATATAGACTACATAAGGAGCGAAATGTGTGAATCTAGATTCTAATCTAAACTATATCTATAATTCTATATACATTCGTATGTACTTCATATTGAAATCTCAAGAAAAATAATTGTACTTAGGAACATAGGTAGTTGTTTTTTACATCATTTGTGCAACCTCAGTTTAGTTTCTAACATTTACTGGTTTGCTTTTAGGTACATATATGAGCGGTACTGATACACGTTGTGATCCCTTTTGCGTATGGGGCTATGAGATATTCATGAACAAGTGTCAAGTGAGGAAACTAAGAAAGATTGTTAGGCGAAAGAAACGGGTGATTGGAATTAAGCTCTTTATTTACACTTTGTCGAAGACAACACTGAACTTTAGGATGGTAAGTAATGTGTTGCATTTCCCCCCTGCCCACAACAAGTTACTCTATTAGACCTCAATATCTGATATTTTTCTCTTTTCAGTGGTTTCCGAAGCTATTTACTGATGATTACCTTGCAAACTACATGACCGGAGTGGAGGCAACTAAGGGTAAAGTATATAATTCATGCTACCATGATAATGCTCTAGAAGTCTTCCTGAAGGCTGTGAAGGATGGGCGGGCGACCGTCACAAGGGGTTGGACAAAAGTGGTTCGTGCCTATGGCATGCAGGAAGGCACATTATGGGCATTCCACTTCTTCAACACCGTCGGCAGTCAAAATGATTTACACTTGTCTCTTCACCTTTACCGCCTTTAAATATTGTGGTTCATCATAGTTAATTGTTGCCCAATCCTATAATTACTGAAGATATTGCACTGGCAATTTTATTTATGGATTCGTTGCTGAACCATTGTGCTCAGAATTTGAATTGCACGTCTCATATTTCAAAATTTCCAAATTGGATAATAAATTACAGGCAAAAATAAAAAGAGAACAGACGGTCATGGAACTTTGCAAACGGTTCTGGCAGTAAAAGCACTTGTGACGGATAGCCCAATGCCATACAGTTTCTACATCAAATCGTGTGTGATGTAGTCCATAAAAGCAAACAGTTAACCAAGGCAGAGCGTGTGTGATAGTTACATCTTTCACACACGAGCGTATACATAAAATTGTGTGGGATATACATACGAACGGAAACGTTTTCCCTGGATTGACTGTGTGGGATGTACATAAGAAGGGAAACATATTCTTTGGATTCACTGTGTGTGATATGCATACCTACGGAAATGTTTTTCTGGGATTCACCGTGTGGGATGTACATACCTACGGAAATGTTTTTCTGGGATTCACCATGTGGGATGTACATACCTATGGAAATGATTGGGTTTCGATGCCTCGCCCGATCGCACACGAGCTCATTTGGTGTGTCAGGAGGGTCTATCCCCGATGATTTCTAGGTCGTGTGGGAAGGACCCCCCCCCTATCGCCCACACTCACTAGGCGATGGTTCCAAATGCCATCGCGGAAAGGGGTTAAAAACCGTTTGTATAGCACTGACGCGTACTTGTGTGTGATCCAGTTCATTCATAAGAACACGTGGCTAACTTTCTAGCTTTTAGGTCCTTTATAGCGGGTAGTTCATAAAACAATCTTTGCAAGGTAGGATGGGTACTGATAAAATTATTTTCAAGTTTGAGTACTAGTGCTGAAATCGCTTCCACATAGGATTTAGTTCTTTTGAGTATATGAGTGTCATCAAGAGTCAAATTTCCAACACAATTGAAAAATTCTTGGATATGTTCTTTCCCCATAATATTCCCTTGTCCCAAAACAAAGGTTTTAGCATCCAGATTGTCTGATCTTCCAATTTTAGGAGTTAGGCCATCATCTGTTTCTGCCATACCGAAATCACTCATAGTGACAAGCAAAGTAAGAGATCCAACGGGAAAGCGGCGAACAAAAAGAGGGCGGATAAAATAGCAAATTTTTGTGAAGTAGGGGAGATGAAAACAAAAGGAAATGGAAAATAATGTAAATTTCAAGGAGATGAGATTTGTGATTAGGAACCTGATAGATGTTGATGATGCCTCCCCGACAAGGGCGATAGAAATTCCTTTTGATGCCGCTTGAACTACGTCGGTATTTCCCCAAAGGGGAAGGGATGATGCAGCACAGCTACGGTAGATATTTCCCTCAGTGATGAGACCAAGGTTATCGAACCAGTAGGAGGACCAAGCAACACTATGTAAACGGTACCTGCACACAAATAACAAATACTTGCAAGCCGTCGTGTAAGAGGGGTTGTCAATCCCTCCCGGGTAATGGATTGGTAAATAGGTAGATGAGTAGTGGCAACTGGAACAATGACAAATAAAATGCAGCGAGGTATTTTGGGGTTTTCGATAATACGAATCTGAAAATAAAAGTTGCAAATAAAGGAAAAAGCAAATGGCAGTATAGACCTGAAAATATATGATAGGAAAATAGACCCGGGGGTTGTAGATTTCACTAGTGGCTTCTCTCGAGAAAATAGCAAACCGTGGGTGACAAATTACTGTTGGGCAATTGATAGAAAAGTGAATAGTTATGATGATATCTAAGACAATGATCATGTATATAGGCATCACATCCAAGATTAGTAGACCGACTCCTGCATGCATCTACTACAATTATTCCACACATCGACCGCTATCCAGCATGCATCTAGTGTATTAAGTTCATGGGAAAATAGAGTAATGCAATAAGAAAAATGACATGATGTAGACAAGATCTATTAATGTAGGAATAAACCCCATCTTTTTATCCTTAATAGCAACGATACATGCGTGCCGTGCTGTCCCTTCTGTCACAGGGAAAGGACACTGCAAGATCGAACCCATCACAAAGCACCTCTTCACATTGCACGATAAATAGATCAAGTTGGCCAAACAAAACCCAAATATCAGAGAAAAAATTCGAGGCTATAATAATCAAGTATGGATATTAAATAAAGGCAAACTGATCATAAACTCACAATTCATCAAATCCCAAAAAAACACCGCACAAAGTCATTACATCAAATAGATCTCTAAGAGAACTTTGTATTGAGAAACAAAGAGAGAAGAGGCCATCTAGCTACTGCCTACGGACCCATAGATCTGAGGTGAGCTACTCACGCATCATCGGAGAGGCACCAATGAGGATGATGAACCCCTCCGTGATCATGTTCCCCTCTAGTGGAGTGCCGGAAAAGGGCTCTAGATTGGATCTCGTTGTTCTGGAACTTGCGGGCTAGAATAAAATTCCGTCGACTCTCCTAGGGTTTTTGGAGTATGGGTGTATTTATAGAGCGAAGAGGCAGTGCGGGAGGCCGCCGAGGTGGGCACAACCCACGTGGGCGTGCCTAGGTGAGTTGTGCTCCCCCCGGAGCCCCCATCTGACACTTCTTTGGCCCATCCCGTGTCTTCTGGCCCAGAAAAATTCTCCAAAAAGTTTCACTGCGTTTGGACTCCATTTGGTACTGATTTTCTGTGATGTAAAAAACAAGCAAAAAACAGCAAATGGCGCTGGGCACTATATCAATAGGTTAGTCCAAAAAATGATATGAAGTTGCTATAAAATGATTCTAAAACATCCAAGAATGATAATATAACAACATGGAACAATAAAAAATTATAGATACATTGGAGACGTATCAATACCTCGGGTACTACCCATAGATTCATCAAAATAAGCAAACAACATATTGAAAACAGAATCTATCATAGAACAGTCTGTAGCAATCTGGAAATTTCGTATACTCTTGCAACTCTTAAAATTCGGAACAATTAGGACATGGTGGGGAATTTTTATATCAATCTTGTGTAAAAATTTCAAAAAATTGGCATGCTCTAGTGAATTTTAGAATGTTTTGTACTAGAGGCAAAAGTTTCTATTTTCTCACAGAATCAAATCATCTATCTTCCAAATCATCCAAAAGGTCTTACTTGGCAGAATCACTAATTAAAATCATAAAAACACATCTAACCAGAGGCTAGAGAATATATTTTATTGCAAAACATAAGCAAAAAAGTAAAAACAAAAATAAAATTATGTTGCCTCCCAACAAGCACTATTGTTTGACGCCCCTAGCTAGGCATAATGCAACGATCTAGGTATTGTAATAGAAGTGAGGGAGGTCATCTCTACTCATCTCATACTCCTTTCGGCAACAAGATTTCTTTGTGACAAGCAAAAATAATCAATGGGGCTAAATTTAATAGGGTAAGGGTCTATAAGATCAAGTTTGGGAGGAATAGGTTCCTCTTTTAGCCCTCTGTAATTGATAACTATCTCTTCATTATAAACGTTCCTTTGATTGAATTCCCTAAGTCTATCTCTAAGCATAAACCATAATCCGTTAGTTTTTATAGCAAAATTATCATTTTGCTCGGAGATTTTATCAACCAAAACATTGGTAGGGACCTTTTTTCTTAGGTTTTCATTATAAGCAGCATAATCCAGAGATTGTAATCTCATAATCTCTTATTTATTGAAAAGTATCTCCTCTATGGGAGGGAAACCACCATTGATATCATAATGAGCAAATATTTCAATAGCTTCTTTCAGGATATACCTAAATTCATGAGCTAGAAATATAGTGGTAACACGCTTAACAGAAGGATTATTAATATTAGAATATTCTAGAAATATCCTTTGTATGCATGTAGGCATGTGAATAAATTGTCTCTCAAGTTCAACTATAAGCAAAGATATTACATCCATAAGTCTATTGGTTTTGTTAATAATCCACCCACCTAGCATAGGAATCGTACCGGCGCAAGTAAAGAAATCTAGAATAACCCCTTTTCCAATAACATTACCGCTATCTATACGGAGTTTTTTAGTGTGCGTGATAGTGGGTTGTTCTTATTGAAGGTCTTTATTACCAAAATTTTCCTCAATATTATCACTACCCTTTTCAATGATAACATCCCCAGATTCACGCATGATGACAAATCAAGACGAACGGAAAGAAGGCGAATAAAAAGGCAAATATTTTTCTGTTTTTATGAAAACGTTCTAGAAGTGGGGGAGATGAAAACGAGAGACAAATGACAAATAATGTAAGTGCAAGTGATGAGAGTTAATGATAGGGACTTGGTAGGCTTGATGTAGAACCTCCCCGGCAACGACGCAAGAAATTATCCCTGCTACTTCTCGAGCTTGCGTTGATTTTTCCCTTGAAGAGGAAAGGTGTCACATCCCAAGTCAGTGCTTGCATTAGGACTAGCTAGAGTGTGCATCATGTTTACTTTCCACGGAAACTTGAAATGGGAATGACAGAAACCCCAGCACAACTCTTCTAACAACTAGGGTTTGATAAAATCTTTTCCAATGTACCCAAAATGCCCTTCAAAAATGTTCATCATTTCTGCCTTGGTCTTAAACCTCTGCCAAAAATGGTGCACAATTTTCTAGGACATCCAAGGTCTCTGGATTAATTCATATGGTATTTTCATTTGGGCATTTAAATGCAATAAAATATTCTATGTGCCCAAATAATCATAAACTAAAATGTTCCATGGTGTTCATATTATATACAGTGGGCATGACTAGTTTTATGAGCTATAAAAATGTTCTAGCATTTTTATTAATTCAACAAAGTTACAAAAGAAATGAAACAGAAAGTAAATAGAAAAAAAGCAGACTTACCTGAGCCCACCTACTTGCCTGGCCCAGACGGCCCAGCCCACCAGGGGCATCCCCGTCTTCTTCGCCGTGCCAGCGCACGAAGCAGCTCAGTGGCGAGCGCCGCCGACGCGCCGGCCACCTCCTGCCTGCCTGGCTGGCCCTTTCGACGCCCTGGATGGAACCGGACGACGCCACGCAGACCCCCTCGACCGCTCCCCTCTCTCCCTGCCTCATCTCCCTCGCTCCGCGCCTCGTGGCCGAGCGCCACCGTCGCCACCGACGCCGTTTGCCGTAGCCACCGTGCCTCTCTCGCCCAGCTGTTTTGCCCAGAAGCTCCGCCTCGTCCTCCTCGTCCTCTGCACCGAGCTACACGACGCCAGAAGCCCTGCTTCACCCTCACCGTCGCCGTCTTCAACCTACCGCCGTGGATATCGCCGGCGACCGTGCACCCGCCTCGACGCTTCCCCGAGCCCGCTGAGCAACTCATCCACCTCCCTGTAAGCTCCTGAGTAGAACCCCTCTCCTCCCTGCTCCGTTTGCTCGCCGTAGATGTCGCCCCCTTGCTCGCCGTAGCACGCCGCCGCACAAGCCCGCCGTCGACGAGGCTCCGGTGCCCAATTGGCTCCATGCACATGCCCGTCGTCTTCATGAGCGCTCGTAGCACCCGTAGGAACCAACCGTTGGACCTCGGGTGCCCTGTGCCATAGTTTTCATCGGCACCCGAGCTCCGGCCGCCGCCGTTGAGGTCGTCGACGTCGTTTCCGGCCACCCCAGCTGCTCCGGCCTGTCCCGTTGGATGCGCGACTCCTCTAGCTCTCTGTGGATGCCCTCCGCCACTAATTTGGTCATCGGAACGCAGTTTCCAAGCCGCGCCGCCGTCCTAGCTCTCGCCGGCGGCGATACGCCGGTGGGGTTGACCTGTTTTGACCACGTGTGGACCCCCCTGTGTCACTGACATGTGGGGCCGGCCGTTGACTAATTTCAGTTTAGGTTTTTAATTAAGTACTAATTGCTGTCATTAGTTTAGTGAGCCACTGACATGTGGGGCTCAGCCCCTGTTAACTTTTAGTTTAGTGTTAAGCTCTTTTTAGTTAGTACTGAGAGACTGACCAGTGGTACCCACTGGTCAGGTTTGACCTGGACGCCCTGTTGACTGGCTGACGTCAGCATGATGTCATGCTGACGCAGTAAAGGATTTTCTGGGATTATTTGATTTAAAAACAATTGAGGAAATTCCAGAAAATGCTTTAAACTTCAAAAAATCATATAAATTCAACAGTAGCTCAGATGGAAAAGATTTATATATGAAAATTATCAGAAAAATCCAATCTTTCAAATGGCACTGGTTCCATGCATGTTTGAGCAAGATAACCTTGCTATATACTCTAAAACATGATAATGCACTTAATTAAATAATAGTTTGAGTTTCAATTTGAATCTTTGATTCAAATGGGCTCAAACCCTTTTGGTTATAGTTGCATTAGCCCAAATCACATACATCTTGCCATATCATGAGCATGCATCATATTGTTGCATTTGTTTGCTTATAGATTGTATCGCCGATGTTCTCCGTGTTAAGTCCTGCTCCCGAGGATACTTCTGCGTATCCAGCTGAAGAGCAGTACCCGACAAACACTCTGTCAGGCAAGCAATCATTGATCATTCCGATACAAACCCATCTTCTCGCTCCCGCTCTCTTTTACTGCATTAAGGCAACAGCGTGTGAACTGCTACTTGCTGCGGTAGTTGAACCCTATTCCCTTGCATGACCTGTCATTGCCATAGTAAATAGTTGAAACCCACTAGCATGTGTAGGAGTTGATTGAGCCATGTGATGTGTGATCCACCATGCTATTTGTTTATGTTGCCTGCTATGCTTAGAGTTGTGTCCGGTCTGGTTCATCTGGGTGATGGATCAGAGTGAAATGATCATATCGGTAAAGAGAGGGAAGTGTGGAACACGTTTGGTAAAGGTATCGATGAAAGGCCATGTAGGAGTACGTGGTGGGTTGTTTCATTGGAACCGTCTACAGGACCTGAGATCTGTATGTGTGATTCAAGTTATAGTTACTACCATGCATTGGGCTCCGGGCGCTCCAAGCCCTCTCGTCTTATTAACTACCCTTGTTCTCTGTCCAGGAGTTGCAACTAGTTTCTGGTGTTTGTAGTTTACTGGTGGTCGTGCACAGCGCCGACCCTCGGGGTGGGCTGTGATGCGACAGGTACGTGGCACGGTGTACCGGTTGCCCGTTTGGTGACTCGGGAACCCTGTACACATCGTTTGGGGCCGTGAGCGACACCCCGGCCGGATCTCCCCACGGATGGAACCCAAATAGGCGATAAACCTGGACGAGAGACTTGTGTAGTTAGTCAGGTCGTGGCCGACACCCCCGCTGGGCTTCCGCTTGAAGGTTGCCGAGTACATGTCGAGTAAACGGCGATAAGTGGTGGAAGCGTGTGTGAAGAAGTACACCCCTGCAGGGTTATCAATCTATTTGAATAGCCGTTGTTCGCGGTACGGACTACTTGGTTACTCTTACAGTTCATAGACAAGTTGATGGATACTACTAAAAGCCTCAAGACAAGTGTGAGTGCCGTGGATGGCCCTTCCGTAGGATGACGGAAGAGGATCCTCGGTGGTGTATTGTTGTGGTGAGTAGAGGACTCGTGTATGTAGTAATATCTTGCAATCTGTTGAGAGTTGTAGTATAGGTTAGCCAAGAGTCAAAGCTGGCTTTCTGCTATGAACTCCACTACCCCCTATTGATAATGTTGCATGTATGATAGGTTCTGTTGTAAGACTTGCTGAGTACCTTTGTACTCATGTTTGCTTAATAACTGTCGCAGAGGAGAACCCTGCCCCTTCTGATGGGTTCTACATAGACGTTGACGTCGACGAGTAGCTTGCTACCCAGACGGAGATCTGGAGCTTGTGAAGGGCCTTGTAGATAGTCAGGCTACACCAAGCCTGTTTTATTTCTAAGTTGTCTGTACTCAGACATGTAGCTTCCACTTGTGCTTGTATGACTGTATGACTTGAGTGTTGGGTCATGTGACCCCTACCTGTATGGATATGTTATGTATGGCTCTTGGAGCCTCTTAAATAAAGTACTTTGAGTCATAGAGTTCTGTTGTGATGCAATGTTGTATTTGCACATATTGAGCATATTGTGTGTATGATTGAAATGCTTGGTATGTGTGGGATCCGACACCTAGTTGTTTTCCTTTGGTAGCCTATCTTACAGGGAAATGCCTCCTAGTGCTTCCAATGAGCCTTGGTAGCTTGCTACTGCTCGGAACACGTAGGCTGGCCGGCATGTGTTCTTCTTCGTTCCTGTGTCTGTCCCTTAGGGGAAATGTCACGCGTTGTTCCTTTAAGTCCATGTAGCTTGCTACGACTTGGGTTCATACGTCGATGACCGACACGTTCGTTGCTGGGTCATGGATGCCTGTCTCTGTAATGAGTGCCACTTTTGGTTTATAACTAGCCATGTCGGCCCGGGTTCTCTGTCATATGGATGCTAGCGACACTGTCATATACGTGTGCCAAAATGCGCAAACGATCTCGGGCCAGGTAAGGTGGCACCCGTGGGGATACCGGGCATGAGGCCGCAAAGTGATATGACGTGTTACAGCTAGATCGGTGTGACTTAGGATCGGGGTCCTGACAAAAGGGTGATGCAGCAAAGTAGAGGTAAGTATTTCCCGCAGTTAATAACCAAGGTATCAATCCAGTAGGAGGCACAAGCAAGTCCCCGATATATGCACCTGAACAAACTAACAAGCACTTGCACACAACGCGAAAAGGGGCTGTCAATCCCTTCACGGTTATTAGCAAGAGTGAGATCTAATAGAGTTAGATTTAAAATGTAAATAAAAGTTAAAATAAAGTAAACACAAATAAATTGCAGCAAGGTATTTTTGGGTTTTTTGTTTTATAGATATGATAATATATGATAGAAAATAGACCCGGGGGCCATAGGTTTCACTAGAGGCTTCTCTCTCAAAGAAAGCATACGGTGGGTAAACAAACTGTTGTTGAGCAACTGATAGAAAAGCGCAAAATTATGATGATATCTAAGACAATGATCATGAATATAGGCATTACATCCGTGACAAGTAGACCGAAATGATTCTGCATCTACTACTATTACTCCACACATCGACCGACTCATGTTCTAGTGTATTAAGTTCATAAGAACAGAGCAACGCTTCAAGCAAGATGACATGATGTAGAGGGATAAACTCAAGCAATATGATATAAACCCCATCTTCTTATCCTTAATGGCAACAATACAATACGTGCCTCGCTACCCTTTCTGTCACTGGTTGAGAACACTTCAAGATTGAACCCATCACAAAGCACCTCTCCCATCGCAAGAAAAACCAATCTAGTTGGCCAAACCAAATTGATAGACTAGAGAGAAATACAAAGCTATCTTAATCATGCATAAAAGCGCTCAGAGAAGACTCAAATAATATTCATAAATAATATGAACATAAATCCACAATTCATCGGATCTCAACAAACACACCGCAAAAGAAGATTACATCAAATAGATCTCAAAGAACATCAAGGAGAATATTGTATTAAAGATCAAAGAGAGAAATGAAGCCATCTAGGTACTAGATATGGACCCGTAAGTCTGTTGTAAACTACTCACACATCATCGGTAGGGTAGTACTGTTGGTGTAGATGCCCTCTGTGATCGAATCCCCCTTCGGTGGACTACCAGAAAAGGTTCCAAGATGGGATCTCAAGAGGGCAGAATCTTGCGGCGGTGGAAAAGTATTTTTGGTGTGCCCCCTTACGTAGGAGGAATATTTGGGTATTTATAGAGCTAGAGTTAGGGTTAGAAGAGCCACAAGGGGCCCACAAGCCCTAGGGGCACGCAAGGGGTGGAGGACCGAGGAGGCTGGGGTTTCACTGTTGGTGGAGAGGACGTTTTGGCACCCAAGGGGTATGAATGGGGAAACCGAGTGAGGGGGAGTTAAGGGGGGACAATGTTTCGATTTGGGACGCGCTTGTTTGAAATTTGGGGAAAGTTACAAAATTTGCCCGTCTCTAAAATTTCAGACATATTGCAGTTCGAGGGTCGGATGGTAAACTTAGGTGTCCCAAATAGTGGGCAGGATATATTTTGGCCGACCGCATGGGTGTTTAGGCACCCATGGTGTATGAATGCTTCTCGGAGGTTGTCGGGGGAAACTGTGCTCCCACGAGCACCTATGGGACCGGAGCCCCTTTCTACGTTGCGGTAAGGGAGCGGAGGGAGCACGGAGAGCAGATCGAGGAGCACACGCGAGCAGTTTTACCCAGGTTCGGGCCGCGCGGACGCGTAAAACCCTACTCCTGCTTAGGTTGTATTGAGTTCTTGAGCTCGGGAGCTTGAAGATCTAGCTACACCGAGCGAGAGAGTTGTCTAGGTTTCGAACCCCTTCCTACGTTGTGCATGGGCCTCCTTTTATAGCTCAAAGGGGTCACCGACAGGTGTCAACGTAGAGGAGGGTAAAAGTGTAAATTTGGTGGTAGTTGTAACAGTGCATGAACAGTATATGAACAGTGGTCTTCACCTAACTTTGACAGTGGGGGACAAGGGCATTAAATGCCCGTCGCCGTCGCCCCCAAAAGCGTCCGTCCATGCTTCTCCGTTCGCCACGGCGGTAGCCTCGTCACCGTGGCTTGCCACCGTGTGCCCCAGGTTGCACAGCCGTCTGCCACGCGTCCCTGGAAGGGCCCCAGGGTGACGCGTGGGCAGATGAGCTAGAGCGCGGGCACACGGCGTAGGTTTCCCCGGCAAGCACCTTGCCGGGCCCGGAAGCTTGTCGCTCTCCGGGTCCTGCCGGGGCGCATGATGCGCCGAGGCATCTCTTGAGATATGTATTCCTTGGCCTTCCTGGCAAGCTCCTCTTGCCAGGGTCTTGTGCTAAAGTGATAACTTTGAGCCTGGTGCGGCCTTCCCGGCAAGCTCCTCTTGCCGGGGCCTTGATCTTCTGACTTGTATACTTTGTTCTTGAATGGCTTCATAGGGACCAGAAAGGTTCTTGGCGAGCACGTGGTAAGCCCTGCCGCGGGAAGCTGCTACTGCCCGTGCACAAGTTGGGGTACAAAGGTACCCCTATCTTAGTACACCGACAGGAGCCCCCGGGCCTGGGCCACACACGGTGCCGAGCGCTGTTGGGCCAGGCCCAAGACAGTGCACGGGCACGCGCGGCCCACGGCAAGCCGTATCCCCTTCCGTATCCGCCGCATCCCTCCCTAACGGCACGCGTCGATTGCGGCGTCGTGGGAGAGATCGTGGCCTGTTCTTTAATGGGAAATGCGGAACGTCCCCCACTTCCCCCTCAAAAGCAGAGGAAGCAGGGGCAGTTCCCTCCATCGTCTTCATTGCGCCTTGATTCTCCAGAAACCCCCGTCGCCCTCCGCCTCCCAAAGGTCGACAGAGAGCCCAGCCACTCCCTTCCTCCGCCGTCTCCCGCATCCGCGGCACTGTCGACCTCCTAGCCTCTTTCCTTGCTGCCCCCGCCATGGCTCCGAAGAGCGACAAGGCGAAGAGTGACAAGGCCAAGAAGGAGAAGTCCGAGCAGGCGGCGAAGCTGGCAGCCCTGCAGAAGAAGTGCGTGGTCTTCGCGCCGAGGCTTGGCGCGAGGGAGCTACGGGACAAATACTATTTGTTCTGGGCGAGGGAGACCAAAGCTCATCCCCGCACCAGAGTCCTCCCAGCCGTTGCTGCCGACATGTTCCCCGGCGGGTACTTTTACTTTGCCGCATTCTTCCATTGTGGTCTGTGCCCTCCGTACTCGGAGTTCTTTTGTGATGTAATGAACACCTACGGCCTCCACCTCCTAGATTTCACCCCCAACGCCATCCTTACGATGGCCGTTTTCGCACATCTGTGCGAAAACTATGTTGGGGTTCATCCAAATGTAGCTCTTTTCCGCCACTTCTTCACGCCTAGAGTAGAGTCCGGTTCTCCCCTCTCCGGTGGCATCTCCTGGATCTTCAGGCTGAACAAGAAGGATGCGTACTTGAAGGGAGAGCTCCACGGCAAGTGGGAGGAGTGGAGAGCCGATTGGTGCTGGGTGCTGGAAGCTGAGCCTGAGCCCTTTACCTCGCCGCGCAAGACTGCCATAGTGCGCGGCAAGGATTGGAGTGAATTGGCCCCGGAGGACAACAAGCTTCAGATCGCCCTCATTAGGATCCTTCGTCTCCGGGTCACCAATCTGACTGTTGGAGAAGTTGGAGCAGATTTCCTCCGCCGCCGCATCGCCCCTCTACAAGAAAGGAAGAGGCCCGCCTGGGAATTCGGCAAAGCGGCAGATTGTATGAGGCTGCACCCTGGATTGAACTACAATTTCACCGTCTTGGAGTTGAAGGGGATGGTCCGGGAGCTCTTTAAGCATGACCCCGCCCACCCGGAGTGGTTCAGACCTTCCGGGGGAGTGGTGCCGCTGTGCAACAGCACTGCCCGCGACTCCATACGCGCGATGATGCCGAGTGCGACTCCCATGGCGTTGTCCCCACTTGGCTGGAGCCTCCACCGGAGACCGTGCTGACCTTCTTCGACAACTTGGTCGAGAAGCCCCGCAACGCCGAGGAGAAGAAGGGCCTCACCCAGGATACTACTGACCGGGATGTAGCTTACATTGCCTCCAGGATGGAGGAAGCCGCCGCAGCTGCGGCTGCGGGCGAATTTGGATACACTGTAGACGAGGCAGCGGCCGCGGACGCAGTGAGTCAAGCAGAGGAGGCGGAAATCCTCAAGCTGCTGAAGATTGCGCCTGAGGAGTTTGCCGGGGAGCCTTCCGTGAAGCCAACCGGGACGAGCGAGGTTGCCGGGGGAGCGAGGCCGCCGGGCATGGCACTGAGTCCAGCGGGCCTGCCGAGGAGGAGGAGGAAGCCGAGTCTGGAGATTCCGATGAAGACTCCGGTGGATCTCTGAATCTTGACGACGATGCCTCCTCATCCTCGGAGAACTCCCCACCTCCGCCAAGCCCTCCGCAGCAACCGAAGAAGCGCCTCCGCAAGGCAGTTGAGACGGCGAGGCCACAGGCGCCTCGACAGCAGCCGACGCGCCGTGCGATGCGCGCCACCAAGACGAGCGAAGTCGTCAAGGAGGCGCCCCGTGCTCGAGCGCCAAGCGGAGGCGGATCTTCCCGGAGCGGAACGGGTGCTCCTTCTGCCCCTCGGTCCTCGGCGACGACGGGGGCCGGGTCTTCACAGCCCATAGCCCCGGAGACCACCAAGCGCCCGAGGGAGCCTTCTCCTCCTGCTCCTCGCGCGGAAGCGCACCAGGCGGAGTTTGACTTCTCCGCCCTCAGCTCCGACGAAGAAGAAGAGGAGTAAGTACTTGCAATTATTTTAGTTTCTTTGACTTTGTCTTGATTTTCCTTGCTTGGTTCTGATCTTGCTTTTGTTTTGCTTCGCAGGACCTTGACCCAGCGGATGGCGAAGAGGGCCAAGATCCCTGTGGTCAATATCGAGGATGACGAGCCCGTCGCGGCGACGACCGACGCGCCGGCGACGAGCTTGCCGGATCAGCCTGCTGCTCGAGGAGCAGCCCCCAGCGCAGCCCCCAGCGTAAGTCTGGTATTTATCTTTCTGCTTGACAGGTGCGCTTGAGGTTATCATCTTGGTTGATATCTTGTTGTCTTGTGCAGAAGTGGAGCCGCAGCCGCAGGAGCGCGAGGAGGTCGCCCCCGACGAGCCACTTGCTCCACCCTCCCCGCCAAGGGTGAACTCCCCGGCAAGGGAGAACGCTCCGCCAAGGATGGGCACTCCGCCAAGGGCGAGCACCCCGCCAAGGGTGAGCAGCCCGACAAGGGTGAGCACCCCGCCAAGGGAGGGCGCAGGCGGCCCTCCGCCAGCAGGGGCCACTACTCCGCCGCCAAGGGAGAATTCCCCGGCGAGGGACCCCGTCGTCGAAGAAGTCCGCGAAGGTAACCCTTGTGACTTCTTCTTCTCGAAATCGTCTTTTTTGGATATTTGTTTGACGATCTTTCTTTTCTTTTTCTTCCACTAGATCCTCCTGTCCCAGAGCTGATGGAGACGGAAGCCACCGCTGAGGAGGAGGTGCACGGCGACGGAGGCAACGCCACTGCCGCCGAGGGAACGGCTGGAGCTGACGAGCCAGTCGTCGAGGAGACCGCCCCGACCGCCGACGCCGCGGCTGGGGAAGGAACCGGCAACCGCACTGCTGGCCCGGAGGCCGCAGGAGCGCCGGACGCTGCACCGGCCGCCGACCCTTCCGCCTCCGCGGCTGGGCAAGGCGTCTACCTGAAGGCCGCCAACTGGGTTTTTATTCAAGTCCCGTGGGCGTCCTCGTCTCGAGCAGCCGCGGAGGGAGAGACCTTTGACGGAGAGGTCCTCGCCTCCGCTGGGTTGAAGATTGTTGAAGCGCCCGGCAGCAGCGACGAGCCCGAAGAGGAGAGGCTCCTTCGTCGGCTCCTTGCTTTGTACCGGGCCAGGCAGGCGAAGTTGGAGTCTCGGGAGGCTCTCGCCGCCAAGGCTGGAGCTGACTTGGAGAAGCGCGCCGCGGAGCTCCGCGCCGCCAATCAGGCGGCCCTCCGGAGCTTGGCGGAGGAGCGTGAAGAGCTTGCCGGGGCGCAGCAAGCATTTATCCTTGAAAAAGCTGAGGCCGAGGAGCAGCAACGATTGGCCGCCGAGGAGCTGTCTCGGCGGGAGGGAGCGCTCAACCAGCGGAAGGTCGACCTCGACAGCCACGAGGACGACCTCACCGCCCGGGAGCAAGCCATCGGCGGGGCCCTGAAGGAGGCGAGGGACGCCGCCGCTGCCGCGGAGACTGCCAAGAAGGATCTGGAGGCTAGGGTGGCGCAGCTGGAGTTGTTCCTGAAGGCGAGCGAAGACAGGGTCACCGCGCTCAACGTGGCGCGGGAGAAGGACACCCATACCAACTCGGATTTGCAGGTCCGCCTCTCCGATAAGGGCCAGGAACTCACTGCCGCCAAGGACTCCATTGCTGACTTAGAGCTGAAGGTCTCCACCCTGACTGGCTCGCTCGACGCCGCCCGGGACCGCGAGACGAAGCTGAAGGACGAACTCCGCAAGGAAAGGGCCTTGGTGGAGAGCGCCGCCGTCTCGCAGAACAACTTCAACCGGGCAGTGGAGCAGTGGACTGATGAGCTGGTCACCTCCGCTGCCAATATAGACATGGAGATGATGGCGCTGAGGGCGGAGCACCTTGTGTACTCCCCGGACGAGAACCTCCCTCACAGCGCGAAACTGAGTCTGTTCTTCAGGGGAATAGCGCCGACGCTTGCTCGGCTTCGGGAGAAGATCCCCGTGCAGCTGGCCGATGAGGCGCGTCGGCTCTGCATGGGCACCATGGAGCGGGTCTTGTCGAAGATCGTCTACCGCAACCCCGGCATCAACCTCTTCAATGTCCTCCGCACCTTGCCGCCCGAAGCTGACCAAGAGGCGTTGAAGGCGCAGGTTGCCCACATCGTCGCCAAGGTGGGCAAGATCACGAGGCGTGAAGGCGACCGCGTAGATTAGATTCCTTTCTTTTTGCTTCCTTTGCCGCTGCAAAGCATGTTACGGACAAGAATCTATTAGTATTGCGGCAAGTTATCTTTGTGATATACAATCTTATTTTGAGCAACCAATGCAGTGTTATCTCCCTTGCTTTGGTCCCTTCACTTTGTATGCATTCCACCCTACGTTTTTAGGGAACTTGCCGGCAAGGGACCCTTGCCGCGAGCGCTGAGTGCTGGACTCTTAGCAGCCTGCTGGCAATACCTTTGCCGGCAAGAAACCTTGTCGCAGCTAGTCGCAGCACACTTAGATTGCTGAGCGAACTCGAAAACGAAGTAAGGGCGCGACACTTGTCGCAGCTCACTTAAGTCGTTGAGCATGCTCGAAACAAAATAAGGGTGCGGCTAGCCACGGGTAGGTTCCTCCGCGCACAGGTTTTCCATACAAAGTGCGGTTGTTCAAGGAAGACAACTAATTTTTTTTTTGAAAAACTTGAATTACTCAAACTTTGGTAACTTAGCTTTCATAGATTGTTTGTTCCCCGACAAGGCTTCTCTTTCTTGAACAGTACTTGGTTCATGCCTCCATCTCCTTCCCCCCCGGCAAACTTGTGCGCGAGGAGTACTCCTTTTGTTTAAGAGGAAAAGAAAAAGAGGAGGAAAAACAAGTATAGGGCCTTACGGCTTGCTAATGCTTACCGGGGATGTGCGTTGCACAAGGTGTCAGATGATGCATGCAAATAACAAAGAAAAGCATGGAAATGACAATTAGTGCGAAGCACAAAAGCTTTACTGATGCACGGGATCTGCGCCCGGCTTTGTACAAAGGTTTACATGCAACAGCGGCAAGACTTGTACAAAAGGTGGTTGCCGGAGCGGATCACGGCAACCGCGCCTTATGGCTGAAACTTGCGAAGATGCTCTATGTTCCAGGAGTTGCTCACCAGTAAGCCTTCTTCGGTCTCAAGGCGGACAGCGCCGGGCCTTGTGACTTGTCTCACCCGATAAGGGCCTTCCCACTTCGGCGTCAACTTGTTGGAATTCTTGGCGGACTGAACACGCCGAAGAACAAGGTCGCCTTCCTCGAGACTCCTGGTCCTGACCTTGCGGCTATGATAGCGACGCAAGGCTTGCTGGTATCGAGCAGCTCGTACAGTAGCCTGGAGACGTTCCTCCTCAAGGAGCAATGCATCATCTTGTCGCAGTTGCTCTTGCTCGAGCTCATCATAAGCGAGCACTCGAGGAGAACCGTATACGAGTTCCGTGGGGAGAATTGCCTCTGCTCCATAGACAAGAGCAAAGGGTGTCTGTCCGGTGGCTCGATTTGGTGTCGTCCTGATTGACCAAAGAGCTGCCGGCAACTCCTCTATCCAGTTTCTTCCGCACTTGTGCAGCCTGTCGAAGGTTCTTGTCTTGAGTCCGCGCAGCACTTCAGCATTCGCCCTCTCCGCTTGACCATTGCTCCTCGGGTGAGCAACAGAAGCGAAGCAGACCTTGGCGCCAAGGTCTTGGACGTACTGCATGAAGGTGCGACTTGTGAACTGTGTGCCGTTGTCGGTGATGATCCTGTTAGGGATTCTGAAACGGCAAACAATTGACCTGAAGAACCTGACTGCTGACTGTGCGGTCACCTTTCTCACCGGTTCCACTTCTGGCCACTTTGTGAACTTGTCGATTGCGACGTACAAGTACTCAAAGCCCCCGACTGCGCGTGGAAAGGGGCCGAGAATATCGAGCCCCCAGACCGAGAAGGGCCAGGACAAAGGGATCGTCTGGAGAGCTTGAGCTGGCTGGTGAATTTGCTTGGCATGGAACTGGCATGCTTCACAATTTGTTACTTGTGCAGTTGCATCTTGGAGGGCTTCTGGCCAGAAGAACCCTTGTCGGAACGCCTTCCCGGCAAGTGCCCTTGCGCCAATGTGGTGGCCACATATGCCTCCATGTATCTCTGCCAACAGCTTCTGTCCATCTTCCCTGGAGATGCACTTCAACCTGACACCATTGAGTCTTCTTCTGTACAGTTCATTGCCAACGAACTGGTACATACTCGACTGCCTGGTTATTTTCTCTATCTCTTCTGGTTCGTCGGGAAGTTCTCCAGTTTGCAGAAAGCAGATGATTTGCTGTGCCCATGCTGGAGCCTGAGGCTCAACAACAAGGGCTAAAGGCATGAGGGCTGCTGCGGGAACCTCAGCTTCTACGGCAAGAACCTGCGGCTCTGCCGGAGCTGATGGTCCCCCGGCAAGCCTGCCGGGGCAAGGCTTGTCGGGAACGCCTGCTTCAACTGTACAGACCCTTGGATCTGCAGGAGCAAACTGTTCCTCAGCATCTTGGCTATTGATCTTGGGGACCTTGGCGGCGGCTTCGGGAAGATCCGCTGGCAAGTAGTCGCCGGAGACCAACTTCCTCTTCTTGTTTTGCCCCACTGATGGTGTAACGGATGGCTGAGTTAACTTGAGCACGAAGGTCCCTGGTTCCACAGGTAACTTCATTGCAGCACGCTTTGAAAGGCCATCTGCTATATCATTCTGAGCTCTTGGGACGTGCTCCATTTGCAGACCTTCAAAGCGCTCTTCAAGCTTCCTCACTTCATCATAATAAGCTTCCATCAAAGGGCTCTGGTAACTCTTATTCACTTGTCGGACCACCAACTGTGAATCTCCCCGCACAATCAACTTCTTGATCCCAAGCTCGGCCGCAATTCTGAGGCCGGCAAGCAAACCTTCATACTCAGCAGTATTGTTTGTCGCTTGCTCCTTGGGAAAGTGCATCTGGACAACATACTTGAGGTGCTCTCCGGTGGGCGCTATGAGTACCACGCCGGCACCGGCGCCTTGCAGCGAGAAAGCACCATCAAAGTACATTATCCACTCGTTGCTCGCTTCTTGGACGTGGACGCTTGTCTCTGGGACTTCTTCATCTGGCGTTGGGGTCCATTCTGCTATGAATTCTGCCAAAGCTCTGCTCTGTATGGTTGAAGTACTGTCAAACTTGAGACCAAAGCTTGACAGCTCCAGTGCCCACTCGACGATCCTGCCTGTTGCTTCGGGATTCTGCAATATCCTCTTCAACGGAAAGCGAGTGACCACCGTTATCTCGTGTGCTTGGAAGTAATGGCGCAGCTTCCTTGAGGCCATGAGGAGGCCGAAAAGCAACTTCTGCACCCCAGAGTATCTTGATCTAGCCCCCTGCAGAAGGGAACTTACGAAATACACTGGGCGCTGCACCATCTTTCTTCTTACTTCTCCTTGTTCCTGCGCAGACTTGTCCTTGTCGGGGCCGGAGCTTGTCGGGGAAGCCCCCTGCTTGTTGCTGGAAGTACTTGCCGGAGCTGTGGGCTCTTCCTCTGCCTCTCTTTCCGCTACCAACGCAGCACTAACCACTTGATTGGTTGCCGCTAAATACAGCAGCAACTTCTCTTGTGGTCTAGGTGCGACAAGTATTGGAGTGGAGGACAGGTATCCTTTCAAGTCTTGCAGCGCTGCCTCCGCTTTCGGAGTCCATTTCATAGGACCTGCCTTCTTCAAAATTTTGAAGAAAGGCAGGGCGCGTTCTGCAGACTTTGAAATGAACTTGCTGAGGGCAGCCACACAACCAGCAAGTCTCCTTACGTCCTTGACACGCTTCGGGGCTTCAATCTGCTCGATGGCCTTTATCTTGTCGAGATTGGCTTCAATCCCCCTCTGGGACACGAAGAACCCGAGAAGCTTGCCGGAGGGAACTCCGAAGACGCACTTCTCGGGGTTCAACTTGAGCTGTATCTTGCACAGATTCTCAAAAGTCTCTTCTAGATCTTGGATCAGGGTGTCCTTGCTCTTGCTCTTGACCACTATATCATCCATGTAGGCTTCTATATTCCTGTGGATCTGTGGCTCAAAAGCAGTGTGCACCACCCTCGCAAATGTGGAGCCTGCATTCTTCAATCCAAAGGGCATGCGTATGAACCAATATGTGCCGCATGGAGTAATGAATGCAGTCTTCTCTTCATCTTCCTTGGCCATGAATATCTGGTGGTAACCTGAGTATGCATCAAGGAATGAGAGCAACTCACATCCAGCTGTGGAGTCAACAATTTGGTCGATGCGCGGCAAGGGAAAGGGATCCTTGGGACAAGCTTTGTTCACGTCGGTGAAGTCTATACAAAGTCTCCACTTTCCATTAGCCTTTCGCACGACAACTGGATTGGCCAACCACGTGGGATGTATTACGCCTCTAACCAGGCCTGCTGCTTCTTACTTCTTTATCGCTTCAGCTATGAACTCTTGGCGCTCCACGGCTTGCTTCCTGACCTTCTGCTTGACGGGCCGCGCGTGGGGACAAACAGCAAGCTTGTGCTCCATTACCTTCCTGGGAACGTCGGGGATGTCAGTGTTGGGGAACGTAGTATTTTAAAATTTTCCTACAATCACGCAAGATCTATCTACCAGATGCATAGCAACGAGAGGGAAGAGTGTGTCTACGTACCCTCGTAGACCGGAAGCGGAAGCGTCAAGTGACGCGGTTGATGTAGTCGAACTTCTTCGCGATTCAACCGATCAAGCACCGAACATACGGCACCTCCGCATTCAGCACACGTTAAGCTTGATGATGTCCCACGAGCTCTTGATCCAGTTGAGCTTCACGGGAGAGTTTCGTCAGCACGACGGCGTGGTGACGGATATGATGTATTCACCGGCGCAGGGCTTCGCCTAAGCACCGCGACGGTATGACCGAGGTGTGTTTTTGTGGGGGGGGGGCACCGCACATGGCTGGAACAATTCAACTTGTGTGTATTTGGGTGCCCCCTGCCCCCGTATATAAAGGAGCAAGGGGGAAGGCCGGACGGCCCTTGTTTGGGGCGGCTAGGGTGCAATCCTACTAGGAATAGGATTGCAATCCTATTCCTAGTAGGAACTACCAAAGAAGGAAGAGAGGGAAAGGAAAAGAAGGAGAGGTGGCGCCCCCCAATCCTAGTCCAACTAGGAACCCTAGGTGGGGCGCCGGCCAGCCCCTATGGGCTGCCTCTCTCTTTTCCATAAGGCCCACTATGGACCATCCCCCCTCGTAGGGGGTTCCGGTAACCCCCTCCGGCAATCCCGTTAAATCCGAAACTTTTCCGGAACACTTCCGGTGTCCGAATATAGTCGTCCAATATATCAATCTTTATGTCTCGGACATTCCGAGACTCCTCGTCATGTCCGTGATCTCATCCGGGACTCCGAACTACCTTCGGTACATCAAAACTCATAAACTCATAATACCGATCGTCATCAAACATTAAGCGTGCGGACCCTACGGGTTCGAGAACTATGTAGACATGACCGAGACTCATCTCCGGTCAATAACCAATAGCGGAACCTAGATGTTCATATTGGCTCCTACATATTCTACGAAGATCTTTATCGGTCAAACCGCATAACAACATACGTTGTTCCTTTTGTCATCGGTATGTTACTTGCCCGAGATTCGATCGTCGGTATCTCCATACCTAGTTCAATCTCGTTACCGGCAAGTCTCTTTACTCGTTCCGTAACACATCATCTCGTGACTAACTCATTAGTCTTTTGCTTGCAAGTCTTATTGTGATGTGTGTTACCGAGAGGGCCCAGAGATACCTCTCCGACACTCGGAGTGACAAATCCTAATCTTGATCTATGCCAACACCACGAATACTTTCGGAGACACCTGTAGAGCATCTTTATGATCACCCAGTTACGTTGTGACGTTTGATAGCACACAAGGTGTTCCTACGGTATTCGGGAGTTGCATAATCTCATAATACCGATCGTCATCAAACGTTAAGCGTGCGGACCCTACGGGTTCGAGAACTATGTAGACATGACCGAGACTCATCTCCGGTCAATAACCAATAGCGGAACCTGGATGTTCATATTGGCTCCTACATATTCTACGAAGATCTTTTATCGGTCAAAACCGCATAACAACATACGTTGTTCCTTTTGTCATCGGTATGTTACTTGCCCGAGATTCGATCGTCGGTATCTCCATACCTAGTTCAATCTCGTTATCGGCAAGTCTCTTTACTCGTTCCGTAACACATCATCTCATGACTAACTCATTAGTCTTTTGCTTGCAAGGCTTATTGTGATGTGTGTTACCGAGAGGGCCCAGAGATACCTCTCCGACACTCGGAGTGACAAATCCTAATCTTGATCTATGCCAACACCACGAATACTTTCGGAGACACCTGTAGAGCATCTTTATGATCACCCAGTTACGTTGTGACGTTTGATAGCACACAAGGTGTTCCTACGGTATTCGGGAGTTGCATAATCTCATAGTCATAGGAACATGTATAAGTCATGAAGAAAGCAATAGCAGTAAAACTGAACGATCATAGTGCTATGCTAACGGATGGGTCTTGTCCATCACATCATTCTCCTAATGATGTGATCCCGTTGATCAAATGACAACTCATGTCTATGGTTAGGAAACATAACCATCTTTGATCAATGGTCTAGTCTAGTAGAGGCATACTAGGGACATACTGTTTTGTCTATGTATCCACACATGTACTAAGTTTCCGGTTAATACAATTCTAGCATGAATAAAAGATATAAGGAAATACAAATAACATCTTTATTATTGCCTCTAGGGCATATTTCCTTCAGTCTCCCACTTGCACTAGAGTCAATAATCTAGCTCACATCGCCATGTGATTTAATACCGATAGTTCACATCGTTATGTGAATAACACCCATAGTTCACATCACCATGTGACCAACACCCAAAGAGTTTACTAAAGTCAATAATCTAGTTCACATCGCCATGTGATTAATACCCAAGAGTAATAAGGTGTGATCATGTTTTGCTTGTGAGAGAAGTTTAGTCAACGGGTCTGTCACATTCAGATCCGTATGTATTTCGCAAATTTCTATGTCTACAATGCTCTGCATGGAGCTACTCTAGCTAATTGCTCCCACTTTCAATACGCATCCAGATTGATACTTAGAGTCATCTGGATTTAGTGTCAAAGCATGCATCGGCGTAACCCTTTACGACGAACTCTTTATCACCTCCATAATCGAGAAACATTTCCTTAGTCATCCAATTACTAAGGACAATTTTGACCGCTGTACAGTGATCTACTCCTGGATCACTATTGTACCTCCCTGTCAAACTTATGTCAAGGTACACAACGTGTTTTGTACACAGCATGGCATACTTTATAGAACCTATGGCTGAGGCATAGGGAATGACTTTCATTCTCTCTATATTTTTCTGCCGTGGTCTGGCTTTGAGTCTTACTCAACTTCACACCTTACAAGTCAGGCAAGAACTCCTTTCTTTGACTGATCCATTTTGAACTACTTCAAAATCTTATCAAGGTATGTACTCATTGAAAGTCTTATCAAGCGTCTTGATATATCTCTATAGATCTTGATGCCCAATATGTAAGCAGCTTCACCAAGGTCTTTCTTTGAAAAATTCCTTTCAAACACTCCTTTATGCTTTCCAGAAAATTCTACATCATTTCTGATCGACAATATGTCATTCACATATACTTATCAGAAAGGTTGTAGTGCTCCCACTCACTTCTTGTAAATACAGGCTTCACCGCAAATCTGTATAAATCTATATACTTTGATCAACTTATCAAAGCATATATTCCAACTCCGAGATGCTTGCACCAGTCCATAGATGGATCGCTGGAGCTTGCACATTTTGTTAGCACCTTTAGGATTGACAAAACCTTCTGGTTGCATCATATACAATTCTTCTTTAATAAATCCATTAAAGAATGCAGTTTTGTTATCCATTTGCCAGACTTCATAAATGCGGCAATTGCTAACATGATTCGGACAGACTTAAGCATCGCTACGGGTGAGAAAGTCTCATCGTAGTCAACTCCTTGAATTTGTCGAAAACCTTTCGCAACAAGTCGAGCTTTGTAAACAGTAACATTACCGTCAGCGTCGGTCTTCCTCTTGAAGATCCATTTATTTTCGATGGCTTGCCAATCATCGGGAAAGTCAACCAAAGTCCATACTTTGTTCTCATACATGGATCCATCTCAGATTTCATGGCCTCAAGCCATTTTGCGGAATCTGGGCTCATCATCGCTTCCTCATAGTTCGCAGGTTCACCATGGTCTAGTAACATGACTTCCAGAACTGGGTTGCCGTACCACTCTGGTGCGGAACGTACTCTGGTTGATCTACGATGTTCAGCAGAAACTTGATCTGAAGTTTCATGATCATCATCATTAGCTTCCTCACTTATTTGTATAGGAATCACTGGAACTAGTTTCCGTGATGTTCCACTTTCCAATTCGGGAGAAGGTACAATTACCTCATCAAGTTCTACTTTCCTCCCACTCACTTCTTTCGAGAGAAACTCCTTCTCTAGAAAGGATCCACTCTTAGCAATAAAGACCTTGCCTTCGGATCTGTGATAGAAGGTGTACCCAACAGTTTCTTTTGGGTATCCTATGAAGATTTACTTCTCCGATTTGGGTTCGAGCTTATCATGTTGAAACTTTTTCACATAAGCATCGCAGTCCCAAACTTAAAGAAATGACAGCTTAGGTTTCTCGTCAAACCACAGTTCATACGGTGTCATCTCCACAGATTTAGATGGTGCCCTATTTAACGTGAATGTAGCTGTCTCTAATGCATAACCCCAAAAGTGATAGTGGTAGATCGGTAAGAGACATCATCGATCGCACCATATCTAATAAAGTACGGTTATGACGTTCGGACACACCATTACACTATGGTGTTCCAGGTGGCGTGAGTAGTGAAACTATTTCACATTGTTTTTACTGAAGGCCAAACTCGCTAACTCAAATATTTTACCTCTACGATCATATCGTAGAAACTCTTATTTTCTTGTTACGATGATTCTCCACTTCACTCTGAAATTCTTTGAACTTTTCAAATGTTTCAGACTTGTGCTTCATTAAGTAGATATACCTATATCTGCTCAAATCATCAGTGAAGGTCAGAAAATAACGATACCCGCCGCGAGCTTCAACACTCATTGGTCCACATACATTTGTATGTATGATCTCCAACAAATCTGTTGCTCACTCCATTGTTCCGGAGAACGGAGTTTTAGTCATCTTGCCCATGAGGCATGGTTCGCAAGCACCAAGTGATTCATAATCAAGTGATTCCAAAAGTCCATTACTATGGAGTTTTCTTCATGCGCTTTACACCAATATGACCTAAACGGCAGTGCCACAAATAAGTTGCACTATCATTATTAACCTTGCATCTTTTGGCTTCAATATTATGAATATGTGTATCACACGATCGAGATCCAACAAACTATTTTCATTGGGTGTATGACCATCAAAGGTTTTATTCATGTAAACAGAATAACAATTATTCTCTAATTTACATGAATAACCGTATTGCAATAAACATGATCAAATCATATTTATGTTCAACACAAACACCAAATAACACTTATTTAGGTTCAACACTAATCCCGAAAGTATAGGGAGTGTGCGATGATGATCATATCAATCTTGGAACTACTTCCAATACACATCATCACTTCATCCTTTAACTAGTTTCTGTTCATTATGCAACTCCCATTTCGAGTTACTACTCTTTAGCAACTGAACCAATATCAAATACCGAGGGATTGCTATGAACACTAGTAAAATACACATCAATAATCTGTATATCAAATATACCTTTGTTCACTTTGCCATCCTTCTTATCCGCCAAATATCTAGGGCAGTTCCACTTCTAGTTACCATTTCCTTTGCAGTAGAAGCACTTAGTTTCAGGCTTGAGTTTTAGCTTTGGGTTTCTTCACGGGAGTGACAACTTTCTTGTCATTCTTCTTGAAGTTCCCCTTCTATCCCTTTGCCCTTTACTTGAAACAAGTGGTCTCGTTAACCATCAACACTTGATGTTTTTTTTCATGATTTCTACCTTCGCCGACTTCAGCATTGCGAACGCTCGGGAATTCCTTTCGTCGTCCCTTGCATATTATAGTTCATCACGAAGTTCTACTAACTTGGTGATAGTGACTAGAGAACTTTGTCAATTACTATCTTATCTGGAAGATTAACTCCCACTTGATTCAAGTAATTGTAGTACCCAGACAATCTGAGCACATGCTCACTGGTTGAGCTATTCTCCTCCATCTTGTAGGCAAAGTACTGTCAGAAGTCTTATACCTCTCGACACGGGCATGAGTATGAAATACTAATTTCAACTCTTGGAACATCTCATATGCTCCGTGGCGTTTCAAAAACGTTTTTGAAGTCCCGATTATAAGCCGTAAAGCATGGTGCACTAAACTATCAAGTAGTCATCATATCGAGCTTTAGTCAAAACGTTCATAACGTCTACATCTGCTTCTGCAATAGGTTTGTCATCTAGCGGTGCATCAAGGACATAATTCTTCTGTGCAGCAATGAGGATAATCCTCAGATCACGGAACAATTCCGCATCATTGCTACTAACATCTTTCAACTTGGTTTTCTCTAGGAACACATGAAAAATAAACGGGGAGCAACATCGCGAGCTATTGATCTACAACATAGATATGCTAATACTACCAGGACTAACTTCATGATAAATTAAAGTTCAATTTAATCATATTACTTAAGAACTCCCACTTAGATAGACATCCCTCCGGTCATCTAAATGATCACGTGATCCAAATCAACTAAACCATGTCCGATCATCACGTGAGATGGAGTAGTTTCAATGGTGAACATCTTATGTTGATCATATCTACTATATGATTCACGCTCGACCTTTCGGTCTCCAGTGTTCCGAGGCCATATCTGCATATGCTAGGCTCGTCAAGTTTAACCCGAGTATTCTACGTGTGCAAAACTGTCTTACACCCGTTGTATTTGAACATAGAGCCTATCACACCCGATCATCACGTGGTGTCTCAGCACGAAGAACTTTCGCAACGGTGCATACTCAGGGAGAACACTTGTACCTTGAAATTTTGTAAGGGATCATCTTATAATGCTACCGTCGTTCTAAGCAAAATAAGAAGCATAATAAGATAAACATCACATGCAAATCAAAATATGTGACATGATATGGCCATCATCATCTTGTGCTTTTGATCTCCATCTCCAAAGCACCGTCATGATCACCTTCGTCACCGGTGCGACACCTTGATCTCTATCGTAGCATCGTTGTCGTCTCGCCAACTATTGCTTCTACGACTATCGCTACCGCTTAGTGATAAAGTAAAGCAATTACATGGCGATTGCATTTCATACAATAAAGCGACAACCATATGGCTCCTGCCAGTTGCCGATAACATTACAAAACATGATCATCTCATACAAAACCGTATAACTCATCATGTCTTGACCATATCACATCACAACATGCCCTGCAAAAACAAGTTAGACGTCCTCTACTTTGTTGTTGCAAGTTTTACGTGGCTGCTACGGGCTTAGCAAGAACCGTCCTTACCTACGCATACAAAACCACAACGATGTTTCGTCAAGTATGTGTTGTTTTAACCTTCACAAGGACCGGGCGTAGCCACACTTGATTCAGCTAAAGTGAGAGAGACAGACACCCGCCAGTCACCTTTAAGCAACGAGTGCTCGTAACGGTGAAACCAGTCTCGCGTAAGCGTACGCATAATGTCGGTCCGGGCCGCTTCATCTCACAATACCGCCGAAGCAAAGTATGACATGCTGGTAAGCAGTATGACTAGTATCGCCCACAACTCATTGTGTTCTACTCGTGCATATCATCTACGCATAGACCTGGCTCTGATGCCACTGTTGGGGAACGTAGTATTTTAAAATTTTCCTACGATCACGCAAGATCTATCTACCAGATGCATAGCAACGAGAGGGAACAGTGTGTCTACGTACCCTCGTAGACCGGAAGCGGAAGCGTCAAGTGACGCGGTTGATGTAGTCGAACTTCTTCGCGATTCAACCGATCAAGCACCGAACGTACGGCACCTCCGCGTTCAGCACACGTTCAGCTTGATGACGTCCCACGAGCTCTTGATCCAGTTGAGCTTCACGGGAGAGTTTCGTCAGCACGACGGCGTGGTGACGGATATGATGTATTCACCGGCGCAAGGCTTCGCCTAAGCACCGCGACGGTATGACCGAGGTGTGTTTCTGTGGAGGGGGGCACCGCACATGGCTGGAACAATTCAACTTGTGTGTCTTTGGGTGCTCCCCTGCCCCCGTATATAAAGGAGCAAGGGGGGAGGCCGGCCGGCCCTTGTTTGGTGCGGCTAGGGTGCAATCCTACTAGGAATAGGATTGCAATCCTATTCCTAGTAGGAACTACCAAAGAAGGAAGAGAGGGAAAGGAAAAGAAGGAGAGGTGGCGCCCCCCAATCCTAGTCCAACTAGGAACCCTACGTGGGGCGCCGGCCAGCCCCTATGGGCTGCCTCTCTCTTTTCCATAAGGCCCACTATGGACCATCCCCCCTCGTATGGGGTTCCGGTAACCCCCTCCCGCAATCCCGTTAAATCCGAAACTTTTCCGGAACACTTCCGATGTCCGAATATAGTCATCCAATATATCAATCTTTATGTCTCAGACATTCCGAGACTCCTCGTCATGTCCGTGATCTCATCCGGGACTCCGAACTACCTTCGGTACATCAAAACTCATAAACTCATAATACCGATCGTCATCAAACGTTAAGCGTGCGGACCCTACGGGTTCGAGAACTATGTAGACATGACCGAGACTCATCTCCGGTCAATAACCAATAGCGGAACCTGGATGTTCATATTGGCTCCTACATATTCTACGAAGATCTTTTATCGGTCAAAACCGCATAACAACATACGTTGTTCCTTTTGTCATCGGTATGTTACTTGCCCGAGATTCGATCGTCGGTATCTCTATACCTAGTTCAATCTCGTTACCGGCAAGTCTCTTTACTCGTTCCGTAACACATCATCTCGTGACTAACTCATTGTTCTTTTGCTTGCAAGGCTTATTGTGATGTGTGTTACCGAGAGGGCCCAGAGATACCTCTCCGACACTCGGAGTGACAAATCCTAATCTTGATCTATGCCAACACCACGAATACTTTCGGAGACACCTGTAGAGCATCTTTATGATCACCCAGTTACGTTGTGACGTTTGATAGCACACAAGGTGTTCCTACGGTATTCGGGAGTTGCATAATCTCATAGTCATAGGAACATGTATAAGTCATGAAGAAAGCAATAGCAGTAAAACTAAACGATCATAGTGCTATGCTAACGGATGGGTCTTGTCCATCACATCATCCTCCTAATGATGTGATCCCGTTGATCAAATGACAACTCATGTCTATGGTTAGGAAACATAACCATCTTTGATCAATGAGCTAGTCTAGTAGAGGCATACTAGGGACATACTGTTTTGTCTATGTATCCACACATGTACTAAGTTTCCGGTTAATACGGTTCTAGCATGAATAAAAGACATTTATCATGATATAAGGAAATACAAATAACATCTTTATTATTGCCTCTAGGGCATATTTCCTTCAGTCAGACGGTTGCCATGCAAACACGTCGACATTTGCCCGCAGGAAGGCAACGAGCGCGCTTTCCTATTTGTGGTCGAGTGTAGCACTGATGGTGAAGGTACCACCAGTGCCGTCCTCCTTGGCGGACACCTTCTTGGTTGCCGGTGGAGCTGCCATTCCTTTCTTGCACTTGCCGGTGGAGCTCGATGGCGCGTCCTCGATGGCAGCGCAGCACTCCGAAGAGGTGCGTTTGCCGGAGTGGGCCCCAGAGCTCTTGCCGGACTTGGTCTTGGTCTTTCCCCCGGGAGCTTCAGCGGCAAGTGTGTTGCTGTCTGCTGCGGCTGCTGCATCCCGGTAGATTTTGTCGGCGCAGATAAGCGCATCCTTCTTGTCGCCGGGGACAGAGATGACGCTTATAGGCCCCGGCATCTTGAGTACGTTGTATGCAAAGTGGGAAGCTGCCATGAACTTGGCGAGGGCAGGACGGCCAAGTATCCCATTGTATGGTAGTGGGATATCAGCAACATCAAACGTGATCCTCTCCGTCCTGAAGTTGAGCTCCCCGCCAAAGGTCACTGGCAGCGTAATCTTCCCCTTCGGCTTGCTCCTTCCCGGGTTGATCCCTTGGAACGACCCGGTTTTCTCGAGCTCGCTGTCGGGGATCTGTAGCTTCTTGATCACAGCTGAGGAGATCAAGTTCAGGCCGTCCCCGCCGTCGACCAACATCTTGGTAACCTTGAGGTTGCGGATAGTTGGTGAGACCAACATCGGCAAGCACCCGACCGCAGTTGTACGGTCGGGGTGGTCCTCAAGGTCAAAGACGATGGGCGTGCCGGACCACTTCAGCAGCCTGCGTGACTCGACGGGCAGCTCAGCTGCATTCACTTCTCGCACCCACTGCTTGAGTTGGCGGTGGGAAGTGTGCAGAGAGGCACCTCCATCGACACACAGAACCTCTGTGGCCTTCTGGAACTCCTACTCGTTGTTGTCTCCTTCTTCCATGTCATCATCGTCGTCTTCATCCTCATCCTTGTCGCGGCCCCGGGGAGGTCTGTCACCTTGCCCCTGCTTGGCCTTGCCGCGGCGTCCTCCCCGGCCATGGAACGGCTGCTTCTTGCTGGGTTCTCCTCCGCCTCCTTGGGCCTTCTCCTTGTCACGTCGCTCGTATTCAGCCTTCTGCTGCTCTACGAGGTACTCCACTCTTTTGCAGTTCTGGAGATCGTGGCCCTTGGTGCGGTGGATCTTGAAGTACTGCTTGTCGGAGCCGTCCTGCTTGTCGGCTGCCGCTACAGGGGAGGGCTCCTTGCCGGAACCGCCAGCCTGTGCCTTCTTGGCGGGAGCCTCCTTGCCGGACTGCTCGACAACCAGCACCTCCTTGCTCTTCTTATTTCCGTTATTCCGCCGCCGGTTTTTCCTTGCCGGGGCGGCATCCTCGCTGTCGCTTCCTCCTGCGCCAGTATCCTCTGCGGGGAGTCTCCTCCCCTCTTTAGCGCGCGCGCACTTGTCAGCCAGAGCGTAGAGCTCGCTGACGTCCCGGATCTTGGTCATGGCCATCTCCTCCCTCATCCGGCGGTTACGCACGTTCTGGTGAAACGCGGTGATAACCTCGGCAGGGTGGACGTCGGGAATGTTGTGCTGGACACGGCTGAATCTTTGGATGTATTTGCGCAAGGACTCTCCCTCCTTCTGGGCGAGGATGTGGAGATCGCTCTCCTGGCCGTGGGGTTTGTGGCCGCCCGTGAAGGCGCCAACAAACTGGTGGCACAGATCTGCCCATGAGGAGATGGAGTTCTCCGGCAAGTGCATAAGCCAAGACCGGACGTTTGGCTTAAGCACTAGTGGGAAGTAGTTGGCTAGGATCTTCTCGTCGCGTCCCCCGGCAGCCTGCACCGCAATGGTGTAGATGCTGAGGAACTCCGAGGGGTGCGTCTTGCCGTCGTACTTCTCGGGTACGTCGGGCTTGAAATTCTTCATGTTGGGCCACTGGACTTGCCGCAGCTCACGGGTGAACGCAGGGCAACCTGCCGCGTACGGCAAGTCGCCTGGTTCACCGGGCGCGTGCATGTCAACAGCGGCCCCAGCGCGCTGATCAGATTGTCGTCTGGCTTCTCGTCGATGCTTGATGCGAGTCCGAGCGTCCTCTTGCCGCCTGTCGTCGAGGACTTGGCGCTGATCGCGGTGAGCCCGCGGATCCGACGACGCCGTAGATTCGTCGTCGACGTTGATCCGGCGGGGTGGCGATCTGCTTCCGCGGCGGGGAGTGCACGGTAGTTGCACCCCCGTCGGTCTTGTCGCCATCGGCCTTCGCTTGGTCGAGTTGCCGCGGCCGCGAAGTTGCCGGCTGCTGAGGCGCGTCATTGTTGGCGAAGGCGATGAGACTCTAGATCGTTGCCCTCCAGTCTTCGGCTTTATCTGCCGCTGGAGGGAAGTCGAGGAGCAGCTGTGCTATGGCCAGGGCTTCTGCTGGAGAGGAGGGGAGCGGCGGCGAGCGGTGCGAGGAGCGAGATATGCTCGGACTTCTAACAGGGTTAGAAGGAGCAGTTTCTCGCCCTGGCGACCGCGCCTTGCTCGTACCAGCATGCTGGCCTTGAGCATCCCGCGATCCTCCGGCTTGGCCACGCCCCAGCAAGCGTATGGTACCTCCCGTACCACGCCGCTGCTGGTCTTGCACCTCTTGGGAGGGACGTGGTGCGTGCACGGACACCGAGGCTTTGGAGTTCGCCCGGTCGTCCGTCTTGTCCTTGGACTTGGTGGCGCCGTGAGTTTCCTCGCCGGCGACCACCCTTCCGCCGGCGTCTCCTCCACCAACCATTGGTTCTGGTGGCGGTGGGATCGACGCAGACGGGCCTCCGACCTTCGAAGCCTTCTTCTTCGGAGGCATGTTGATGCTGTCGATGAGGTTGACGAAGCTGGTGAAGTTGCTGAAGGCTGCGCCCGCGTGAGCGCCGGATCAGGTTCGTACAACCTCGACGCCCCCTACCTGGCGCGCCAAAGATGTCGGGGGAAACTGTCCTCCCACGAGCACCTATGGGACCGGAGCCCCTTTCTACGTTGCGGTAAGGGAGCGGAGGGAGCACGGAGAGCAGATCGAGGAGCACACGTGGGCAGTTTTACCCAGGTTCGGGCCGCGCGGACGCGTAAAACCCTACTCCTGCTTAGGTTGTATTGAGTTCTTGAGCTCGGGAGCTTGAAGATCTAGCTACACCGAGCGAGAGAGTTGTCTAGGTTTCGAACCCCTTTCTACGTTGTGCATGGGCCTCCTTTTATAGCTCAAAGGGGTCACCGACAGGTGTCAACGTAGAGGAGGGTAAAAGTGTAAATTTGGTGGTAGTTGTAACAGTGCATGAACAGTATATGAATAGTGGTCTTCACCTAACTTTGACAGTGGGGGACAAGGGCATTAAATGCCCGTCGCCGTCGCCCCCAAAAGCGTCCGTCCATGCTTCTCCGTTCGCCACGGCGGTAGCCTCTTCACCGTGGCTTGCCACCGTGTGCCCCAGGCTGCACAGTCGTCTGCCACGCGTCCCTGGAAGGGCCCCAGGGCGACGCGTGGGCAGATGAGCTGGAGCGCGGGCACACGGTGTAGGTTTCCCCGGCAAGCACCTTGCCGGGGTCGTGATCTTGGCGGGCCCGGAAGCTTGTCGCTCTCCGGGTCCTGCCGGGCCGCATGATGCGCCGAGGCATCTCTTGAGATATGTATTCCTTGGCCTTCCTGGCAAGCTCCTCTTGCCAGGGTCTTGTGCTAAAGTGATAACTTTGAGCCTGGTGCGGCCTTCCCGGCAAGCTCCTCTTGCCGGGGCCTTGATCTTCTGACTTGTATACTTTGTTCTTGAATGGCTTCATAGGGACCAGAAAGGTTCTTGGCGAGCACGTGGTAAGCCCTGCCGCGGGAAGCTGCTACTGCCCGTGCACAAGTTGGGGTACTAAGGTACCCCTATCTTAGTACACCGACAGAGGTGGTTGACTGGCGTCTTGGTGAAGCTACAAACCTACCCCAATATAGACCTCTGGACATCAGTTCGATAGGGTATACGGGTCAAAGTCAGGACTATAATTCTCTACCACCAAACATTGGTTCACGCAGTTTCGGGCGACCAGAGGCTTATTTGGCGCTTCGTTCAATATTTGGGAGCAGAAGCATTCACGTTTATAGTTCTCTTGAACTGAACTTTCAGGATTTGTCAAACTTCAAATATCTTGACTCTTGAAAATCCTAAAACTACGATTATTTTGGAATGGAGGGAGTACATTTGAATCTACATTGCAGACGAGTATATATTGAAAAAATGCAGCTTAGCTAAATTCATGCATGGATCCAGATATAATCTTCTTGGTTGCAAATAAATAGATAGACATGTGTATGAATATATAGCATGTTCAAACACACAACAAAGATTTAGGCCCCCTTTTAGATCTGATTTACAAATGCCACTATCTCGATTCAAAATAGTTGTAATGTATCGATGTATGTGACAAATATATAAAGTGCTTGACACTGACAACACGGAGTGCACTGATGTTTATATATGAATTGCAAAAGCCATGCATTGTCTGGATTTGAAACCACTCTCCCTCTATGGATCAATAATGTGAAATAAACCATACACGTGATCGAATCCAATAGAGTATGGGTGTTTCCTAGACCAATGTTCATTCATACGCAAATTAAAAAATTCACGATCCCATCCAATTTTTTAATGCAATTTATATTTTCATTTAATGCGTACAACCGTCTTTTATGCGTAGATGCACTCTACCTCGACCGCACCTCACATACGCACTATCTCTCGCTCTCTCTCTCTCTCTCTCTCTCTCTCTCTCTCTCTCTCTCTCTCTCTCTCTCTCTCTCTCTCTCTCTCTCTCTATTTGACGCGTATATAAGCGTGCACACTTTATATACATCGACATTTCTCACTCACACATGCTCACACACTCTCCTGGGTTGTCTCACGAACACACTCTCTATATATATCCCTCTCTCTCTTACTACTATCTATGTCTCTTTTCACTAATCTCAGTCGGAAACACTATTTCTCTCACATGCATACACATGCATGATCACTGCTAGCGGTCTATATGCATATATATCTGCCTACTATGTGTCTCCCGCACACAGACCATCTTTAGGTCTCTCTCGCACACATACCGCCTCTCTCTCTCTCTCTCTTACTAGTTGGCGGAAATGATTCCATTAGATCATTCGGTAGGATATCCCTGAAGGTTAGGCTGGATGGTAATTAGAGGCAGAGTTTTACCCAAGTTTGGTCCCTTGCGGTCGGGGAAAAAGCCTATTCCCGGTAGTGTATATTTGTGATTGGGGTGTCTACATAATACATAAATACCGGGGATTGTTTGTGTGTACACTATCACCCGGGTTCGTATAACATACTCGGGGCGTAGGGTTACAAATCATAGTTGGCTTATCGTCAATGGGTATAGAGTCCTCCACGACTCTTGTAGCTTCCTCTTCTATGTAGAATCCTTCATGGATCTTCATATAACGCATCTCGGTCTGACCTATGTGGCCCAGGATGGAATCGACCTATGCGTCCACACCATGACCCATCGCACCAAGAAATGATGTGCCCATCACACCACACACACCATCGACCACTAAGAACATAAGCATATACAATACTACAAAGTTATACATGAAAGTTAATTGCATGGTGCTTCCAATGATATTTGTTTTGTATTGTGAATGTTTATGTTTTTCCTATAAAATTAGTCATGGTAAAGAGAAACGAAGGGCATCTTCTTCTCTCCACCGCACACCCCCTCTCTCTACAACACTTTCACGTACACACACAAACTATCTCTTAGCCCTCTAAAAGTATGCCCCTGCCGCATTCACACATGACGATAACTGTATTTCAAGCGAAGGCACTATACGGTCACTTGACTTCAAAATATACTCATTACGGTCACCTTATACATTCTTGTGGTGATTATACAGTCTCCAGCTCACCGTACATCTCCGTATCTTCTTGATGACACTAATGGTCATTGCATTTGAAGCGTGCTCCGTATTTTGTTGATGACACTGATGGTCATTGCATTTGAAGCGTGCTCCGTATTTGGTTGATGACACTAACGGTCATTGTATTTGAAGTGAAAGCACGATATGGTGACTGGGCTTCGGAACAAGCTTATTACGGTCACGATATACATTTTGTGGTGCGTACCATCCTGTAGTTGGATGATTAGGATGACAGTGATATCCCGAGCCCACCAGGGTTCAAATCCGGGTGCTCGCATTTATCCTAGATTAATTTAATTATTTCTAGCGATGCGCATTCAGTGGGAGGAGACGTTCCCGCCGACTACAAGGCGGCTACAGTGAGTTCGTGAAATATCAAGATTATATACAAACAAACTTTCTCAAAGGTGCTCGTAGGGTAGGGTGTGCGTATGTGCTTACATAGGAGTGAGTGTATGCGCATATATATGAGCGCTTGCGTCTGTACTGTGTTAAAAAATACATGTGGTGACTATACGATCACACTGGCTCACCATAAAGATATGTACTTTGTTGATGTCCAATAAAAATTAAATATGACACGATCAATTCAGCAGTCAAACGATCGACGTGAAGGACAACTAATGTTGCACCATCAGTGCACATTACCGTATATGAAAGAAAGTAATGGTAATAAATTAGTGGTGCGTGGGAATTCGAAGTCGAGACCTCAGGTTGATGATACGTCTCCAACGTATCTATAATTTTTGATTGTTCCATGCTATTATATTATCTGTCTTGGATGTTTAATGGGCTTTAATATGCTATTTTATATGATTTTTGGGACTAACCTATGAACCTAGAGCCCAGTGCCAGTTTCTGTTTTTTTCCTAGTTTTTGAGTTTTACAGAAAAGGAATACCAAACGGAATCCAATTGACGTGCCAATTTTTGATGATTTTTTATGGACCGAAAGAAGCCCCCGGAGTAAAAGAGTTGGGCCAGAAGAGTCACGAGTCGTCCACAAGGGTGGAAGGCGCGCCCTACCCCCTGGGCGCGCCCTCCTATCTCATGGATGACTCGGAGACCCCCTGACGTGAGCCCGACGCCAAAACTTCCTATAAATACATAAACCCCCAAAAAGAAACCTAGATCGGGTGTTCTGCCGCCGCAAGCCTCTGTAGCCACCAAAAACCAATCGGGGCACTGTTCCGGCACCCAGTTGGGGGGGAACCATCACCGATGGCCATCTTCATCATCCCGGCGCTCTCCATGACGAGGAGTGAGTGGTTCATCCTCGGGGCTGAGGGTATGTACCAGTAGCTATGTGTTTGATCTCTCTCTCTTTCTCTCTCTCTCTCTCTCTCTCTCTCTCTCTCTCTCTCTCTCTCGCGTTCTTCATTTGGCACGATCTTCATGTACCGTGAGCTTTGCTGCTATAGTTGGATCTTATGATGTTTCTCCCCTCTACCTTCTTGTAATGGATTTAGTTTTCCCTTTAAAGTTATCTTATCCGATTGAGTCTTTAAGGATTTGAGAACACTTGATGTATGTCTTGCGTGGGATACCCATGGCGACAATGGTGTATTCTATTGATTCACTTCATGTATGTTTTGGTGATCAACTTGGAGGTTCCATGACCTTGGGAATCTATGCATAGGGGTTGGCACACGTTTTTGTCTTGACTTGCCGATAGAAACTTTGGGGCACTCTTTAAAGTTCTTGGTGTTGGTTGAATAGATGAATCTGAGATTGTGTGATGCATATCGTATAATCATGCCCACGGATACTTGAGGTGACAATGGATTATCTAGGTGACATTAGGGTTTTGGTTGATGTGTGTCTTAAGGTGTTATTCTAGTACGAACTCTAGGATAGATCGAACGGAAAGAATAGCTTCGTGTTATTTTACTACGGACTCTTGAATAGATCGATCAGAAAGAATAACTTTCAGGTGGTTTCGTATCCTACAATAATCTCTTTGTTTGTTCTCCGCTATTAGTGACTTTGGAGTGACTCTTTGTCTCATGTTGAGGGATAGTTATATGATCTAATTATGTTATCGTTGTTGAGAGAACTTGCACTAGTGAAAGTATGAACCCTAGGCCTTGTTTTGAAACATTGCAATACCGTTTGTGCTCACTTTTATCATTAGTTACCTTGTTGTTTTTATATTTTCATATTACAAAAACCTATATCTACCATCCATATTGCACTTGTATCACCATCTCTTCGCCGAACTAGTGCACCTATACAATTTGCCATTGTATTGGGTGTGTTGGGGACACAAGAGACTCTTTGTTATTTGGTTGCAGGGTTGTTTGAGAGAGACCATATTTATCCTACGCCTCCCACGGATTGATAAACCTTAGGTCATCCACTTGAGGGAAATTTGCTACTGTCCTACATACCTCTGCACTTGGAGGCCCAACAACGTTTACAAGAAGAAGGTTGCGTAGTAGACATCAAGCTATTTTCTGGCGCCGTTGTCGGGGAGGCTAGGTAAGTGGCACTCGCATCCCGTCAACGAAGCTCTTTTCTGGAGCCGTTGCCGGGGAGGTGAGTGCTTGAAGGTATATCTTTAGATCTTGCAATCGAATCTTTTAGTTTCTTGTTTTATCAGTAGTTTAGTTTATAAAAGAAAACTACAAAAAAATGGAATTGAGGGTGCCTCATATGCTTCATCTTTTTTATTTCTTTCGTGAAATGATGGAAAGGAAAATTGTGCCAAAGTGCTAGAATAAGAATGCATTAAAATGTTTGGCACTAAATACCTGAATGATGAGTATGATTGCAATGTTGTTAGTGTGAATCCTTTGAATATCCATGATGCTAATGATATGCAAAGGCCCAAGCTTGGGGAAGCTATGCTTTGATGAAGATGATATTTTTAGTCATTCAAGCTTTGATGTGAAAATTTATTATGATGATAGCATGCTTCCTATTTATGATGATTGCAATATTTATGAAAGTGGATTTGGAGAGGTCGTGACTTTATCTAGTGATGAATCCACTATTTCGGAAGAGGTTCTAATTGATTATGAGAACAAAGTTGCTATCTATGATGATTATTGTGATGACTTGTATGCTATTAAGAATAATGATAACCATGAAACTTGTCATCATGATTTTAGTTTTCAATTGGATTATGCCTCACATGATAATTACTTTGTTGAGTTTGCTCTCACTATTATTCATGAGAACAAATTTGCTTATGTGGAGAGTAATAAAATTTATATGCTTGGGGATCATGAAAATAATGCTTTATGTGATGGTTATATTGTTGAATTCATTCATGATGCTACTGAAATTTATTATGAAGGAGAAACATATGCTTGTAGGAATTGCAATAATATCAAGTTTCCTCTGTATGTGTTGAAAATCTTGAAGCTATGCTTGTTTTGCTTTCCTATGCTAGTTGATTCTTGTTCCCATAAGTTGTTTGCTCACAAAATCCCTATGCATAGGAAGTGGGTTAGAATTAAATGTTCTAGTCATATTCTTCATGATGCTCCGGTTATGTTTTAATTCTTATCTTTTATGTGTGCATCATTGAAATCATCATGCCTAGCTAAAAGGCATTAAAGAAAAGCGCTTGTTGGGAGACAACCCAATATTTACCCTTACAGTTTTTGTGTGTTCACATGATTGAGAAACTATAGTAATCATGTTTTATATCTTTTATTTCAATAAAGTGCCAAGTAGAACCTTTGGGAAGACTTGGTAGAAAGTTAATGTGATCTTGCTGTAAAAAACAGAAACTTTTGCGCTCACGAGATTAGCTGTCATTTTTTTACTGGAGAGTGCTTTTAGGTTGATTCTTTTTGCAGATGATTAATAGACAAATTACCCACATCCAACAATTTATTTCAGAATTTTTTGAGTTGCAGAAGTATTTGAGAGTTACAGATTACGAAAGACTATTCTGTTTTTGACAGATTCTGTTTTTTCTTTGTGTTGTTTGCTTATTTTGATGAATCTATGAGTAGTGTCGGAGGGTATGAACCATAGAGAAGTTGGAATACAGTAGATATTACACCAATATAAATTTAGAATGAGTTCACAACAGTACCTAAGTGGTGGTTTTATTTTCTTATACTAACGGAGCTTGCGAGTTTTTTGTTGAGTTTTGTGTTGTGAAGGTTTGACGTTTTGGGTAAAGATTCGATGGACTATGGAATAAGGAGTAGCAAGATCCTAAGCTTGGGGATTACCAAGGCACCCCAAGGTAATATCCAAGGACAACCAAGAGCATAAGCTTGGGGATGCCCCGGAAGGCATCCCTCTTTCGTCTACGTTCATCGGTAACTTTAGTTGGAGCTATATTTGTATTCACCACATGATATGTGTTTTGCTTGCAGCATCAATTTATTTTATTTTGTTTTTCTTGCTGTTTGAATAATATCCCAAGATATGAAATTCTTAAATGTTAGAGAGTCTTCACATAGTTACATAATTATTCAACTACTCATATATCTTCACTTATATCTTTCGGTGTAGTTTGTCGTTTGCTCTAGTGCTTCACTTATATCTTTTTAGAGCATGGCGTTGGTTTTATTTTGAAAAAAGAGATGAACTCTCGTGATTCACTTATATTATTTTGAGAGTCTTTTAGAACAACATGGTAATTTACTTTGGTTATGAATTTAGTCCTAGTATGATAGGCATCCAAGAGGGATATAATAAAAAGAATCATATAAGGTGCATTGAATACTATGAGAAGTTTGATTCTTTATGATTGTTTTGAGATATGAAGACGGTGATAAAGTCATGCTAGTGGAGTAGTTGTGAATTTGAGAGATACTTGTGTTAAAGTTTGTGATTCCCGTAGCATGCACGTATGGTGAACCGTTATGTGATGAAGTTGGAGCATGATTTATTTATTCATTGTCTTCCTTATGAGTGGAGGTCGGGATCGTGCGATGGTTAACTCCTACCAACCCTTCCCCTAGGAGCATGTGTGTAGTACTTTGTTTTGATGACTTGTAGATTTTTGCAATAAGTATGTGAGTTCTTTATGACTAATATTGAGTCCATGGATTATACGCACTCTCACCCTTCCACCATTGCTAGCCTATCTTGTACCGCGCAACTTTCGCCGGTACCATACACCCACCATATACCTTCCTCAAAACAGCCACCATACCTAACTATTATGGCATTTCCATAGCCATTCTAAGATATATTGCCACGCAACTTTCCACTGTTCCGTTTATTATGACACGCTCCATCATTGTCATATTGCTTTGCATGATCATGTAGTTGACATCGTATTTGTGGCAAAGCCACCGTTCATAAGTCTTTAATACATGTCACTCTTGATTCATTCCACATCCCGATACAGCGTCGGAGGCATTCATATAGAGTCATATTTTGTTCTACGTATCGAGTTGTAATTCCGGAGTTGTAAGCAAATAAAAGTGTGTCGATCTTCATTATTAGAGCATTGTCCCAATGAGGAAAGGATGATGGGGACTATGATTCCCCCACAAGTCGGGATGAGACTCCGGATGAAAAATAATAATAAAAAAGAGGCCAGAAAAGAGAGAGGGCCCAAAAAACAAAAAAATGAGAGAAAAAGAGAGAAGGGGCAATGCTACTATCCTTTTACCACACTTGTGCTTCAAAGTAGCACCATGATCTTCATGATACAGAGTCTCTTATGTTGTCACTTTCATATACTAGTGGGAATTTTTCATTATAGAACTTGGCTTGTATATTCCAATGATGGGCTTCCTCAAATTGCCCTAGGTATTCGTGAGCTAGCGAGTTGGATGCACGCCCACTTAGTTTCTTTTTGAGATTTCATACACTTATAGCTCTAGTGCATCCGTTGCATCGCAATCCCTACGCACTCACATTGATATCTATTGATGGGCATCTCCATAGCCCGTTGATATGCCTAGTTGATGTGAGACTATCTTCTCCTTTTTGTCTTCTCCACAACCACCATTCTATTCCACCTATAGTCCTATGTCCATGGCTCACGCTCATGTATTGCATGAAGATTGAAAAAGTCTGAGAATACTAAAGTATGAAACAATTGCTTGGCTGAAACCGGGGTTGTGCATGATTTAAATATTTTGTGTGATGAAGATAGAGCATAGCCAGACTATATGATTTTGTAAGGATAGCTTTCTTTGGCCATGTTATTTTGAGAAGACATAATTGCTTTGTTGGTATGCTTGAAGTATTATTATTTTTATGTCAATATTAAACTTTTGTCTTGAATCTTATGGATCTGAATATTCTTGCCACAATAGAGAATATTACATTGATAAATATGTTAGGTAGCATTCCACATCAAAAATATTGTTTTTATCATCCTACTCGAGGACGAGCAGGAATTAAGCTTGGGGATGCTTGATACGTCTCTAACGTATCTATAATTTTTTATTGTTCAATGCTATTATATTATCTGTCTTGGATGTTTAATGGGCTTTAATATGCTATTTTATATGATTTTTGGGACTAACCTATTAACCTAGAGCCCAGTGCCAGTTTCTGTTTTTTCTTGTTTTTGAGTTTTACAGAAAAAGAATACCAAACGGAGTCCAATTGACGTGCCAATTTTTGATGATTTTTTATGGACCAAAAGAAGCCTCCAGAGTAAAAGACTTGGGCCAAAAGAGTCCCGGGCCGTCCACGAGGGTGGAGGGCGCGCCCTACCCCCCTAGGCGCACCCCCCCTATCTCGTGGATGACTCGGAGACCCCCCGGACGTGAGCCCGACGCCAAAAATTCCTATAAATACAGAAACCCACGAAAAGAAACCTAGATCGGGAGTTCCGCCGCCGCACGCCTCTATAGCCACCAAAAACCAATCGGGGCCCATTTTTGGCACCCTTCCGGGGGATCCATCACCGGTGGCCATCTTCATCATCCCGGCGCTCTCCATGACGAGGAGGGAGTAGTTCACCCTCGGGGCTGAGGGTATGTACCAGTAACTATGTGTTTGATCTCTCTCTCTTTCTCTCTCTCGTGTTCTTGATTTGGCACGATCTTGATGTACCGCAAGCTTTGCTACTATAGTTGGATCTTATGATGTTTCTCCCCATGTACCTTCTTGTAATGGATTGAGTTTTCCCTTTGAAGTTATCTTATCGGATTGAGTCTTTAAGGATTTGAGAATACTTGATGTATGTCTTGCGTGGGATACCCGTGGTGATCAACTTGATGTATGTTTTGGTGATTCTATTGATTCACTTGATGTATGTTTTGGTGATCAACTTGCGGGTTCCGTGACCTTGGGAATCTATGCATAGGGGTTGGCACATGTTTTCATCTTGACTCTCCGGTAGAAACTTTCGGGCACTCTTGGGCACATGTTGATTAATTTCCGTTTCGGTTGAGATTGGGGCACTCCTAGGTCAAGAAAATTAGCGAAGGTCATGCCCAATTTTCTTGACCTAGAGGGTGCTTGATTCTCAACCGAAACAAAAATTAATCAGCATGTATCTTGACATCAACCAATAGTAGTGATCTAGTGTTATAGTGGTTGGAATAGTTTAGTATTTTTTCACACACTCAGACACCCTTGCTTTCCATGTGTGTGAGAGAGATAGTGAGAGGAGACAAGAAGAAGGGGGTTAGGAAGATGTTGCCTGCTCATCAAAGCTAACCATCTCCCCCTTTTCACCCCTTTTCCTTTGTCTTTTGTGCGTTGCAAGGAAGCTACTGGTTCCATCCCAAAACACCTAGCAACAACACACTAACAGGTTCCATCCCAAAACACCTAGGCAATATCACAAACATGTCTCAATTGTTCCTTGACAATAACCAACTTTTTGGCGACATTCCTCGAGAATTAGGTTATTTGGTCAACTTAGAGATCTTGTTCCTTAACAATAACCAACTTTTTGACCAAACTTTTTTCCTATTTAGAGCGAACATGGCCCACAATGATGAGGCCGGCGGTTCGGGCAAGGCATTCTGGGAGCTGTCCCAGGAGATGGAGGAAGAACCTCACCGCTATGAGGACGCCGCGGAAGACACCAATCCCGACTACACAACCCCTAGTGGCGTCGGGGATGACACCACTGATGGTGCCGCCGAGGATGCCACCACTGATGATGGCAGCGCACGCACAGATGGCAGCCAACCGAAAAGGCAACGGAAGGACCGGCGCCCGAACGTGCTTGGGGCCGTCAAGGAGGAATTTACTGAAGTGTCCTCTAGTGGGAATCCAACGGCGCCCAAAGAATTAGTCAAGGGGTACGCGGGACAGCTCGGGTGCATTCTCCGGAGCACCGTCTCGATCAACACCGAGAACCTAAGGCATCATGACCGAGGGAATTTGCGCAACCTCCTCTTCACGAAGCTGCACGAACAATACAAGTTCCCAGGTGAGTTCGCAAACACACGCCGCTCAGGTAATAAAGTGAACAGTGCCGCCCTCACGAAGATGAGCACGACCCTAGCTACTTGGAGAGCCGTGGTGAAGAGAAGGATTGAAAAAGGTGATAGTTATGAGAAGATCAAGGAGAAAAATCCTTCGATCAGCGAAGCTGACTACCTGGAGTTCAAGATCAAGTGCGAGAGCAACGCATCTGAGGAATCAAGTCAGTGGGGGAAAGATATGCGGGACTTGAACTTAGGGGTCCACGCACTCGGTCCCAGCGGTTACAGAGTGGCGGAACCTATATGGGACAAGGAGGACGCGAAGCGTGCCGAGCAAGGCCTACCGCCCATCTTCGATAAATACCGTGACAAGCACACCAGGGACTATGTCAGGGCCCGGTACAATATTGACCCGGTAACAAAGGAGCTTACCACGGATCCGAAGACCAAGGCGCTTGAGCTTGTTCTGGTAAGGAATAC
>LR738711.1:613771365-613832766 GCA_902687465.1 Secale cereale
CCCGCGTAATTAGCTCCATATGGTTGCATTCTAATTAATGAAGCCAAATTTCTAATTGGTTCACGTTCCTTCCACAGGAAACTGAAAGCAGTAGCCCGGGGTCGTCTAAGAGCTCCCCTTGGGACACCACTTTAAATAGGGAGTTGAACGTAATGAAAAACAAGGATAAGCTCAGTAAGCCGTCGTCAGATGGTCGTGTGGCCGGCAAAGGCTTGTCCACGAAATGGTCGGAATACTATACCACTGGGCGAAAGGAGAGAAAGACCAGCTCGGAAAGCCAGGAGCGCGAGGTTCAAGAACTCAAGGCACAAGTGGCGCGGATTCCGGAGATAGTCGAAGAGCAAGTGTGAGACCAACTAGGAGAGACAATCACCGCCATTATGCCTACCTTGATTGAGGGGCTGCAGGGGTGGATTGCGGGCGGCCAATAGGGACCGAGATCGACGCCATCACGGTAACTAATTAAGCCTCTCGGCCGATGACTTCATCTCTTTGCCTTTGACTAGGCATCCCTAACGCCCTACATGTTTTCGCAGGGCGCCGCCGACGTTCCATGCACTCTCCTGCACTTCGTGGACGGCAAGTTGATCGATGTCGCCAAGGCCAGAATCGTTCAACCTGGCAGCCGCGTGTTCCACGGTAATCCGATGCCACCTACTGTGTATAGGGTTCAACTAGTTCAGGTGCTGCGGGGCTTCGACGACTTGTTACCTCCGTATCGACCCCCTGGGGCCGACGAAGATGATGCGATGACCCTCAGCGCCTGCATAAGCTGGCCCAAGCTTTGGCCGAAGAGCCAGATCCATTTGGGGGCGGGGGACACCACCCCACAGACAACACCGCTAGTCGTGCCGACGCCAAGCCATGGCAAGACCGCCGCAGCGCTACCACCGTCAGCTAATCCGGACATGCATATGGCATAGGATCCGGACGACAACGACGGTACATTTACCAATGTCGATAAGTATTTCAACGAACATGAGTACGATGACGAATTCTTGGGGCCTCCTTCTCAAGAACCCAACCCTGCAAAAGATGATCGTGATCTAGCTGGTACTGCGGAGAAAGCCAATTGCAACAGGCGTCGTCTAGCGTTCAGTTCTCAGGAGATGCCTCCAGCTGCCGCCTTCACCGAGCCTCAGATAGCCGAGGTGCGAAATATTATCAGCCCCAACACACTCAAGAAGGTGGTCTCTGAGCAGAACTCGACCCCATTACAGCAGAAGAAGCAGAAGGGATGGAAAAGAAAGAATAACAAGGGTGCGAGCCAGCCGGCACCGAGTATGATCCATGCTCAGGACGGGCCACCTTCACCTAAGGATATCTCGAGGAGGGTGCATGTGGCGGGTAGGCTGATACTACTGACTAATCTGCTCAATGCTGCAACCGGAGCTATGCGGAGTCTGCATGACAGTGTTCTTTCTTTGGAGAAGCGGCGTCTCTCCGAGAATGATGTAGCATACCCGGTTTTCATGGCCAAGGTGCCAGAGGGCAAGGGCTTTGTGGATAGCGCCATAGGGGGTATGAACGTCCTACGGTTTGATGACATCTTCGCTATGTTTAACCTTCATCCGTTGCACTACACCTTCGTTTTGCTATTTTCGCTGAGTATGGAGATGCGGATCATTAGAGACAAGACCCCGGACATCGTGATAGTCGACCCATTCTACATGCGTGCCAAGATCTTGGGGCGCTAGGGACCGGCAAGTCTCGAGTTCATACCTCGAAGGCGTCATTCTGTTGAACGCAGATAAGGATAACTTCCTCGTGCCTTACTTTTCCGAGTAAGTCAACCCCTCACCGCCCTGTAACATATGATTTCTTAGATTTCGATCGTTCTTTTTTTTTTCTAACATTCCGTGTTTTGTGCAGTGACACACATTGCACACTCATGCTCTTAAGCCCGCAATATTCCATGGCCACGTATTTCGACTCGGACCGTCGGTCGAAGAAAGACTACTCAAATGTGAAGAAATTTCTTGATGATGTTCTCCCCGGCTACACCAAATCTGGAGGCACGTTCAAAAGGCCAATTTGTAGGTACGGCAGGCAAGTGTTCACCCACGTAACGACGTTCCCCTGCGTCAAGCAGCCCCCTGGCGGTCAGAAGGATGCCTACTACGCCCTCAATCACATGTGGGCAATTGTACGGAACCATAATCACCTTGTGCTACCAAATAGTCTCAAAGCATGGGCCGCACGCTTGTCGGAAATCCAGGACGTGGACCTCAGACAAGAATTCTTTCGCATCCAGTCGGAGTTTGCGGAAATCATCCATCAAGATGTCCTTCGTACCTCGGGGCAGTTCTACCTCAAATATCACCGTCCAACAGTGAAATAGAAACAACACGACAAATGCAGGCTGACAACGACCGCACATTCATGACCATCACGAAAGATGGCGGCTTCATCCACGCTCCGGTCCCTGAGTCGAGTCAAAAGTAGTAGTGATGCTATGTAGTTCTGAAATATCGATTAGCTCATGTTGTAATTAAACTTTTTAATGAACTTGTATGTCTCTTTGGTTTGGGCAGTCGTTCAACTAATATGTAATCGATGCTATTTATTAGTAGGACCATGAATCGTGCTATTAATGTGTCGCTTTTCTCTTCCGATCCTTTTGTTGCATACTTATATATTGCTTATGTATTGTCTGTGAATTGCTACTAACGTTTTGTTTGTCTAGTGCATAGAGATGTCGTCGTATGTCGTGTACAAGGGTAAGGTTCCCGGAGTCTACTACGACTGGGAGGAGTGTTGGAGACAGGTTCACCGTTTCAGCAGTAACAGTTACAAAGGGTACACCACTAGGAAGGAGGCAGAAGCTAGATACGTGCGCTATCTAGCGGGAGAGAGGAGGGAGCGGAGGAGGAACTGGATGAAGACCAGTTTCATCGCGATGATGTTCATCCTAACCGCAGCTCTCTTCTATGTGATGGTAGTTTAGATATCGACTTGTAATGTGAAGACAAACTCGCTATTCGCGGTCTCGAGACTTGTAATGTTCTAACTTTGTTCGGTATTTTGAATTCAGAGACTAATATGATGAATTGTATTCGGAGACTAATCTACTATTGTATTCGATAAATCTATTGTTTATATGTTGTGAAGTTTATATTTTGTGCTGTAATGTATTTTGTAACCTGTGCAAATACCAGAAAAGCAAAAAAAATCCTAATATTCACAGTAGAGGCGCACCTTGTTGAGCATTAGTGGCGCACCAGGGCTAAATAGCAGTGGCGCATTGTGGGGGATAGTAATGGTGCACTTGGGGGCATACGTGAAGGTAAATATGGCCCCCTAGGAGGCATAGTAATGGCGCACCAGGGGACATAGTAATGGCGCACTACCAGGTGCGCCACTATTGTCTGGTATACTAATGGCGCACCAGGGGTGTGCCATTAGTACTTGTTACTAGTGGCGTGATGATAGTGGCGCACCTGTAGTGCGCCATTAATAACCAAAACAGGTCCGCCACTAACATGCCTTTTCCTAGTAGTGTATGCATAGGGGTTGGCACACGTTTTCGTCTTGACTCGCCGATAGAAACTTTGGGGCACTCTTTTAAGTTCTTTATGTTGGTTGAATAGATGAATCTGAGATTGTGTGATGCATATCGTATAATCATGCCCACGAATACTTGAGGTGACAATGGAGCATCTAGGTGACATTAGAGTTTTGGTTGATGTGTGTCTTAAGGTTTATTCTAGTACGAACTCTAGGATAGATCGAACAGAAAGAATAGCTTCATGTTATTTTACTACGGACTCTTGAATAGATCGATCAGAAAGAATAACTTTGAGGTGGTTTCGTACCCTACAATAATATCTTCGTTTGTTCTCCGCTATTAGTGACTTTGGAGTGACTCTTTGTTGCATGTTGAGGGATAGTTATATGATCTAATTACGTTAACCTTGTTGAGAGAACTTGCACTAGTGAAAGTATGAACCCTAGGCCTTGTTTTGAAACAGTGCAATACCGTTTGTGCTCATTTTTATCATTAGTTCCCTTGCTGTTTTTATATTTTCATATTACAAAAACCTATATCTACCATCCATATTGCACTTGTATCACCATCTCTTCGCCGAACTAGTGCACCTATACAATTTGCCATTGTATTGGGTGTGTTGGGGACACAAGAGACTCTTTGTTATTTGGTTGCAGGGTTGTTTGAGAGAGATCATCTTCATCCTACGCCTCCCACGGATTGATAAAATTTAGGTCATCCACTTGAGGGAAATTTGCTACTATCCTACAAACCTCTGCACTTGGAGGCCCAACAATGTCTACAATAAGAAGGTTGCGTAGTAGACATCAATTGGAAGGCCGCGCGACCTAACCAGAGTGGACAAGGTCACCTTGTGATGATATGTTGAGACGACACTTCTAATTTCAAGCATGCATGCACGTACACACGAGCTACTGTGGTGAATACAAACACATCACACATGCGAACAAACACGCCCACAATGCATGCATGCATGCGGGCAACACTCGCATGTACACATGCACGCACGCAACACTCGCACGAACACAAGCATGCATTCATGCATGCAACACTGTTGTAGTGACACGTACACATGCACACATGAACACACGCATGTGTGCACGCATGCAACACTGAAACGTACACATGCAGGCAACACTCACTCGTACACATGCATGCATGCAACACTCGCACGCCAACATGCACAGAGCACACGATGCAAGACACATGCTCAACCTATACTTGCATGCATCATTTTTAAGGACATGGATTGTTAGGAGTATTAATCAAGAAATGCCTGCTTCTCATCACCCTGGCCCACCAAACCCCTCCCCCCCTCCCGCGTGTGATACCCGCTCAGCGCCAGCTGCCCGCATTCATGTAGAACCGGCCCCTCTGCCATGCGCTGCCTGCGTTGGGTCACTGTCCTGCAGGCCAGATACCCAACGGGCCCACACATCAGACGATCTGGTCGAGGGCACCGCCCGGCTGAACACGCCTCCTTGCCGCATTCAAACGCCTCCGTGAAACCCGCATGGAAGCTGAGAAACCCAGTCCGGCTACACGCCCGTTCATGACCGGGCCCGCATTAAACGTAATGCGGCCGAGCTCCTCCTGTACTACTTAAATGTGGTCAGATGTTGGCCAAGAATCGCACCCCTCCGCCGCTCCCATATTTCCTCCTTCACCATTTTCTCCACTCTTACAATGGCTTATGAAGAGTAGTTATCCATCATACAAGCCGACTGGGTGGCGCGATGTAGCTCGCTGATCCACCTCCCTCGCCTCACCCAATGGAGCCAGTTGCCACTCCTAGCGGCGCGTGGTTCAGCAACTCACCGTGCTATCACGGCAGGGAGCACGGACATCGTCGTTGTCGTCCAGGATGCTGCCTCATACCGCACCTCCCGTGTTTGTGGTCGTGACTCTCGTGCCTATGACTGCGCCATGCAGGCAGAGATAGAAGCAGGGTGCACGGAGAGCGATGATTCGGTGGCCAGCGCCTCTGAGTCCGTCGCCATCATCGAGAAGAAGTAGAACACGGGAGGCCGCCGCCGCTTGGTTCCCATGAAGGCCACCGTTGGGTCCTTCTGTTGCGAGGACCTTCGTTGACCCTGCATGGGCTCCACGGATGCGAAGAAGCCCCTTCGACTCCCTCTCAAGCATCAGCTGAGGAATTCACTTAGTTTACCGGTGGGGAAGAGAGCCATCCATTGCGCTGAAGCATATACCTCCGGGCCTCGCGGCAGTCCGATGATTGTGCTACCGGACATGAGGAAGACAAAGGGATCTGCGGGCGACCATTTAGAGTAGGTATTGTTATACCCGTGCAGTTCAGGAGTAGCACAGCTTACCTTATTTAAATGTAATGACATCGGTCGTGTTTATATGAAAATCCGGTATTTTATTGAATTCTGTCATTGTTAATATGAAATATCGCCGTGTTTGCATGAATTTCTTCTGCTTGGTTGAGTTGTTGTCAGAATGTGTGCAGCTACGGTTGGATGGTGTAACTTGCGAGTCGTCGTTGGAGATGTGTCGCGGCCGGCTCGCGTGGAGAGGTGGGACTAATAAAAGCCAGCTCGTCTCAGACGTGCACGCTGGAGGAGGAGCACCCGAGCTCTACCTCGTTCCTCGGTAGCACGGGTGGGCAAACGACTCGTCAATATTTTGGCTATGTCGGTCAAGATTGATATAGGCCCTTCCAACCCCACCCCTCCCAGCACATTCAAATCCCTCATTCGTCGTGAAATTTTCCTATGTGTTGTTGTTCTCGGTGATATTTTGTTGTGTGAAAACAAATTTAAACATGAATGAATAATAGGTGTCCGCGGTCTTCTGCCTGGACACGGTTGGATGGCCTCTCCCTCCCTCCCAAAATAAGTGAATCAAGTTTGTACTAACTTTAGGTAGTAGTAGTGTAGAGTAGTAGGAGTATTACAATGGTAGGAGTAGTATCGTGTAGAGCAGTACGAATCTCATCTGACACCAACTTCCTTGGAGTCCGTGCTATAGGAAGCTACCCCCTAGGCTAGGTTACTAGTAGTAGTACTACCTCCATAGTCGCTCAGCCTTAATGCATGTCATAAGAAATAATATCATTGGAAATTAGTATGTTCAAAGACAAATCCAAATATATAATTTTTGGTGACATGCATTGAAGTTTTGTGAATTAAATCTTTGGTCCAAATTTGACAGAAAATACAAAGAGCACCAATAAACTAGGATGGAGGTAAGAGCAAGTCTAATAAGGCCTAGTCAGCAGGCTATAAGACTTGCCATGTCATTAGAATCCTACTTGGAGGAGTGAGAAGGGAGGCGAGAGAGTGAAGCGGGCTCTTATTCAACAGCCCAACTATAACACAAGGATCAAGAAAAGGTAGTATGCACACAACTCTCTTCCAATCATATACATTTCTCCCTTATAGCCAACAGCCGACTACATTATTAACCATGCTCTAAGTACTCAACACCGTGTGCATAGTAGTCGAAGTGATCTGAAAGGGCCCACTTCGAAAAACAAACAAACAAAGAAAGGGCCTGATACGTCTCCAACGTATCTATAATTTTTTATTGTTCCATGATATTATATTATCTACTTTGGATGATTTATATGCATTAATATGCTATTTTATATCATTTTTAGGACTAGCCTATTAACCTGGTGCCCAGTGCCAGTTTCTGTTTTCCCGCTTGTTTTTGGTTTTAAAAAAATCAATATCAAATGGAGTCCAAATGGAATAGAACTTTACGGTGATTTTTCTTGGACCAGAAGATATCCACAAAGCTTCGGGAAGCGGCCAGAAGACCCAAACACAGTTTGAATGGGCGCGCCCTAGGGGGCACCCCTGGGGCTTGTGGGGCCCTCATGGCTCTTCCAACCTTAATCTCAGCTCTATTAATACCCAAATATTCCCCCTAGGTAGGAGGGGACGCAAAAAATACTTTTCCACCGTCGCAAGCTTCTGTTCTGATGAGATCCCATCTTGGGGCCTTTTTCGGTACTCCGCTGGGGGGATTTGATCACGGAGTGCATCTACATCAACCTTGCTGCCCTACCGATGATGTGTGACTAGTTTACCACAGGCCTACGGGTCCATACCTAGTAGCTCGATTGCTTCTTCTCTCTCTTTGATCTTTAATACGATGTTCTCCTCGATGTTCTTGGAGATCTGTTCGATGTAATCTTATTTTGTGGTGTGTTAGTTGAGATTCGATGAATTGTGGATTTATGATCAGATTATCTATGAATATTATTTGAGTCTTCTCTGAAATCTTTTATGCATGATTAAGATAGCTTTGTATTTCTCTCCGATTTATCGATTTGGTTTGGCCAACTAGATTGTTTTTTCTTGCAATGGGAGAGGTGATCTGTGATGTGTTCAATCTTACGGTGTCCTCAACCAATGACAGAAAGGGTAGCGAGGCACGTATTGTATTGTTGCTATTAGGGATAACAAGATGGGTTTTATGTCATATTGCTTGAGTTCATCCATCTAGATCATGTCATCTTGCTTAAAGCGTTGCTCTATTCTTATTAACTTAATACACTAGATGCAGGCAGGAGTCGGTCGATGTGTGGAGTAATAGTAGTAGATACCAAAGTTGAGGTATCACTTAACGTTATCGACTCGATCAGCTAGGGATTTGAGATTAATCAGGAATCGGCTGATTAATCGATTTTATCGGTTGACTATTAATCGGCCAATTTTTAACAAATCCCAGGTAAAATAAGCTATATTCAACACCAAAACAATATTGTCAGAAGTGTTACCTTGATCCCTAGCCTTTGAATCCTCATATAATGGCGAAAAAACAGGAAACTAGTACATATTGCGTAACAAGGTCGACAAAACGCAAATAAACATTGTTTTTGCAAACATAGTGCTATGAATAGACCCGATTTATCGGTAGATACCCGATAAATCGCTTTTCATAGCGATAAATTGCCCAAACGATAACTGGTGAAGATAAGGCATAATCTTATCGATCACCCCAAGAGTACCGATAAATCAGACGATAAATCATTGAATCGGAAGATTTTTTGAACAATGGTAGATACAGAATCATTTCGGCCTATATTCATGATCATTGCCTTAGATATCGTCATATTGCGCTTTTCTATCAATTGATCAAAAGTAATTTGTTCACCCACTGTATATTTTCTTCGAGAGAGAAACCTCTAGTGAAACCTTTGGCCCGCGAGTCTATTTTCTATCATATATTTTCATATCTATAAAACCAAAAACTCAAAAATTCCTTGCTGCAATTTATTTGTGTTTACTTTATTTTACCTTTTATTTATATTTTAAATCTATCTCTATCAGATCTCACTCTTTCTAGTGATCGTGAAGGGATTGACAACCCCTCTTTCGCGTTGTGTGCTTGTGTTTGTTAGTTTGTGAATGTGCATCTATTGGAGACTTGCTTGTGCCTCCTACTGGATTGATACCTTGGTTCTTAACTGAGGGGAATACTTATCTCTACTTTGTTGCATCACCCTTTCCTCTTCAAGGGAAGAATCAATGCAAGCTCAGGAAGTAGCAGGAAGAATTTCTGGTGCCCTTGCCACGGAGGTTCTATATCAAGCCTACCAAATATCTATCATAAACTATCATCTCCTGCACTTAAATTATTTGCCATTCGCCTCTCATTTTTATCTCCCCCACTTCTAAACATTTTCAGAAAAATACAAAAATATTTGCGCTTTTATTCGTTTTCTTTTTGTTTGTATTTTGTTTGCTTGCTTGTGTGCTAGATCGCTTGCTTTCTCACAATGACTCGAGAGAATACTAAGTTGTGTGAGTTTTGCAACACTAATAATAATGATTTTGTTAGTACTCCGATTGCTCCCACCACTAGTGGGGAATCTTATGAAATTAATGCTGCTTTGCTGAATCTTGTTATGACGCTTCGTTGTTGTCCTAATGAAGATGTTGCATCCCATCTAAATACTTTCATTAAGTTGTGTGATATGCAAAATAAAAAATATGTGGATAATGATATTATTATATTTAAGCTATTTCCGTTCTCACTTTGAGATCGTGTTAAAACTTGGTTTTCTTCCTTGCCTAAAAATAGTATTGATTCATGGGATAAGTGTAAGGATGCTTTTATTTCAAAGTATTTTTCGCCTGCTAAAATCATCTCCCTTAGAAATGATATAATGAATTTTAAGCAACTAGATCGTTAAATGTTGCACAATCTTGGGAAAGGATGAAATTGATAATAAGAAATTACCCTACGCATGGTTTAAGTTTATGGATGATCATACATTTTTTATGCCGGATTGAATTTCGCATCTAGAAATCTTTTAGATTCTGCCGTGGGAAGTACTTTTATGTAAAACACATTAGGATAACCTACTAAGCTCCTAGATAATATTATGGAAAATTACTCTCAATGGCTTACCGAAAGATCATCTACTAGTAAAAAGTGCATGCGATTGAAGAAATTAATACTTTGAGTGGAAAGATGGATGAACTTATGAAATTGATTGCTAGCAAGAGTGCTCCCATTGATCCTAATGCTATGCCTTTGTCTACTTTGATTAAGAATAATAATGAATCCATGGTTGTGAATTTTGTTGGTACGAACAACTTTGGTAATAACGTGTATAGAGGTAATTTCAACCCTAGGCTGTTTCCTAGTAATTCCTATAATAATTATGGTAATTTCTACAAAACTTCTTATGGAAATTATAATAACATATCTTTTGATCTTGAAAATAATATTAAATATTTTATAAACTCCCAAAAGATTTTCAATGATGTGGTAGAATAAAAATTGCTTAAGATCGATGATTTGGCTTGGAACATTGATAGAATTTCTCATGAGATTGATTCTTTTAAGATTAGATCTATGCCACCAAAGCTTGATATTGATGAGTCTCTGAAATTTATTCAAATTTCTATTGATGAGAGTAAGGAGAGAACCGCTAGGATGCGTTCTAAAAGAGAATGGCTAGAAAAAGCGTGTTCTTCTAGTTTATGCGATAATAATGATGAAGATCTTAAAGTGATTGGATTGACTACTTTTGAAGCTTTGTTTACTTATATAAATATTGGTAGAGAAGGGACTAGAGATGAGTCAACTTTAGCTAGAGGGCATCCCAATAATTTGGAGGATGTAGATCTTAATGAGAAAATTGATAAAAGTGGGATTGGAGAGGTCAAAACTTTAACTAGTGATGAACCCTCTCTTTTGGATTTCAATGATTATAATTATGATAATTGTTCTTTGATAGATTGTATTTCCTTGTTGCAATCTATGCTTAATTCACGTCATACTTATAATCAAAATAAGCCTTTTACTAAACATATTCTTGATGCTATGGTGAAATCTTTTGAAGAAAAACTTGAGTTGGAAGTTTCAATCCCTACAAAGCTTTATGATGAATGCGAACCTAATGAGTGCAATGCTTTATGTGATTTGGGTGCTAGTGTTTCAACTATTCCAAAAAGTTTATGTGATATGCTAGGTTTCCATAAGCTTGATGATTATTCTTTGAATTTGCATCTAGTGGATTCCGCTATTAAAAACCTATGGGAAGGATTAATGATCTTATTATTGTTTAAAATAGTAATTATGTGCCCATATATTTTATTGTGCTTGATATAGATTGCAATCCAACATGCCCTATTATTCTTGGTGGACTTTTCCTTAGAATGACTGGTGCAATTATTGATATAAAGAAGGAAACGTATTTCAATTTATGTCAAGGAAAGGCATGGAACACTTCCCAAGAAATAAAATTAAGTTACCATGTGAATCTATCATGAGGGCTACTTATGTATTAAATACCAAAGATGACAATACCTAGATCGTTGCATTATGCCTAGCTAGGGGCGTTAAATAATAGCGCTTGTTGGGAGGTAACCCAATTTTATTTTTGTATGTACCTTTTTGTTTCCATTCTACAATAAAATATATCTTCTAGCCTCTGGTTATATGTGTTTTTATGATTATGATTAGTGTTTGTGCCAAGTGAGACCTTTGGGATGATTTGGAAGATAGTAGATTTGATTATGTGAGAAAAGAGAAACTTTTGCATCCAGTACAGAAAATTCTAAAATTCAATGGAGCGTGATAATTTTCTGCAATTTTTACACAAGATTGATATACCAATTTCCCACGTTGTCCTAAGTTTTCAGAATTGGTAGAGTTGCATAAATATACAAAGTTTGCAGATTGTTACAGACTATTCTATTTTTTATCGATTATGTTTTCGTTGCGTTGTTTGCTTATTTTGATGAATCTGGGTAGTATCGGGGGGTATGAAACATGTAGAAGTTGGAATACAGTATATATTACACCAATATAAAATTAGAATGAGTTCAAAACAGTACCTAAAGTGGTGATTTGCTTTATTATACTAACGGATCTCACAAGTTTTCTGTTGAGTTTGTGTTGTGAAGTTTTCAAGTTTTGGGTAAAGATTTGATGGACTATGGAATACGGAGTGGAAAGAGCCTAAGATTGGGGATGTCTAAGGCACCCCAAGGTAATATTCAAGGACAACCAATTATCTAAGCTTGGGGATACCCTAGATGGCATCCCCTCTTTTGTTTTGAATCCATCGGTAAATTTACTTGAGGCTATATTTTAATTCACCACATGATATGTGTTTTGCTTGGAGCATCTTGTATGATAAGTGTCTTTGATTTTTAGTTTGCCACAATCATCCTTGTTGTATACACCTTTTGATAAGGACGCACATTAATCGTGAATTTATTAGAATACTCTATGTGCTTCACTTATATGTTCTGAGCTAGGCAGTTGCTCTATGTGCTTCACTTATATCTTTTTAGCACGGCGGTGATGTTATTTTGTTGAAATTGATGAACTATCATGCTTCTTTTATATTATTTTAAGAGTCTTATAAAAAGCATGGTAATTTGCTTAGGTTATGAATTTAGTCCTAATATGAAGGTCGTACAAAGGGGGGTATAATAAAAACTTCCATAAAGATCATTGAATATATGGGAAGTTTGATTCCTTGCAATTTTTGAGATATGAAGATGGTAATATTAGAGTCATGCTAGTAGTAAATTGTGGATTAGTAAGAATAATTTGCTTCGAGGTCTAATAAACTCCTACCAACCTCTCCCCTAGGAGCATGCGTAGTAGTACTTTGCTTCAAGGTCTAATAAACTTTTTGAAATAAGTATGTGAGTTCTTTATGACTGATGATGAGTCTATGGATTATACGCACTCTCACCCTTCCACCTTTACTAGTCACTCCAGTAACACGCAACTTTTGCCGGTGCATTAAACCCACCTTATACCTTTCCTGAAAACGACCACCATACCCACCTATTATGGCATTTTCACAGCCATTCCAAGATATATTGCCATGTATCTCCACCGTTCCGTCATTATGAGTTTTCACCTTGAGATGTAAGTAAATGAAAGTGTGATGATCATCATTATTAGAGCATTGTCCCATGTGAGGTTTATAAAATAAAAGAGGCCAAAGAGCCCAAATAAAAAAGAGGGGCCAAATTGCCCAAAAAGAAAAAAAAAAGAAAAAAGGGAGAAAAGAAAAGAAAAAGAAAAAAAGAGAGAAAAAGAGAGAAGGGACAATGTTACTATCCTTTTCCACACTTGTGCTTCGAAGTAGCACCATGTTGTTCATGATAGAGAGTCTCCTATTTTGACATTTTTTCATATATTACTAGTGAGAATTTTTTTCTTATAAAACTTCGCTTCTATATTTCAAGAATGGGCTTCCTCAAATTTCCCTAGGTCTTCATGAGCAAGCAAGTTGGATGCACACCCACTTAGTTTTGTTTTGAGCTTTCATACACTTATGGCTCTAGTGCATCTATTACATGGCAATCCCTACCAACTCTCATTGATATCAATTGATGGACATCTCTATAGCCCATTAATTTGCCTAGTTGATGTGAGACATTATCCCTTCTTTTGACGACTACAACCTTCTATTCCACTTTTAGTGCTATGTCCATGGCTCACGCTCACGTATTGTGTGAAGAGTTGAAAAAGCTGAAGCACGTTAAAAAGTATGAACCTATTGCTTGGCTGACACCGGGGTAGTACACGATTTATACTTTGTGTTGAGAAGAGTGAGCATAACAAGATTATATGATTTTGTAGGGATAACTTTCTTTGGCCATGTTATTTTGAAGTTTCATGATTTTTCTTTTTAGTATGCTTGAAGTATTATTGTTTTTATGTCAATATTAAACTTTTGGTTTGAATCATATGGATCTGAACATTCATGCCACAATAAGAAAAATTACATTGATAAATACGATAGCTAACATTTCACATTAAAAAAAATCTGTTTTTATCATTTACCTACTCGAGGACGAGTAGGAATTAAGCTTGAGGATACTTGACACGTCTCCAACGTATCTATAAATTTTTTTTTGTTCCATGCTATTATATTATCTACTTTGGATGTTTTCTATGCATTAATATGCTATTTTTATCATTTTTAGGACTAACCTATTAACCTAGTGCCCAGTGCCAGTTTCTGTTTTCCCCCTTGTTTTTGGCTTTTACGGAAAATCAATATCAAATGGAGTCGAAATGTAATAAAACTTCACGATGGTTTTTTTGGACCAGAAGACATCCATGAAGTTTCAGGAAGAGGCCAGAAGACCCACGAGGAGGCCACAAGCCTCCAGGGCGCGCCCTAGGAGGGGTGCTCCTAGGGCTTGTGGGGCTCTCGTGGCACTCCAGACCCTAATCTCAGCTCTATAAATACCCAAATATCCCCCCTATTTCAGAGGGGATGCCAAAAATACTTTTCCACCGCCGCAAGCTTCTGTTCTCGTGAAATCCCATCTCAGGGCCTTTTCCGGTACTCTGTCGGAGGGGGATTCGATCATGGAGGGCATCTACATTAACCTTGATGCCCTACCGATGATGTGTGAGTAGTTTGCAACAGACCTATGGGTCCATAGCTAGTAGCTAGATGAATCCTTCTCTCTCTTTGATCTTCAATACAATGTTCTCCTCGATGTTCTTGGGGTCTATTAGATGTAATCTTCTTTTGAAGTGTGTTTGTTGAGATCCGATCAATTGTGGATTTATGATCAGATTATCGATGAATATTATTTGAGTATTCTCTGAACTCTTTTATGCATGATTAAGATAGATTTGTATTTCTCTCCGATTTATCAATTTGGTTGGCCAACTAGAGTGGCTTTTCTTGCAATAGGAGAGGTGCCTTGTGATGGGTTCAATCTTGCGGTGTCCTCACCCAGTAACAGAAAGCGTAGCAAGGCACGTATTGTATTTTTGATATTAAGGATAACAAGATGGGTTTTATGTCATATTACTTGAGTTTATCCCTCTGCATCATGTCATCTTGCTTAAAGCGTTGCTCTGTTCTTAAGAACTTAATACACTAGATGTAGGCAGGAGTCGGTCGATGTGTGGAGTAATAGAAGTAGATGCATAATCATTTCGGTGTACTTGTCACGTACGTGATGCCTATATTCATGATCATTGCCTTAGATATCGTCATAACTTTATGCTTTTCTATTAATTTGTCAATAGTAATTTGTTGACCCACAGTATGGTTTCTTCGAGAGAGAAGCCTCTAGTGAAACCTATATCCCGCGGGTCTACTTCTATCATATATTTTCAGATTTATAAAACAAAAAACCCAAAAATACCTTGCTGCAATTTATTTGTGTTTACAATATTTTACCTTTCATTTGTATTTTAAATCTATCTCTATCAGATCTCACTCTTGCTAGTGACCATGAAGGGACTGACAACCCCTTTTTCGCGTTGTGTGCAAGTGTTTGTTAGTTTGTGCAGGTGCATCTAAAGGAGACTTGCTTGTGCCTCCTACTGGATTGATACCTTGGTTCTAAACTGAGGGACTTACTTATCTCTACTTTACTGCATCACCCTTTTCTCTTCAAGGGAAAAATCAACGCAAGCTCTAGAAGTAGCAAGGCCCAATACACATCCAAGCATTTCATCACTTCTTTCTCTCGCTCTTTGTGAAACTCCCTGCCTACCGCGCGGGAGAAAAGACCTGCGCTAGCCTTTTTAGTAGGGGTTTGTAACGAGGTATCGCGTGAAGCAGCAAAAACCAAGCCGTGTCTTCTACACCTCTGTCGTACTATGAGTGGAGACGCTCGCTTTCATAAATGTTCTACCTCCTGTCGCCGACATGTGGGACATACAGCAACCGGGTTCACATGTTATGCACCAAATAATAGTGCAGAACATCCAGGGGGCACATTCAAGTCGTAGCGCCGCAGTAGTAGTAATGAGCAATAAGACATCAAATTACAAAGCCACACCTTTCCCGTAGGCGCTCAAAGCAACCATTATTTCACACTTCGCAGAGTCCGCTTCTCCATCATCTCCTTCAAGAAAACCACGTATTGCTTCTACCATTGTTCTGCTTCAAGACTTCAAGAGGAATGTGCATCGGCTTAGTATATCATGGCACGTGGGATCGCATGACAGGCCATGCTCCCCGCGCCCACCACTCGGTAAAATCACCTCATTTTTACCAATCTGGATATACTATCTTTTTATACCAATATAACCAGGATTCAACAAGGAGCAAAACGAAGTGGTAGGATGGTCCTATTGCGTTGGCGTAGCAACTCAGCACGGTCAGTCCACAGACGAAATGGCGAATTGGCAACACACTTTCAGGACCCCTTTCGCCGACATGTGGGTCATCCACCATCTTGTTCCACGTGCGACCCACCAAATTACAATTTGGAGCATCAGTTGGACTTGGAGGCACCCTGGTCGTAGCACCGCATTAGTAGTAAATCAGCAATCAAAGGTCAAATCACAAACCCCACCTTTCCCGCATTAAGCTGGACGGACGAAGCAACCATCATTTAACTCTAGGGCGCAACAGCATAAAGAAAAAAGAAAATCAATGATGTGTGCGACAGCTACCTAGAGAGCCCTAGGGAAGGAGCATTCACTACAAATCCACTTCAACCTCGTCTTCTTGAATAAAACCGATGATACATGCAACAGGTAGGGTTTCTAGGAGTACTAATGTGTGCGGGGCCCATGCCATAGTAAATGGGGATAATTAGATTTATGCCCCTAGTTGTGTCCCACTCGCCTGTTTTACCCCTAATTTCCAAAAGTCACCTTTTCTCTACAAGTCACTTCGCTCCTCTTATGCTTTTGCCGTTTGACCGTTTGACCGCCAGTTTGAAAACTTCATAACTAATTCATACTAAATCAGAAAAATGCAAATAAGATACCAAAATGTTCGGGAAAACATCACCTATATGCCAGTGTCATTTGCATTCATGACAAAAGTGTTGGAAAGTTCCCGAGGGAGTCCTGGATTGAGGGGTCCTCATGTGGCTGGATAACTCGTGGTGGGCCGGACTGGTGGGCTGTGAAGATCACTGTTGAAGATCGTCTCTCATATCCGGATAGGACTCCTATATTCGTATAATGGCAGGTTTTAGGTTCGGGTGTAATCTTTCCTTCCTCTGCAAGATGGTTATGTACAAATCCTAGGCCCCTTTGGTGCATATATAAACTGGAGGGTTTAGTCCATAGAGGCTAATAGAGAATCTCAAATTCTCATAGGCTAGACTCTGGGGTTTAGCCATTACGATCTCGAGGTAGATCAACTCCTATAATCATATTCATCCTATTAATATAGCAGGAAGTAGGGTATTACCTTGACCGAGAGGGCCTGAACCTGGGTAAACATCGCGTCCCTAGCCTCTTGTTACCATCAATCCTCGTACGCATAGTTCAAGAGCCCCTACCCGAGATCCGCCAGTTTTGACACCGACATTGGTGCTTTCATTGAGAGTTCCACTATGTCGTCAACCGAAGGACTGATGGATCGCGTCATCAACCACGACGACAGCACCGAGGGAATCTTCCCTCCTGTCCAGCTTTTTGTGTTCAGCGGCTTCGTGCTCCGTGCCAACACAGAAGGTCACCTCGAGCGGATTGACAGTTATGCCCCTAGCCAGCAAGTCAGATTCGGTAGCTTAAACTACGTTGCTGATATCCGCGGAGACTTGATCTTCGATAGATTCGAGCCCATGGCGACCTCTCCCTGCCACCACGATGAACACGACCTAACTTTGTCAACGGATCAGGAAATAGCACATGTAACAGTTCTGGCCCTAGATCCGGAACAGATCGCGTCGCCCGAGGGTAGGAAGCTCAACCCCGCCCCGGAAGCCGTAGACTCAACGACGTTGGAGCCGCACATAGATCCGACTCTGAGCAGGATCAGTGTTACCGGAACTACGGACTTGTCTTCGGCCTTAGATTTCGAATCACGCGCATATGCGCCCTTCAAGCTCGATCAGGCGTCTATCGTCGAATTCAGTGCGGCAGATATCTTCCAGCACTCGCCCTTTGGCGACATGTTACAATCGTTAAAATCCCTCTCCTTAGCTGGGGACGCACAGCCGAATTATATCCGGTTCGAACTGGAGGCTGATGGAGAATTTTGCTCCCCACCCACCACCCACTTGGTAGCCACGGTCGAAGATCTAACCGATCTACTTGACTACGCTTCCGAAGACTTCGAAGGGCTAGACCTCAAAGTCAAAGCAGATCCAGATCAAAGCCGGCCTGTAATTGGGCGGTGGACAGCTACATCTTCATACGATGGAGAAGGAGGGCGACGGCGAAAACGATCCCTTAAAGGACAAGCCTGTCGAAGAACCTCCCAAACATCGGCGCCCAAAGCGCCCAACCAAATCATGTAAAGGAAAAGATAGCAACACTGTCACCAACGATGGTGACAGTTCGGAGCAAGCCAAAGACCCCGCAGACCCGGCGATGGAGCAGGACGAGCAAGAGGACTCTGAACATAGACTGAAACTGCTGTCTGATGACAGCAATGCCGAAGGCAGTAATTATGAACCTGTCTCCAAAGAGGATGTTACCCTGGGCGACGACGAATACATCGTCGCAGAAGAACCCTTAGAACAAAAGCGCTTCCATCAGAGGCTTATTGCCACCGCAAGGAGCCTTAAAAAGCAGCAGAGATGGCTTCGAGCCGCACAGGACACGCTCCATGATAGATGCAATGAAGTGCTAGACGCTGAGCAAAAATATGGCTACAATCGCCAAACCAAAGGCTATCCTAAGCGTAAACTGCTGGCCGAATTCAACGACGAGGCAACTGCGCCCATACCGCCGAAGAATAACACCGCCGATAAGCCGGACCGACCACCTCGCGGACGGGACATAGTGGCTAGCAACAGCGTACACAAGCCCACACCCCCATCCCGTAAAGGAAAGGATGATGCGGCGCAAGTACAGAAACACGATTTGCGTGAGGACCTGAACAACAAGGCCGGCAAGACCAGATCCATCTACGGATATAGGGACCGTGCTCCCGCACGGGACGGTGGCTATCAAGCCAATCGCGCTGGTCATATACCAGTTCGGGGTCATTACCGAACATCACAACCATCGGACATACGCCATGATATAGCAAAATACAGAGGCGCCGCACACCCTCTGTGCTTCGCCGATGAGGTGCTGGATCATGATTTCCGGAAGGGTTTAAACCCTTGAACATCAAGGCGTACGATGGAACGACGGATCCTGCCGTCTGGATAGAAGACTTCATCCTTCACATACACATGGCTCGCGGAGATGATGTCCACGCCATTAAATACATACCCGTCAAGCTAAAAGGACCAGCTCGGCACTGGCTAAACAGCCTCCCAGAGAACTCCATTGGGAGTTGGGAAGAATTTGAGGACGCTTTTCGGGCCAATTTTCAAGGGACCTATGTCCGGCCGCGGATGCTGACGATCTAAGTCACATCATCCAACAACCCGGGGAGTCAGCCCACAAGCTTTGGAATCGGTTTCTCACTAAGAAGAACCAAGTCGTTGACTGTCCGGACGCCAAAGCCTTAGCGGCCTTAAAGCACGGTGTCCGGGACGAATGGCAAGCCAGACACCTCAGACAGGAAAAGCCGAGGACAATGGCAGCCCTAACTACACTCATGACCCGCTTTTGCGCGGGCGAGGACAGCTGGTTAGCACGTAGCAGCACTAGCGACCCTGGAACATCTGAAGTCAGGGACGGCAATGTAAATCCACGACGTAACAAAAACAAACATCGAAATAATGCTGGAAGCCCAAATGACACAGCCGTAAACGCCGGATTCAGTGGCTTGAGACCCGGTCAACGGAATAAGCCATTTAAGGGAAACAAAGATGGTCCATCTAGCCTGGACCAAATCCATGGCACCCCAGAAAAGCCTGCAAACCATACCAACCATAATTGTTGGGTTTCCAAGCAGGCCGGCAAGCTCAATGCCGAATACAAGGGGAAGGGACCTCAGAGCGAAGACGAGGATGAACCTCGCCAGCCGAATACAGGGGGACAGAAGAAATTTCCACCGGAGATCAAAACAGTGAACATGATATATGCCACTCACATCCCAAAGAGGGAGCGCAAGCGCGCACTCTGAGATGTCTATGTCGACGAGCCTGTCGCCCCCAAATTCAACCCATGGTCGGCACGTCCGATCACTTTCGATCGCAGGGATCACCCGACTAGTATCCATCATGGGGGTTCTACTGCCCTAGTGATCGATCCAATAATCAATGGATACCATCTTACCCGAGTCATTATGGATGGCGGCAGCAGTCTCAATCTGATATATCAGGACATTGGCCGCAAGATGGGGATTGAACCATCAAGAATAAAACCAAGCAGCGCGACCTTTAAAGGAGTGATTCCGGGCGTAGAAGCCCGCTGCACGGGCTCTTTGACATTGGAGGTCATATTCGGCTCTCCTGATAACTTTCGAAGCGAAGAGTTAATCTTCGACATAGCTCCATTCCGAAGTGGCTATCATGCACTACTCAGAAGAACAACCTTCGCCCGCTTTAATGCAGTCCCGCATTATGCTGATCTAAAGCTTAAAAGCGTGGACCACGTGGCATCATCACAGTCAATGGAAATATAGAGTGCTCTCTCCGCACGGAAGAGGACACTGCGGCCTTAGCAGCCGAAGTCCAAAACGGCCTATTCAAGCCGGATAACCTATCGGTCTCGGACATAGCTAAATGTGTCCGGCACACGCCTCAGTGCAGCAGCTCAGATGAACCTGAGCTAGATTCGCAGCTACGCCCCCATCGACTGCCCCATAAATGATAGCATATGTGCCTCGGGTACATAATTATGCCCTAAAAATCCCTTGGGCGACGCTGGGGGCACACTTCATATAGTCCATAGTTTGGATCGACCTTATTCGGACTCTAAAATTATCTTTTAAAATTCACTAAACGAACCAGTCTTGTTTATGGCCACACTGGATCTCTTTTTCTTTTCCAGGTTTCTTTTCTTTTTACAGATGGCCATCATACTCCCCCCTTCAAGGACACATTACAGAGGAGGAAACGACGCACACGTGCAGCAGGGACCCGTGCTAAGGTTTCCTTTTCGATTAAGACCCTATGTAAACATTTTTTCTCTTTCTTGTTATATATCTTTATGCCATGTAAAATGTCCAAGAAAGTCATCGGCATTATCTGTAAGCTTACGGCTCGCCGTACTATAAAGGGATATTAATAGAGCAGCTTGTTCACATTATGTTTAGAGTTTTATTCACTCACCATAAATGTTCTCTCCCCACATCAGATTGCAACATGTGCCTTGTCAACATGGTCTATTACCAGGAGCTGTATTCAGCCCGGTATATGTCGAAAAGACCGAACACCTATAGGGAGTGTTCGGCGTCCTGGAAATTTTCCTTATATGCATCAGTTCCGAATCCTGTCTTGGGTTAATAGTTGGGTTGCCCGGCTCCTGTGCTTACCCCTATGTTCCCGATTGTTCGGCTAGGGTGTAAAGGGAGAACTACTGTGATTGTACTTCTGGTTTGTCCGGTCAAGTACCTTGGTAGAGAAAGCCGAAAACTGACTGTCATGATAGGCAAGAACCTGGTCCGCAATCCGGTGACTTGGCTTTATACTACGATAGACAGAGATCTACCCCGTGTTATACGCAGGGTTGGTTTTTTGCCCAGCCAGGTGCAATTGGATACCTTAATTAGGGAATATCATATCCGCACCAGGGGCTAGTTGAAGGAAATATGCCCTAGAGGCAATAATAAAGATGTTATTTGTATTTCCTTATATCATGATAAATTTCTTTTATTCATGCTAGAATTGTATTAACCGGAAACTTAGTACATGTGTGAATACATAGACAAAACAGAGTGTCCCTAGTATGCCTCTACTAGACTAGCTCATTGATCAAAGATGGTTATGTTTCCTAGCCATAGACATTAGTTGTCATTTGATCAATGGGATCATATCATTAGGAGAATGATGTGATGGACAAGACCCATCCGTTAGCTTAGCAACTTGATCGTTTAGTTTTACTCATATTGCTTTCTTCATGACTTATACATGTTCCTATGACTATGAGATTATGCAACTCCCGAATACCGGAGGAACACCTTGTGTGCTATCAAACGTCACAACGTAATTGGGTGATTATAAAGATTCCCTACAGGTGTCTCCGAAGGTGTTCGTGGTGTTGGCATAGATCAAGAATAGGATTTGTCACTCCGAGTGTCGAAGAGGTATCTCTAGGCCCTCTCGGTAATACACATCATAATAAGCCTTGCAAGCAAATGACTAATGAGTTAGTCACGGGATGATTTATTACGGAACGAGTAAAGAGACTTGCCGGTAACGAGATTAGCTAGGTATAGTGATACCAACGATCGAATCTCGGGCAAGTAACATACCGATGACAAAGGGAACAACGTATGTTGTTATGCGGTTTGACCGATAAAATCTTCCTAGAATATGTAGGAGACAATATGAGCATCCAGGTTCCTCTATTTGTTATTGACCGGAGATGAGTCTCGGTCATGTCTACATAGTTCTCGAACCCGTAGGATCCGCACGCTTAACGTTCGATGACGATCAGTATTATGAGTTTATGAGTTTTGATGTACCGAAGGTAGTTCGGAGTCCCGGATGAGATCACGGACATGACGATGAGTCTCGGAATGTCCAAAACACAAAGATTAATATATTGGACGACTATATTCGGACACCGGAAGTGTTCCGGGTGTTATCGGATAAAACAGGAGTGCCGGAGGGGGTTACTGGAACCCCCCCCCCCCCCCCCGAGGGAGTATGGGCCATAGTGGGCCAATGAGGGAAAGAGAGAGGACCCCCAAGGGATCCTAGTTGGACTAGGAAAAAGGGGGGAGGCGCCCCTCTCCTTCCTTCTCCTCTTCCCCTTCCTTTCCAACTCCTAGTAGGAATAGGAAAGGGGATTCTTATTCCTACTAGTAGGAATCCTACTCGTGGCGCGCCATACATGGGCCGGCCACACCTCCCCCTTGTTACTTTATATACGGGGGCAGGGGCACCCACAGACACACAAGCAACATCGTTTTAGTCGTGTGCGGTGCCCCCCTCCACCGAAACACACCTCGGTCATACCGTTGCATTGCTTAGGTGAAGCCCTGCGTCGGTAGCTTCATCATCTCCGTCACCACGCCGTCGTGCTGACGAAACTTTCCCGTGAAGCTCAACTGGATCAAGAGATCGTGGGATGTCATCGAGCTAAACGTGTGGTGAACGCGGAGGTGCCGTACGTTTGGTGCTTGGATCGGTTGGATCGCGAAGACGTTCGACTACATCAACCGCGTCACTAGACGCTTCCGCTTTCGGTCTACGAGGGTACGTAGACACACTCTCCCCTCTCGTTGCTATGCATCTAGTAGATAGATCTTGCGTGATCGTAGGAATTTTTTTGAAATACTACGTTCCCCAATAGTGGCATCATGAGCCAGGTCTATGCGTAGATGATATGCATGAGTAGAACACAATGAGTTGTGGGCGATAATAGTCATACTGCTTACCAGCATGTCATACTTTGATTCGGCTGTATTGTGAGATGAAGCGGACCGGATCGACATTACGCGTACGCTTACACGAGATTGGTTTCACCATTATGAGCACTCGTTGCTTAAAGGTGACCGGCGGGTGTCTGGCTCTCTCACTTTAGCTGAATCGAGTGTGACTACGCCCGGTCCTTGTGAAGGTTAAAACAGCACATACTTGATGAAAAATATTTGTGGTTTTTGTATGCATAGGTAAGAACGGTTCTTGCTAAGCCCGTAGCAGCCACGTAAAACTTGCAAAAACAAAGTAGAGGACATCTAACTTGTTTTTGCAGGGCATGTTGTGATGTGATATGGTCAAGACGTGATAAGTTATACGTTATTGTATGAGATGATCATGTTTTGTAAAGTTATCGGCAACCGACAGGATCCGTATGGTTGTCTCTTTATTGTATGAATTATGAAGGTCATGTAATTGCTTTACTTTATCACTATGAGTTAGCGATATTAGTAGTAGCAATAGTTGGCGAGACGACCACGACGCTACGATTAAGAGCATGGTGTCAAGCTGGTGACGATGGAAATCATGACGATGCTTTGGAGATGGATATCAAAAGCACAAGATGATGATGGCCATATCATGTGACATATTTTGATTGCATGTGATGTTTATATTATTATGCTTCTTATTTTGCTTAGTACGGTGGTAGCATTATAAGATGATCCTTTACAAAATTTCAAGGTACAAGTGTTCTCCCTGAGTATGCACCGTTGCGAAAGTTCGTCATGCCGAGACACCATGTGATGATCGGGTGTGATAAGCTCTACGTTCACATACAACGAGTGCAAGCCAGTTTTGCACACGCAGAATACTCGGGTCAAAATTGACGAGCCTAGCATGTACAGACATGGCCTCGGAACACGGGAGACCGAAAGGTCGAGCCTGAATCATATAGAAGATTTGATCAACATAAGATGTTCACCATTGAAAACTACTCCATCTTACGTGATGATCGGACATGGTTTAGTTGATTTGGATCACGTGATCATTTAGATGACCAAAGGGATGTCTATCTAAGTGGGAGTTCTTTAGTAATATGATTAAATTAAACTTTAATTTATCATGAACTTAGTCCTGATAGTTTTTTCATATCTATGTTGTTGTAGATCAATGGCCCGTGCTACCGTTCCCTTGAATTTTAATGCGTTCCTAGAGAAAGCTAAGTTGAAAGATGATGGTAGCAATTACGCGGACTGGGTACGTAACTTGAGGATTATCCTCATTGCTGCACAGAAGAATTATGTCCTTGAAGCACCGCTAGGTGACAAGCCTGCTGCAGGAGCAACCCCGGAAGTTATGAACGTCTGGCAAGCTCGTTCCGATGACTACACGATAGTTCAGTGTGCCATGCTTTACGGCTTAGAACCGGGACTTCAACGACGTTTTGAACGTCATGGAGCATATGAGATGTTCCAGGAGTTAAAGCTAATATTTCAAGCAAATGCCCGGATTGAGAAATATGAGATTTCCAATAAGTTCTACAGCTACAAGATGGAGGAGAATAGTTCTATCAGTGAACACTTGCTCAGAATGTCTGGGTACTACAATCATATGACTCAACTTGGTTGCAAAGTTGACGAAGATAGTGTTATTGATAGAGTTCTTAAATCACTGCCACCAAGCTATAAAGGCTTCGAGATGAACTATAACATGCAAGGGATGCAGAAGACAATTCCCGAGCTCTTTGCTATGCTCAAAGCTGCGGAGGTAGAAATCAAAAAGGAGCATCAAGTGTTGATGGTAACAATACCACTAGTTTCAAGAAAAAGGGCAAGGGAAAGAAGGGGAACTTCAAAAAGAATAGCAAGACAGTTGCTACTCCCATGAAGAAACCCAAGTCTGGAGCCAAGCCTGAAACTGAGTGCTTCTACTGCAAAGGGACTGGACACTGGAAGCGGAACTGCCCCAAGTATTTGGCGGATAAGAAGGATGGCAAAGTGAACAAAGGTATATGTGATATACATGTTATTGATGTGTACCTTACTAATGCTCGTAGTAGCACCTGGGTATTTGATGTTGGTTCGGTTGCTAATATTTGTAAATCAAAACAGGGGCTACGGATTAAATGAAGATTAGTTAAGGACGAGGTGACGATGCGCATGGGAAACGGTTCCAAAGTCGATGTGACGCCGTCGGCATGCTACCTCTACATCTACCTTCGGGATTAGTTTTAGACCTGAATAATTGTTATTTGGTGCCAGCGTTAAGCATGAACATTATATCTGGATCTTGTTTATTGCGAGACGGTTATTCATTTAAATCTGAGAATAATGGTTGTTCTATTTATATGAGTAATATCTTTTATGGTCATGCACCCTTTAAGAGTGGTCTATTTATGTTAGATCTCGATCGTAGTGATACACATATTCATAATATTGAAGCCAAAAGATGCAAGGTTAATAATGATAGTGCAACTTATTTGTGGCACTATCGTTTAGGTCATATTGGTGTAAAACGCATGAAGAAACTCCATAGTGATGGACTTTTGGAATCACTTGATTATGAATCACTTGGTGCTTGCGAACCATGCCTCATGGGCAAGATGACTAAAACTCCGTTCTCTGGAACAATGGAGCGAGCAACTAATTTGTTGGAAATCATACATACTGATGTATGTGGACCGATGAGTGTTGAGGCTCATGGAGGGTATCGTTATTTCCTGACCTTCACTGATGATTTGAGCAGATATGGGTATATCTACTTAATGAAACACAAGTCTGAAACATTTGAAGAGTTCAAACAATTTCAGAGTGAAGTAGAGAATCATCATAACAAGAAAATAAAGTTTCTACGATCTGATCGTGGAGGCGAATATTTGAGTTACGAGTTTGGTCTTCATTTTAAACAATGTGGAATAGTTTCACAACTCACGCCACCCGTAACACCAGAGCGTAATGGTGTGTCCGAACGTAGTAACGCACTTTATTAGATATGGTGCGATCTATGATGTCTCTTACCGATTTACCAATATCGTTTTGGGGTTATGCTTTAGAGACAGCTTCATTCACATTAAATAGGGCACCATCTAAATCCGTTGAGACGACGTCTTATGAACTGTGGTTTGGCAAGAAACCAAAGTTGTCGTTTCTTAAAGTTTGGGGATGCGATGCTTATGTGAAAAAGCTTCAACCTGATAAGCTCGAACCCAAGTCAGAGAAATGTGTCTTCATAGGATACCCAAAGGAGACTGTTGGGTACACCTTCTATCATAGATCCGAAGGCAAGATATTCATTGCTAAGAATGGATCCTTTCTAGAGAAGGAGTTTCTCTCAAAAGAAGTGAGTGGGAGGAAAGTAGAACTTGATGAGGTAATTGTACCTTCTCCCGAATTGGAAAGTAGTACATCACAGAAACTAGTTCCAGTGATTCCTACACCAATTAGTGAGGAGGCTAATGATGATGATCATGAAACTTCGGATCAAGTTACTGCTGAACTTTGTAGATCAACGAGAGTTCTTCCGCGCCAGAGTGGTACGGCAACCCGGTTCTGGAAGTCATATTACTAGACCATGATGAACGTACGAACTATGAGGAAGCGATGATGAGCCCAGATTCCGCAAAATGGCTTGAGGCCATGAAATCTGAGATGGGATCCATGTATGAGGAAAAAGTGTTGAGTTTGGTTCATTTGCCCGATGATCGGCAAGCCATTGAAAATAAATGGATCTTCAAGAGGAAGACCGACGCCGACGGTAATGTTACTGTTTACAAAGCTCGACTTGCTGCGAAAGGTTCTCGACAAGTTCAAGGAGTTGACTACGATGAGACTTTCTCACCCGTAGCGATGCTTAAGTCTGTCAGAATCATGTTAGCAATTGCCGCATTTTATGATTATGAAATCTGGCAAATGGATGTCAAAACTGCATTCCTGAATGGATATCTCAAAGAGGAGTTGTATATGATGCAACCAGAAGGTTTTGTCGATCCTAAAGGTGCTAACAAAGTGTGTAAGCTCCAGCGATCCATCTATGGACTGGTGCAAGCATCTCGGAGTTGGAATATGCGCTTTGATGAGGTGATCAAAGCATATGGTTTTATACAGACTTTTGGAGAAGCATGAATTTATAAGAAAGTGAGTGGGAGCTCTATAGCATTTCTGATATTATATGTGGATGACATATTGTTGATTGGAAATGATATAGAATTTCTGGATGGCATAAAAGGATACTTGAATAAGAATTTTTCAATGAAAGACCTCGGTGAAGGTGCTTATATATTAGGCATCAAGATATATAGAGATAGATCAAGACACTTAATTGGACTTTCACAAAGCACATACCTTCATAAAGTTTTGAAGAAGTTCAAAATGGATCAGTCAAAGAAAGGGTTCTTGCATGTGTTACAATGTGTGAAGTTGAGTAAGACTCAATGCCCGACCACTTCATAATATAAAGAGAAAATGAAAGTCATTCCCTATGCCTCAGCCATAGGATCTATCATGTATGCAATGATGTGTACCAGACCTGATGTGTGCCTTGCTATAAGTTTAGCAGGGAGGTACCAAAGTAATCCAGGAGTGGATCACTGGACAGGGGTCAAAAACATCCTGAAGTACCTGAAAAGGACAAAGGATATGTTTCTCGTTTATGGAGGTGACAAAGAGCTCGTCGTAAATGGTTACGTCGATTCAAGCTTTGACACTGATCCGGATGACTCTAAGTCACAAACCGGATATTTATTTTTATTGAACGGTGGAGCTGTCAGTTGGTGCAGTTCCAAGCAGAGCGTCGTGGCGGGATCTACGTGTGAAGCGGAGTACATAGCTGCTTTGGAAGCAGCAAATTAAGGAGTCTGGATGAAGGAGTTCATATATGATCTATGTGTAATACCTAGTGCATCGGGACCAATGAAACTCTTTTGTGAGAACACTGGAGCAATAGCCTTGGCGAAGGAATCCAGGTTTCACAAGAGAACAAAGCACATCAAAAGACGCTTCAATTCCATCTGCGATCCAGTCAAGGAGGGAGACATAGAAATTTCCAAGGTACATACGGATCTGAATGTCGCAGACCCGTTGACTAAGCCTCTTCCACGGGAAAAACATGATCAACACCAAGACTCCAATGGTGTTAGAATCATTACTATGTAATCTAGATTATTGACTCTAGTTCAAGTAGGAGACTGAAGGAAATATGCCCTAGAGGCAATAATAAAGATGTTATTTGTATTTCCTTATATCATGATAAATGTCTTTTATTCATGCTAGAATTGTATTAACCGGAAACTTAGTACATGTGTGGATACATAGACAAAACAGAGTGTCCCTAGTATGCTTCTACTAGACTAGCTCATTGATCAAAGATGGTTATGTTTCCTAGCCATAGACATTAGTTGTCATTTGATCAATGGGATCATATCATTAGGAGAATGATGTGATGGACAAGACCCATCCGTTAGCTTAGCAACTTGATCGTTTAGTTTTACTCCTATTGATTTCTTCATGACTTATACATGTTCCTATGACTATGAGATTATGCAACTCCCGAATACCGGAGGAACACCTTGTGTGCTATCAAACGTCACAACGTAACTGGGTGATTATAAAGATTCCCTAGAGGTGTCTCCGAAGGTGTTCGTGGTGTTGGCATAGATCAAGAATAGGATTTGTCACTCCGAGTGTCGAAGAGGTATCTCTAGGCCCTCTCGGTAATATACATCATAATAAGCCTTGCAAGCAAATGACTAATGAGTTAGTCACAAGATGATTTATTACGGAACGAGTAAAGAGACTTGCCGGTAACGAGATTAGCTAGGTATAGTGATACCAACGATCGAATCTCGGGCAAGTAACATACCGATGACAAAGGGAACAATGTATGTTGTTATGCGGTTTGACCGATAAAATCTTCCTAGAATATGTAGGAGACAATATGAGCATCCAGGTTCCTCTATTTGTTATTCACGGGAGATGATTCTCGGTCATGTCTACATAGTTCTCGAACCCGTAGGGTCCGCACGGTTAACGTTCGTTGACGATCGGTATTATGAGTTTATGAGTTTTTATGTACTGAAGGTAGTTCGTAGTCCCGCATGAGATCACGGACATGACGAGGAGTCTTGGAATGTCTGAGACATAATGATTAATATATTGGACGACTATATTCGGCCACCGGAAGTGTTCCGGTTGTTATCGGATAAAACCGGAGTGCCCGAGGGGGTTACCGGAACCCCCCCCCCATGGAGTATGGGCCATAGTGGGCCAATGAGGGAAAGAGAGAGGCAGCCCATAGGGCTAGCCGTGCCCCCTAGGGATCCTAGTTGGACTAGGAGAAAGGGGGTAGGCGCCCCTCTCCTTCCTTCTCCTCTTCCCCTTCCTTTCCTACTCCTCGTACGAATAGGAAAGGGGATTCCTATTCCTACTAGGAGTACGAATCCTACTCCTGGCGCGCCATACATGGGCCGACCGCACCTCCCCCTTGCTCCTTTATATACGAGGGCAGGGGCACCCAAAGACACACAAGCAACATCGTTTTTTTCGTGTGCGGTGCCCCCCTCCACAGAAACACACCTCGGTCATACCGTTGCAGTGCTTAGGCGAAGCCCTGCGCCGATAGCTTCATTATCTCCATCACCACGCCATCGTGCTGACGAAACTCTCCCGTGAAGCTCAACTGGATCTAGAGCTCGTGGGACGTCATTGAGTTGAACGTGTGCTGAACGCGGAGGTGCCGTACGTTCGGTGCTTGGATCGGTTGGGTAGCGAAGACGTTCGACTACATCAACTGCGTCACTAGATGCTTCCGCTTTCGGTCTACGAGGGTACGCAGACACACTCTCATCTCTCGTTGTTGTGCATCTAGTAGATAGATCTTGCGTGATCATAGGATATTTTTTTTTTTGAAATACTACGTTCCCCAACACTAGTACCTAGCCTAACTTGTCAAATTCCTATGGCTAAGTGAAAGCAATAACGCCGCATAGTCTGATTGCCTGGTTCGCTCTGCATACACCTCCTACATGGACCAAGACGTTGGATAAAGAGTGTATTTGCATATGACCGAACACCCCAGTATTTTGTACATGGGGGCTGAAGCCGACGACTGGAAACTTTCAGAATTATATAAATAGCCACACATGACATAAAAGTCGCTCATATTATAATAGCGCAAAAGTTATATACATCGGTTCATAAGCTTTATGCTTTATAGCCGGATACAATTACTTAAAGATAACATCCTTTGAGCACTGGCCTTCTACAAGGCGGGCGGCTTCTATGACGTCCTCGAAGTATTTCTCCGGCTTGCGGTGTTCTTTGCCGGTGGGCGGGCCAGCATTAGCTATGTCCTGCGCCCTCTTCTTCGCCCAATGCACCTTCACACGAGTGAAGGCCATTCGAGCACCTTCTATGCAGGCCGAACGCTTCAATGTGTCGACCCGCGAACTCGCTTCGACGAGCCTCTTCACTAATCCAAAGTAGCTACTTGGGAGTGGATCAGCGGGCCATAGCCGGACTATTAAGTCCTTCATGGCCGAACCCGCCATGTTGTGCAGCTCGACCAGCTGCTTCATCTGGTCGTTGAGGGGCACCGGATGTGTTGGCGCATAGAACTACGACCAAAACAACTTCTCCGTGTCGTTCCCCTCCTGGGCTCGGAAGTATTGGGTGGCATCCGCACTGCTCCTCGGAAGATCAGCAAACACGCCTGGAGAACTCCATAACCATGTCAGCCCAAGATACTTCTGCCCTCCGAAGATGCTCTATAAGAGAAAGGTCTTACCAGATGCTATCTGTTATGCCTGCTTGATTTCTTCACAGGCACTCCGTGATTCACTTCGCGCGTCCTGGGCAGTCTTAACTGGCCCATTCAGCTCGGACGCTTGTTCCGAAGCCTTCAGCTCCAACGCTTCGCAGTTGCAAATAGCATCGTTGAGCTCAACCTCGACTTCGGACACTAGAGCCTGGTGCTTCTTGCACGCGGCCTTTTCGGCCTCTAGTTCGGCAACCGCTTTGTCAGCGATTGCCTTGCTCGCCTCGGCCTCCTTCTTGGCCTTCGCGAGCTCACCCTTGAGGGCCTCGAGCTCAATGGCGCCAACTGTTTAATACAGAATAACATAAAAGAGTTTATACCCATACTCAATTAATATTATTAGTCTTCTTGACATTTTAATCTGCATACCTTGTGTTTCATCTAAACGTTGGTTGACGCGGTCGAGGTCCGCGTTAGCCCGCAAGAGCTTCCGATTTAGTTCAGCAACTTCTGCATCTCGTGCAGTTGCCGTAACTAGTGAAGCCTGCTCGAATAAAAAAACACACAATTTAGCTCTAGAATATGCTATACTATGGACAATTCGTCCGATTCTGTTCAGAATCACACAAAGCATCTGGGGCTACCGGCTATATATGTGTATTTAAAACAAATAAAATTCCATAAAGAACATTACATTGCTCACCTCAAAACCCGTTAACAGGCTATTGAAGGCTTCATTCAGTCCGCCCTTGACGGACGGAATCTTCTTCATCACCGCACCCATCACGGTGCGGTGCTCCTCCACGATGGAAGCACTTTGCAGTGCTCCCTCCATAGGGTCCGGCACCTCCGGATTGACTCCGGGCGCCGTCGTATCCACCCCCGCCTGGGGGGTTTGGCCTTCGGACCCTGGAGCCGCACTAGGCTCCGGGTCAATATTCGGTGGGGCCCCGAATTGTTTGGGCCCCCCGTCTTCGGTCTCCATGGGGACTGTTTCCCCATGGTCAGCGGCAGCCGAGGAATTACCCCCGGTCGCCCCGTCACCTGCCCCGCCCTCATCTCCTTGAGCGGAGGACACCCGCTGGGAGGACACTTCGGTGTCCCCACCGATCATGGACGATGGAGCTCGGACCGGCGGGTCAGTCTCTGTCTCTCCGGGCGCTAGAGAGTTCCCCTTCGATAAGGAGGTGTCGGGGTGACCTCGGGGAGGGCTGTAGGTCCAGGTTGTCTCTTCTATTTCCATGCATGTACTTGGGAAGACCCATCAGTTTTAGTTAGAATTTGCTTATCATTGAGTGTGAAAGCTTATAAACTTCTACTGGCACAAAATTCTGTTCTGGAGTAGCTTATTTTTTATTATGCTGGAGTTGTGTGCACATACTATTTATTTTACGGCCTATAAGAACTTTCACACATATCTTAGGTATTTGCTTATTTCCTAGAGATGGATAATCATGTATTCTTCAAAATTTTGTACTAGGACTCGGCTGTATGCAAGATCCAATTGGTACGTAGTTTTGAATAAGTTCTCTTTCAATACATTTATCAAAACAAATTACCAATTTTGTTGATCGGAGAATGCATATTGGTTTTCCGGCTAACCTTCAATTATTTTAATTTGTAGATGAAGAATTTCAAAAACGGTTGCTGACGGAATAATTTATCCTTGACAATGGTCAACAAAATATCCATGCAATATATCTCAGACGTCTCTTACTCAACATATCTATCAGTACTAATTGGAGTCACATCCATGCTAACTCTCCAAACTATACTGTTTCCGTCAAGACGAAACCTTCTCTGACCTAGGTAACAAGGGAGCTTTTAGAATTACTGTGGAGTTGAGTTAATATAACTGCTGATTGGATTTTCAATGGCTTTGCTGGACAGTCGTGCTTTTCTAGCATATCAACCTGATATCAAGCCCTAACTGCATTTGCTGATTGAAAGTATAACAACCTGACTTAGTATGAAGGAATCTAATCCAATGAACAGATTTGTCTGTTACACTGGGTCTTGACTGTTCTTGTGGAGTCCTACAAAAATAGTGTTGGTGAGAAAGCCATTGGATAGAAGCAATCTTCTTCTAACAGTACTTGGTGCACACATTTGCTCCTTCTGTGTAGTAACTCCAGATTTGCTACTTCTCTATAGCAACTCCGAAGTGATGAAGCGATTGTTTTCCAAGAAAAAAATAACCAAAGAGATTGTGTTACCGAATGCAGTGAACTGATCATCATCAACAAATCAAAGGACCAAAACCGAAACACAAACACAAACAAAATAAGCTACTACTTATACAACACCAGGCATTCGCATGGATAATATCACGGGGCGCGGCGTGCCGCCGTGCCTTTTCCGTGCTAGTGCATAGTGTAGAGCCACCAAACAATAGTGTATCATGTCCCCTAGGCACTAGTATATAAAGTGACCCAGGGGAACTCACCCTCTCACGGGCACACACATCCAAAACATTCAGCTACGCATCAAGGGAGAACGCCCGCGCTAGCCACGTCATCACAGATGTACTGTTCGTTGCGACCAATCGGGAGATAGCTTTGGGCTGGCCAATCGCGTGTGGGGCATCGGTGGTCCCTGGTTGGCGTGAACGCGTGGATGACCGACCGAGCCGCTATTCCCCATCCCTCGATTCCTCTCCCTCCCCTCGTCTTCCGCCATCGCCGCCACCGGCGACCTCTGCACAACAGTTGCTGCCACCCGCGACCTCCCCCACGGCTGATGCTCCCACCCCTTCTATCCTTCCTTTACCTTCCCTCACCATCGACGACCTCCTCCCCTGCCTCCTGCCCCAAATTGAGCAGCAGGCCCGGATCCAACGCAGGCTCAGATCCAGCACGCCCACAGCCCTAGATCGTCTTGAGGACACCATGGACAAGATGCTCTGGCCCTAGTGATGCAGCCATGGACAAGGTGCCCTCCCCTTCTCTTCTGTGTCTATGTGTGTCTGTTGGATTGGATTGGATTCGATTTGGAGGCCAGGACAAGAAAAATGAATTAAATGCACACTACATGTTTGATGAAATGCAGGTTGTTGTGGCCATGCCTAAAATAGCCACTGGATTATATTGTTATTTTAACTAATCCCTCTTTAGCCTCTCAGTCATGTTCAAGTATGAATATTATTTCCCCTATGTGTTACAACAGGTCATGGCATAATCTAATTAATGGCATTATGGCAGGACTCATGTGGTCGTCTATTACAAGTGTGTCTAAGGGGGTTAAAGAAGTTGTGTTCTTACAGATTTGAGCAGAAAGTAATACAAAATAGGTAAGCAAATAAGACATGTTTCTTCTTTGCTGCTCTAGCTGTCATGTGCCACATAGTTATTTATGTCCCACATGCTACTGGTTGCCTATTTAGATTCTATTCATGATCTATGTTATATTGTACCGATAAAATCTTGATCAAATTTGAGAAGGCATGTATTGCTGACCCTCCTCTCTTTCTCAACGTCGGACCACTGCCGTCATTTTGTCGAGTAGCTGATTGTTTCTATCTCCGTGGTTGTGATGTCAAGGATCATGGAGACCAAGGTCACCACATTCGGGTGCATGTAGAAAAATGACTAAGATCCTTGTATTTGGTTATTTTTTGTACTTACTGGCCTATATATTCATTTCTACGTTGCTTTGCTGAAGTTGTTGTTGTTTTAATTACAATCTGTGTTTTGTTGGAGCAGGAGGCCGGAAGGGATATTATACTACGACGAGCGTTTTCTTCAATCATACCAAATGCATAAAAAATATAGCTGTGGTTGTTGGCCTGATTTAAATGAGAATTTGCGATCTTTTAGGCAGTGGGCGCTGGAGCAAGTAGTGAATTGCTTAAGTAATCATTTACTTATTTTGTTTACCATCCCGACAGAGATATGGAACGAGTGCGGGTTTCCCGTATTTTTTTTAGGGTTAAAGCATAGCTTTATTACGATAACGGGTTTGGCAGATTGCCTAAAACAGCTTCGGATACTGGCGCCGGTACATCCATATCCCACAACCTGGGTTCATTCACGTTACACTCATAGCCCAACTTTAGTGAGGGCAATCCAGTCTTTTTGTGTATCGTTATTAGCTTCCTATTGCAATAACCCCCTTATAGGATCTTTAATTTTGAGTAACCATACTCTTAGTCTGTTTTCCTGGAAGGTAGAAATGCTAAGGTAAAGAATGATTTTAGTAAGGACTTTTCCATTCTATGTTCCCTTTTTTTTGCGAACTAGGCTTTGCGGTCGTGTGTCGGTCTATGTTTGCTGTCTTCTCTGTATGGAGATGTTGGATTCGGTTCATGTGTTGGTTAGCCGCTGTTAGATTCGGTCAGTGTGCAGGTTAGCCAAGGAGTGTATCCCTTCTTTGTCTTACCTTGGTGGAGACAAACGTTTTTATGAAGTATACCTTCATTATCATGGAGAGATTTAATATTGACGTCATATGATAATTAGGAGTTCCCTGGAGATGCTTTGGTGCAAGACATCGCCACTTCTAGCATAACTATGCATTTCTTGATTTTTTTTAGTGACAGGGTGCCAACGCATTTATCCTTAACTAGCAAACCCTCTTTGGTATATGATGTTCATATATACTTTTTTTAGGTTAACATCAAGTAGTGCTTCCTCAGTACAGGGTAGATGCAATCCTGTTTATCAATATATATTCATTTTAGCCTTCTCTAGACTAGGTCTGATCATTATATAAGGCAGAAAATACGTTGATCACATATAGGTTTGCATTTCTTATTCTTTTGCACAATTGTGTAGCAAACTGATTTGATATCTTTCACTTTTATTGTGATTCTGCTTTGTAGATACAAATAAGTAATAGGTGCGTGCATGTCATTGATCAACATTTGGTATTTCTCGACCACATTAGTTGGTACCCTTTTAGTTCATTTTTGGTGGAGTATATTGAGGTGCCGGTACTTCTTGCCATCTGCATTTATTACTACTATTTAGCAACTGAGCTCACAATCGAATTCATAATTTGGAAAATATTTTGAAAACTAACTGAAGATAGCTCGCTTGCCCTTTTATGCTACATGCCTACATGATTCAGAATAATAACTATAATTGTAATGTACTCTTTCTAATGGCTTGTGTTTTCTCTGTTTAATCAACATAGTAAATTTGGTTTCCTACCTCTCGACATGTTTTAGTTGTAGTCCATACACTTGATTCTTGGATTATTGTCTCTTATCTATATGAACTGACTTTAAGTACATCTCCAGGAACACCGTATGCACAACAATCCTGCAAAGTAAGTGATTAATTTCACTTCCAGTGGATAAACACAATAAGCAGCGAAAGGAGGCCTCTTGTGTCACAATTATGACTAGCTAGAAGTCGATGGACAATTGTCATGTCCCGAAATGTTGGTTTCACAGTTCAGGCATGTCTATTCTTTATTTTGAGTGACCACCACGCACTTCTAAATTGCTGGTTTCAGATTGTAAAACAAAGAGAAATATGTGCCTCAAACTTCTTTGGTTAAAATCTGTAGTTTCGATGATTTCCTAATTTCATTGATTACCACAGATGGCAGTAGCATGTTAGGTTGACAACTCTATAAATTGTAGAATAATGATGCATGGTAGTAAGTTTGCGGACCAACCATGTATATATTTCAGCATACTCGTTATTATAGAAATGATCGATGGCATGTTTTGTCCTGCAGGAGAAGCTACTTAGTTGTAGGTGTACTTTCATATCTTGTTATGGTTTGATCATGGTTGTCGATGTCTGTACTCCGCTTGTTGATGTTTTTGGGTTTTATAGCCTTACACAAACTATTATAATAAAAATTGTCGCGTGCATCGTATTGATGCAGAGGCCGGGGGCACAACCTCCTTTCCCAAGAGAAGGAGAAGCTACTTCTATCGATATATTTATTACAAGGCTAACACTTATTTTATTGTGCTCAGCTTGATCATAGGATTAGCCTTTTCTTTGAAACTACTCATAACCATGACTATATCGATATACAAATAATATTGTTCGGACATGAGGCATTTAGCTGGAACATTTCATGACTCTGATACCCTTGAATCCCTAAAAAATTCTGCACTAAACAAAGCATCATGTACTACAGCATTTTTCTGCCTGGAGGAGGACATTCCCGGTGTCCGCATCCTCGTTATCGACCTTATCCACATGGCAGGTCACCGCTGCTGGCCAAGGTCTCCCAGGTTGACACCGCCCCCGCCGGCCTGCAGCTTATCCTGCCAGTGGACAGGGTACATACGATTTTCTTGTTCATACATGCACAAGAAAAATGGTGGTGATGATTGATCTAACTATCGGGGTTTTCTTCTTTGGTTTTGGGTAGTGGTGGTCTGAAAAAGCTCTTCTCATCCCATACAAAGCTTTTATAAGGATAGGGAAAAGCTTTTGGAGACTCTTGCTTCTCTCTGGAGCTATATTTATAAACTTTGTCTCAATTTTTGTCGTTATATCCTAGATATTGCTTGTAGTTCCGAACAAATGATGGATTATCATGTAGCTTTTATAAGGATGGGGAAAAACTTTTGGATACTCTTGCTTCTCTCTGGAGCTATGTTTTTGTCTCAATTCTTGTTGTTATATCTTAAATTTTGCTTGTGGTTCAGAACAAATGATGGATTATCATGTAGCTTTTCTAACATGTGATGCAGTAACATATACTAGAGTTTTTTTTTGAGGACCCTAACATATACTAGAGTTCAGTGTTAATCTATCAAGCAGAGCTTAATAGAGTTCCCGTTCTTAGCAGGAGGCAGAGCAGCTGCCAGCAGCCGGGAAGGTAGGGAGGAGGAGGAGGGGAAGCGGCTGCGAGCACGCCACCGGCCCTAGACCTCAAAGGAGGATTGGCTGGGAGGAGAAGAAGGTGGCGGCAGTCTCAATCTGTGATCTGTCACCGGCGCTGCCATAGGGACAGATGGCAGGATTTGAGGTGAGGCCCCTCCTGTTCGCCGACGTCGGTGAGAGCCGAGAGCACCACCAAGTCGTTGTGCAGTCCGCCCCCGACTTCTCTGATCATAAGATCTTCCTCCTCTTCCTTCCCCTCTCCTTCTATCTCGTCCTGGCATGATGGTTAGCCTTGATTTGGATGGTGTGATGCCCACATAATCATAGACTAGTAGTTATATTGCTTGTGAAATTCCTCCATCTATGTACGTTTGTCAAAGTTCTGGTTAACTGCTCATGTTTGTAGTCGTAAAATTGCATCAGCACTCCCTCAAAAAGCAGTACCTTTTGATGTTTTTGGGATCATTCCTCCCTTGAAAGCACTCTATTATTATTTTGTTTGTTTGTATTGAAGCAAGTCTTTATCCAATTTTTGCATATGTGTTTCCTCTGTTCGCAAGTGGTTGTCGAGTGAGCACCTGTTTTGTGGCCTTTCATCGATGGATCGTGTTTTTCATCTTCTTGTGGTCAAGATGAGTTTTTGCTATATTCGTCCGTGTGATTTAATGTTTTCGGTGTCCTTAGATTCATATGTATGTGTCACACCCTGATTTTCATGCCTCATTGCTTAAGCTAATAGTCATGCTAAAAATGTGGTTTTACAAAAACTTTTGAGTGTTTTTGGCTTTGCTTGATTGATTTTCTGTCTGCTGTTTGCTAGTGCTCTAAAAATCAAATAAATCCTCCAACTCTTATACTTCATCTCCTTGATCCAAAACTTTTTCCCAATGATCATGCCATGTGTATAGAACAGTATAGAATTTTCTTATAAAAATATTTTGGCCAAATAGCATTTTCTAAAATTAGTTTTTCGAAAACCCCTGAATTGAGGTTTGCACTACAAGTACCTTATTTAGGGTGTGAAAAATCTTTAAAAAAGTATATTTGAATCCTATTAGGTATAGGACTCCCAGAAACCACAAAATTATAATTTTCAAAGTTATGTTTATATTTTATTTAAAAGCTTTTTCTTAAGGCGAGAAATGGTCTTTAATAGGGAAAAATTATTTAACTATTTCAAAAATATTTGCCAAAATTCAGGGAAACTCATAGGACATATATTGTCCATATATAAGAGTTTCAACACATGGTCATGTTCAAAATATTGGACAAATCCTTCCAAAACCCTTTCTGGATATTTCAAGCTTTTGAAATATTTACAAAGAAAATATTCTCCAAAAATTCTAGGGAAATTCTATCATGTCATATATGACATATTTGATGATCTTGCAAAGCCTCATGCCTTGAAGATCAAGGAAACATCATCTAATCCCCTCAAAACCATTTCTGTCCATTTTGAAGTTTGAGCAACTTTACATTGCCAAACTTGTCCAAATGCTCTCAAACTTGGTGCACATGCTAAAATGATGTAATTATGCATCTATGACAAATGGCACAAGTTTTGGAGAAGCATAACTTGATCTAAGTGCCCCAAAACCATTTCTGTTCAAATTCAAATTTGAACAACTTTACATTACCAACTTTTTACCTGGGGCTTCAAACTTTGTGAGGATGATCATAACCCCAAATGATGATACTACACCAAGTGGTGCATCAAGGGGAGATGATTAGCTTAACTCAAACATGGTGAAACCATTTCTATTGATTTCTAGGGTTCACCAAAGTTACATTGGCAACTTTGCCCAAATGAGCTCAAATTTGGTGGAGGGGCCTAATTGTGTGTGACATTCCATTCTGTTGAGTCCCATGTCAATTGGAAGTCATTTGCTTTCCCAAAACCTGATCAAACACCTTCTGCCAATTTACCAAAACCATTGTTTTGACCACTTTTACTATCTCCCTTTACCTCAAATTCTTACCACTGGTAAACCTGATCCTCTTCTACCCCCAGTAACTTCCTCATGTCCCCAGCTCAATGATTGAGGGGTGAAAACCCCATTTTTACTCCCCTGGACAGCAGCAGTCTCCTTCCCCCTCACCTCCCTCCTCATTCCAGTGGCTCCCCAGGGCATCCAAGACCATCACACATTTCTTTACTCCTCCCCTGACCTCCTAGACAACGTTGGGCATGATGGACGCGACCAGAGCGGCGAGGACACGGCCGTGCCAGCCATTTGGGCGCTCTGGAGCGCGCTACAGTGAGCTCCCGCACAGTAGCCGCCTCCAATCAGGAGCATCCGACAGCCTCGGGCCTTCCCCTCGTGTCTCCCGAGGTGCCCTCGACGTCCGTGACCTGCTAGCCTGTCGGCCCTATCCTCCCCTGCCCTCCTTCTCCCTCCACGAGCTCGCCCGAGCGCGTCCATGGACGTCGCTCACGGTGCACCGCGGCCGCACCTATATAAAGCCTCCCCCGAGCACTCCCTTGCCTCTTCTGGATCCTCCTCTCTCCGGTGCACCTCCCAGACATCATCCCTCTCCCCCTCGTGCTCTCCTGTCCCTCCATGGCCGGAGTGCCACCGCCGGCCACCACTCAAATTCTCGCCGCAGAGTACCCCTCCTCCCCGCCTCCTTGCTTCAGAACAGCACGAGCACCTCCGCCAACACTCCCCGCACGTCCTTCTCTCCTCCCCGTGCCTGCCTTGCCGTACCCAATCTACGCCCGAAGCTCCGTCCGCCGGCGTCAAAGCCACTGACGGCTCGGCCCTCCCTAGCCAGCGTGAGACCCCTGGTTGGGCTCGGCTCGATCCCCCGGAGCCGTCGGTGTGCTGGACGCCGCCGGGGACGAACGGGATCGCCGGGAAGGGCGCCGGCACCCTGCTCGGCCGGCCTCCCCTGCCCCTCCTCTGTTTTGAGCGGGAGGTAGGAGGAGGGCCTGCCAGTGGGACCCGCCTGTAAGTGGCTAAGGCCCCGGGCCCCTGGGATAAGTGGAGACGGCCTTCGGGGGAAGGCGCCTGCCCTGGTCGAAGGCGTACTCACGGTAGTACGCCAACAACGTCACCTGTGCCACCCCGCGCGGCTGATGCCACTGGGCCGGCCCACGACCACATCCCGCCTGTGCGCAAGATAAGGGTAAAGCCCTTTTTTCTTTTCTTTTTCTTTTTCCAGTAAACTTCAAAAATCTCCCAAATATTCAAATGAACTCCAAATTGCATGATTCAAATTTCTAATAGTTACTAAAATCAGGATCTACCTGTTGGTGCAACATGCACATTATTCCAGAGACTTTTCCTTCGCAAATATTTATCAAATGCCAATATCTCATTTTCTGTGATGAACTTTAGGAAATCACAGAGAGCTCAATTTTGATCCAAATGCAGTGGTTCAAATTCCTAGGTGCTTGTCATATCCAAACTTAGTTTTGGAACATTTTTATTAATACTTTCTGTGCCCCACCAAATAATGAGCGATTTCTTCATATTTATCAACTTTGCAAAATCCTAGGAAATTTATTTGAACTTCAAATCCAGTGAAGCCAACTCCTAGATGCTTCTAAAATCATGACTTGTTGATGGGTGCCTTTGCTCATCATTCAAGAATATATTTCTGTACACTTCTTTCAAATCCATAAAACCCTTGATTCCATCATATTGAAATGCCTTGTTTCAAAAAAAAATCATATTGAAATGAACCAAACTATCCATTGATCCAATACCTATGAAACCACCTTGGTTATTTTTCATATGACCAGAGGTATCCTAGAAAAGTCCAACTCCTATTTTTAGAGCACTTTTATTTTTGCTTTGATTGTGTTGCTTATTATGATTGTTTCCATCGTTAGTTGACGAAATAAACGAAGTACTCGGAGATGGACCAGAAGGTTTGAAGACTCGGAAGAATAAGGCAAGCAGCCCTTTGACCATGTTCGAGAAACCTTTTTATGCATATCTCATAGCACCTTATTATCAATGCATCGGAATCATGTTGAGGTGGAGACCACTTTGGTTGCTACCTTTGTTACTTTACTATTGAAACTTGCATCAAACATGACCCTACCTTCCTATGAGGGTTATGTGGGTGGGAGTAGATAGATGTATGCTATAGTAGTTGGCTACGCAAAGTGGGTAAGGGTTATGCATTGAGTGAAACAAGTGTGGTTTGACATACTTGCAGATGACCCAGTGGGTGCCATTAATGCCCCTGGGAGATGATGAGAAACTAGGGCACTACTTGGTGAAGAAGTAGTGTACCGAGGCTTGATGAGAGTGTTGTTGACAGAGATGGATTAGATTTATGTGTGACTACCGTCCCAACCAAACATGCGCAACCACTCTACCCTTATATGGGAAAGGGCATTATTGATTACCTAGGTCGATACTAGCATGGTGCCCGCATTACTAGTGACGGGGGTGACATGAGGTCACTCTCGGGACGGGGTCGTGCTTGGATAGGCGGCCATGACTGTTTTCACAGGGCACCGAACACACCGTTGGTACCCCGTGTCAGTGGTATGAGATGAATATGGGAGCAAGTCTCCACAATTATTAAGATGTGAAATGTTTGGCACGGGGCTGTTACCAATCGAGTGGACTCTATGTTAGTGTCGTCTAGGGAAAGATAGTGATCGGGTGCTTACCCCGGGTACTTGAGGTACAGCGGGTCGTGGATGTCACGGAAGTTCCCCGGATCTTGTGGGTAAAGTGTGCAACCTCTGCAGAGTGTCAAACTATTCGAATAGCCGTGTCCGCGGTCAAGGACAGTTGGGTGGTGCTACTTAGACTATGTCCATAAGTTTCTGGAAAACAACACGGTTCAGAGATATTGATGATGTGATTCCTGAGGAAGTCACAATGAGCTTGAGCATGAGTTGATTACAACTCTTTCTCGATAATGATGTCTGTAACCTCCTGATACTTGTTGCAGACACATGCATCTTCACGTTATATGTTGATCATACTTGCATATGAAAAACTAGCTTTCCGCAAAACTGCCAATCTAGCAGTAGAGCCTTGCATAATTATTCTGTCATCACACTTGGGTTGCTTGCGAGTACATTCAAAGTACTCATTGGCTTGCCACTGGTTATTTTATTGGCCAGGCATGAGAGAACATGATATGATGAAGATTTCTTGGTGACGAACATGCAGGCTAGGACGCTTCCCAGTCAGAATGCTTGTAGGGTTAAGGCAGATGGCATGGGTCCAAGTTGTTATTGAAGATTTCCGCTGCAACGATATACTCAAGACTTGACCATTATGGTCCTATTTGTGTAATACGGTATGTATGGATGTAAGACTCTTGTTATTCAGCTTCTGTGTGTTCAGTGAGCATTGATCTCTGGGATCACTGTACACGTGCATTCGATGATCACGACTTACGAGTCGGCGTCCCCACAGTATGTTGGTTGATTCGTGCTCACTAGGTGTTTGATACTATGCCATCCATATGGTGGCCGGCCTGAGATTTTCGTTTCTTTTGTCAGAAATCGCACAAGTGAGCTCATTCTCGACTTCGATTCGGTGTTCAGTGTGCTGACTCGGTTGTCACTGTAGTGGATTGTCACTTACAATGCTGTTTATTTACATTTAGGAGCTCATTTCTTATGATCTCATCTGTCTATACCCTTAATCAGCCGATTGATTGACTGCACTTCATTTTATTGCTCTGATAAGGCCGCACGGCGCCGCCACACCCGCTCAACACGACTGTGGTCTGTGGCCGGTATCGAGCTGCCAACACTGGTCTTATACTCTTATGTGATCGTGCTTCTCTGTCCCGAGGTCACCCGGGTTCGATGTGCCGAAAAGGACAGCAAGGGAACAACAACACGTCCTTCCCCTCTTCCCCAAGGTAACCTCACCCGTCTTGCTTCACTTTTGCAACTGGCAGTAGTTGCTGCAACATGGAGTTCTAGAGTAGTTAGTCTAGGTTCAACTAGAGTTGCAAGTGTACCATTGTCCAGTATAGCTACCTTTTCTGATAGATTTTAGACTTCTTATCATGTATTTGTTTAAGGGCTGGCTAACTTTTATTTCTTGGCATGTTGTTATCCAGTGTTAATTTATCTGTCCACTAAGTTTTAGAGGTAAATCATGAATAGCCTTCTTTATTTTTTGTGATTCACGGGCCATAGCTTAGCTTCCGTACTGTAAATATTGTGAACAACGCAGCATTTCTCTTACCATGTCTCATGTATAAATATTTCATCGGTAAGAATTGTGCTACCATGCCTTATAGATCATAACTCTCGGATGCAACATTTTGCACATTCTTTTGCATTAGAAATTTATCTTATGGTATTATGCTTATTTTTTCAGAACCAAAGACCCTAGGCAGGAGTCATTTGCTTTCAACATTGGCATGGGTTCAATGATCGAAGGTGATCCTCTTTGCTCGTGGGCGTGCAATGGGAGCGCGACGCACAATCTCCTCCTGCTCTAAGACACTACATGCGATAGTCACATTGGCCTCGGCGGCAGGCACCACAACGACAGCGAGCGGGAATTTTTCCATCATTCACATGCTAGCGTTCCAGTTCCGCACCCCTCCATGTGTGTGCTCCAGTTTATGCCCTGCATCGTGCCCTTCACCCCGCAAACCCCTGGCGTCTACGACAAGGACTGCTACTTCTACGATGCTCGTGACGTGGGCCGTGTTGAGGACTAATAAGATGGCGAAGGAGCAGCTGCTCAAGAAGGCCATGATGAAGGTGAGTGTCGGCTCATTGGGGCAGCGGAGAACGGTGAGGATGCGAAGGCGGATGCGATGCAATACAACGGCATGATGGAGATGAGTATCTTGTAGAGACATAATGTTAAGATTGCTTGTTTATTTGTTGAGTTTGATTACCAGTTGTATATGCACTTGTCCTATCAACTGCAAAAAAAAGCCACTGGAAGGGGCACTTCCATACCTTGCCTTTTCATTCAGAAGTTCTAAAAAGAAAAAGAAAAGTGCGGCCACCTATCTGGCACCGCCCAGGAACGCCTCAGGCGACGCACCAAGGGTGCGCCCCAACCACTAGTATCCATCCATTCCCACGGCCACAATGGCTCCATGGAGAAGCCACGCCATACACTTGCATGGCCTCCTGGCCACTAGCTCACACGGCCACCCGGCCCCGGGCATACATGCCCAAGCACCCATACATGCATACACGAAATCAGATGCTCGTGGCACTGCTTTCAGATACAGCTCCAGGAGCACCTCTTTACTGCCAAATGTACATATATTCACACATGTAGGTGTAGGGGTATTATTTCTCCGGAGAGCCCCGGACCTAGGTAAACCACCGTGTGATACTCGCATACCTATCCCCGGATATTCTGGCGGCAGTCTTGCCCTCACCTGAAGCCACCCCGTGGCCTCTGTCGCCTCGCTGACCCTCCGTGAGAATACTCTGACAGTTGACGCCCACCATGGGGCAAGCTGCCGCTGGAATGGCGGTCCGGGCAGGACCGTCTTCATCATCACCGTGGCGTCACGCCGTCTCTGCGGTAGCGCTCGGGGGCTCGACATCAACCGCCCCAGAGCGACCACGCGGGACGGAGCGTCCTCGTTGTCGCCACCACCACGGCATCGCCGTTGTATCCCCGGCGGCGCTGGGGTCTCGACGTCAGCACGCCCGGGCTCGCCCGGGCGGCGTGTCCTCGTCGTCGGACTTGTCCTTTTCATCGTCACCATCACGACGTTGCTGCCGTCCCTCCGACGATGCTCGGGGGCTCGACTTCAGCACGCCCTTGGCGCATCTGTGCCGGGTGGCGCGTCCTCGTCGTCCGCCCCCATCGGTGCGCGTGTACGCCGTGCCTGGCCTCCTGCGCCTCTGGCGTCTCTCCGTCACGTTGGGGCCGCGTTTCCTCTCCTTCTCCTACCCGCGCTATTGGCTTTCAATATACGGATCAGGTCACCAATAGTCACTCCAGCAGCTAAGTGTGCAAAGCTAGCAAGCAAGCATGCAGTCCAGCAGCTCGATGGATTCTTTAACCAGCTAGCTGTACGTGCGTATTTTCTCGTTCGTATGCATGTGTGCCCGCGCCGCGGCCGTCCGCCTCCGCGTGCCCGCTGGCTCCGGGCCGCCAACAGCAGCATCACCAAGGCCACGGCCGCCTCTTGCATACCACGCCGACTGCCGGGTCGCCCACCACGTGGCCGGCCTTGTCGCCGGCTCCTCCGCCGGCCACCCGCCGCGCCCGCCTGTGCTGGCTCCAGCGACCCGGTCCCGCGTCCTCTCCTGCGTGCTGCCTCGGCCTTCTCTGTCGCGCATCCGCCTCCGCGTGGGGTCCCCGTGCATCGCTCGACCCGGACGCCGAGTCTCGCGCCTCGGCGCCTGCTGCTCCACTACCGCACTCGGATGCCGAGACACGTGCCTCGGCGCCTGCTGCTTCGCTCGCACCCGGACGCCGAGTCCCATGCCTGGCCGCCTGCTGCTCCACTCACGGCACTCCCGCAGCCGGGTCCGCGCGCCCACACGACGGCCCTGCCGGCTCCGTGTTTCGTTTGTTCGTGAAGAAAAGAGGCTGGCTGCTCGGGCTAGAAAAGTCAAGGACCGAGTGCACACAGAAAAATGGAGAAAATTGGCCGGCTGAAAAAAGAAACGTCAAGCCGGCTGCTAAAAAAAAGAACAAAAAGATGCGGGTCAACTGCTCCCGTCAACACAACCAGGAGTGCAAAGCGTCCGGCTGCCTACAGCTGGTAGAAAAGAAAAGAAAAATGTCCGGCAGCCAGCAGCCATCCGAAGAGAAAAAAGAAAAAAGAGGAATATGGCGTCCGGCTGCTCAGCCGGAAGGAAAAATTACGTACAAAGCGTGTGCGTACATGCATGGTCGGCTGTGCATCCGCTTTCGTGATCGGCTGGACCAGCCGACTGCTCAGGTCGACTGCCCACGTCGTCGCACAGCCGGCTGGTCCGCTGTCTGCTTCGACGCCTTGTCGGCTGGAGGGCCGGCTAGGTCGCCTCCCGCTCCGCCGCCTAGCTAGATGGGCCTGGCCGACTATCCCTCGAGTGCCCAGAGGCTCGGGCTGCCTGTCGCAGATCACCTCAGTCTTGTCTGTAACAAAGCAATGTGAGCTCCTCACCCGCATATTTTTGGACCACGCAAGTACGGATAACTTTGAGCGATTCTCGAGGGGTTATCTCTGCATTTTTTTACAGTTGCACAACTGTTCGCCCCGGTGCCAGCCAGAGTTGGCCCGGAGGCTGGCTGCTTGGCCTGAGACGTTTGTTCCCGTAGACGGCTTAGTAGCATGTACGGTACCGAAGGCCCATTCTCAGCCACAGACCGCAGCGCGGCTGTCCGGTAAGGGAGAGCGAAAACTGGAGGCCAGCCATGCGAAAATGTCCGGGAGAAAACGGTTCGGGCGACCCGGCCGTTTGCTTTATGAGTATCTGCCTAGTTAAATCTGCTTCCGGAGTCTGAGTACTGCACACTCCACTTCACGGCCCACTCTCAGCCACAGACCGCAGAGCGGCTATCCGGCAAGCGCAAGCACATGCCAAAGAGCGGAGGGAATATAAAAAAGAATGAAGGGGGCTCAGACGAAACCAAGTCGCCACCCTACGCATAAAACTTGCAATGCTAAAAGCAAACATTCGATATATCTGCGTGGACTAACTTTATCTTTTGCATGATCATTTCCGTGGGGAACCCCACTCCTCGCTCGGAGGCTCGGAGGCTAACCCAGAGGGTGCGCTGGCGTGCCCCCACTGGAAAAAAGTCGCGTCGGCTGCAGCCCGCAGCCGGTTGTCATCAACAACATCAGTCGGCGTACTCTGCGTCCGCGCCCGATGGCATCAGTCGGTGGACCCCGCGTCCGCGCCCGACGGCATCAGTCGGCGGACCCCGCGTCCGCGCCCGACGGCATCAGTCGGCGGACCCTGCATCCGCGCCTGACGACATCAGTCGGTGGACCCAGCGTCCATGCCCGACAACATCAGCCGGCGGACCCCGCGTCCGCACCCGGCAGGGCTCTGCATCCATCAGCCGACGGACTCTGTGTTCGCGCCCAGCACCCTTGCCACCGCCGTCGGCTTCATCACCGATAACAAGGCCCTCCACCCAACTTTTCCAAGTTGCCCGGAGGCTACAACTAGCGGGTGCGCTTGTCGGATTTCCGGTTCCGCACACCCTTGAGAGGTTCGAACTCTAGGGTGCGCACGAAGAACACTCTCTCCCCAGCGCGCTCGCCCTACGATTTCACGGCCTAGCTCGACAAACTCAAAGAACAAGGGACACAGAGGATTATACTGGTTCAGGCCACCCTATGGTGTAATACCCTACTCCAGTGTGTGTGGTGAATTACCTTGTATGGCTGAGGATGAACTAGTACAAGGGATGAACAACCTTCGGAGGAGAGGTGTTCTTGGGCTCGGATGAGCTTGTGGTATGGTCGGGTTGAATCAATCACATCCCCTCTATGGTGGTGGCTAGGTCCTATTTATAGTGGCCTTGGTCCTCTTCCGAAATATCGGCGGGAAGGGATTCCACAACGGCCAAATTTGAAGGGGAACAGCTAGTACAAGTTATCCTGACAAAAGTAGTCTTCGCCTGCCAATGGCTCTGGTGGTGACGCCGCGCTGGGCTCCACGATGACCTCCGTTTTGTAGCCCTGACGGTCCTTGGTCTTGTAGCACTGATATGGAAACCTTTGCCTGATCCCTCGGGAGTCCGCGCCTGCGCTTGCCCTCTTAGCACCAAAGAGGAAACTGGTACACTGCGCCCGCTGGCGCCCGCCTGGCTTTGGTCGTCATGGCTCATGTCACGTGAACCTCGCGAGGTGCTCCTTGCATAGATATCTCCGCTCCTTGGGAGCCAGCCTAGAGGGGCTGCCCCCAGGGAGGTCTTGTTGTCGCCCGCCTCGTGAGGCTTGGCCCCTCGCGAGTGTCTTGACTTGCAGTTGCTGAAGTTGGGCCGCACCAGGCCACTGATGGAGCCACGTCGCGGGCCACAGGCAGGCAAGTCTAGGTACCCCCGTTCCCAGGACACCGACAGTAGCCCCGGGGCCCAAGGTGCGCACGGACTTGGCTTCGAGGCGAAGCCAAAGGGGTAAGGGCAAAGCACCGCGGGCCCCAAACGCCTGTGGCCTTGGTCGAGGCATGGCGACTTGATTGGACGTGGGCATCTCCACTTCCCCACGCTGCCTCGGCAACTGCCCAATCTGACAAAAGGCTGGTGAGCGTTGTGGGGTTTTCCTTACCTTCCTTCGCCTTGCTCCAGATCTCCTTCTCCTTCGTGTCGCAAGATTCTCCAGATCCGCCTATTTTCTCCCCTGAGCCCATAGTCGATGGCGCCGGACAAGGTGAAAGCCGCTCGCTCGCCCTCCTAGTTGCAGCCAGCCTTGAGCGCGCCCACAGTCTCGGAGAAGAAGCTCGCCACCGCGCGCCTGATGGCGGCGGGTGGCGGCGACAAGGTGAAGGATCCTGAGCTCCGGGCGGGCTCCGCCGTGTCGGAGCCTCGAGGCAGCACTTTTTACCCTTTCTTCATGCACAGCGTCCTTGTGGGGCTAGTTCCCCCTTTCTCTGACTTCTTCGCCGTCCTCCGCCTTTATAGTCTTAACACTCTTCATCTTCATCTCAACTTCGTCCTTCTTCTGTCCATCTTCGCCTTCTACTGCGAGGCCTTCACGGGGGTGATGTCATCCGTGGCATTGCTTCGCCACTTCTTCTACCTCCGGATCAAGGAGGGCAAGTGCTCGGGGTGCGCCAACTTCATTGCGGCCAATGGGGCCAATGCGATCTCAAGAGCCGGGAATAAGGTGGAGGGCTTCAGGAACAAGTGGGTCCTCATGGACGCTAAGGTCTCCCACCCGCTGATGGCGCTTCCGACGAAGGTGCCAGCGTCCCAAGATGGGTGGAACAACGCGAAGCTCGGCGACCCCCGGGCTGAGCAGCTGTTGGCAAGGATGATGGCTGACCTGAAGCTAGATGACCCGAAGGCGGAGAAGCTGACGGGTGCCATGATTATTAAGGAGTTCCTGATGCAGTGCCTGGCTCCGCTCCAAGCGCACTCGCGTCCCATGTGGAAGTTCATGGAAGAGGGCGATGACCTCCGCTTTCGCCTAGATGCCTTGCCCGACGAGGAGGTGAGCAAGGCCCTTCTTCTTCTGGTGTTAGAGAACCAAGGATATCCTCCTGACTCCCATCTTCCTCTGTACCGCCGCCTGGATGGGGTACAGATTGCAACCGCCATGCCCGCCTTCAACGAGCGCGGGCTCATGCTGCCCGCCCACTTGAGCCTCGGTGGTGCTGTCTTCCTGCGAGTCCGTCCAGGGGGAGGGGAAGATGGACTCGGGGGCGACCCAGGAAGGTGCGGGGGAGACATCTCGCCCATGCCAGTCTTAGCTCCTCTGCATTCTTCCTGACGATGATGACGACGACAAGTGACCAGCTGGGGAGCCGCCACGCTCCACCGGGGTTACCACAAGGTCAAAGGGCACCCCCAAAGAAGCCGCAATCTGGGGATCCAAAGAAGGGGCGGTCGACGCTGATTCTTCAAGGCAGTACCTCTGCTATGACTCCGGCCGACGCCGCTGCGAGTTCGGCTGCCGCGGCCCCATCTGCTCATGGGGCTCAAGTGCCTGTGCCCCCGGCCATGAGGCTCTCTGGCCTCGTGCTTCAGAAGAGGGCGAGGGGCTATGCTGCCGTGGACCAGTAAGTGCTTCGCCCTAACCCCTGTCCTTGTATTCGTTGCTGCTTCTTGATGTTTCTCCTCCGCACTGTTAGGCCGACATCAGCGTCGAAGAAGAGGAGGGACTCGATGGTCACCCCTGCGGCTCAATCGCCCGCTATGGTCGCGCCGCCCCTGGGGCAGGGGGACGACGTCCCTGCTTCAGCCGCCGGATCACCCCCGCAAGGTCGTGAGACTTGTCGGGAGAAGGTGGCCCCAGTGGCCAAGCTGGCTCTGGAGGCACCAGCCCCCGGCTCATCCTCCGGAGTTTCGAGGGCTCAGGAGCTCCCTGTCTCTTTCGATGCGGCCGCCACGCAAGTCTTGGCGCGAGCGCCGCCTCCTCCCCCTTCCACTGCGCTGTCGGGCAGTGATCTTCCTGCTTCACCTGACGTCCTGGAGAAGGCCATCTCTGTGTTGAATCGGCTTCACGATGACCTCCAAGGTCCTGATCACCGCCCGGCGTTGGGGTGCTTGGAGCTAATCTTGGGGTGGTTGCGGTCCGATGCAGCGCCTGGAGCCAGGACACCAACGCCTCCAAGGAAGGCAAGTGGACCGCAGGCGTAGCCGCGGTAGAGCGTGACGCGGCACTGAAGGACGCGAAGGCTGCAGAAGAATGTTGCCAGAAGCTGGAGGCCGAGCTGAAGACCCTTCACGACCAGCAAGCCGTTGAGGCTCGCCAGCTCAAGGCGCGGGAGGAGAAACTAAAAGCCCGGGAGGAAGCGGTCAACGGTCGCGACACCGAGCTGGAATTGTCGGCTCGGGAGCAGACCGTGGAGCACGACCGTCTGGAGAAGCTGAATGGGGAGGTAGAGGCGAAGATGGTCCAGCTAGAAGCCAAGGCAAAGGTTCTGGCTGAAGACCGCGTGGCCTTCGAATCCCTCGAGTTGAAGTCCCGCGCGGCCCTGTACGAGCTCTATGGGAAGGGCCTGAAGGAGCCGCTGGTGAATGCCGAGGAAGGCCCTGCCGAGCTGCTGCCCCATCTCATCAAGGCGCTCGAGGGAGTCGTCAATGGAATCGGCCCAATGGTGGAAGGGGAGGCCCATTCACTTTATGCTTCGGCCTTGATGCGTGTCTTCAGCCACCTCCACCTGCGCGACCCTAGCACCGACCTTGGGGCCATGCTCGAGCCTATGGATGAATTGCGTTGCGCGGCCGCCGCCGAAGCTGTGAAGGACATGGTGGACGCCCTGCTGGAGAAGTTCCTCGCCATCGACCCTGCGTCCTCTGCTGGTGACGTCGCCGATCCTGCGACAGCGGCCGATGGAGACGCTGACGTCGAGAGGGCGCTCCTTGCTGGCGACGATAGCGCCCAAGGCTAAAGATGAGTCCTGCTAGTAGCGCTTTCCTCTGTTTTTGTTTAGTTCAACAGACACCGTGCCTCGTGGAGGCGTTTAAACTTATGTCTGGGTATTTGAAGAACAATATGTCTTGTAATAATTACTAGGATTTCGCGTCCTCCTTCCCGCCTGCCCTAGCGTTCTGCGTCGGCAGAGCCCAACCTCGTGCATACCTCAGCGGCCGTTGGCTCGCCCGGATCGCCAGGACGAGGCCAGGGAGTGAGGGGCTACGTGGCCAGTTAGGCTCCCGAGACGTGATGCTCGAGAGTCCTCGATGTACAAACAGGCCTCGGGAAGGGGACGTGAAACCAGGCCTTAGTGTTCTATGTTGGCAGAGCCTGACCCCGCGCATACCTTAGCCGCCGCCGGCTCGTCCGGATCACCAGGACGAGACCAGGGAGTGAGAAGCTACGTGGCCAGTTAGGCTCCCGAGACGCGATGCTCCGGAGTCCTCCTTGGCGTGCAAACGGACCTTTGGGCAAGAATAGGTAGCCAGTCCTTGTTATTCTGCGTCAGCAGAGCCCGGCCACGTGCGTACCCCAGCTGCCGCTGGCTCGTCCGGATCGCCAGGACGAGGCCAGGGAGTGAGTGGCTACGTGACCAGTTAGGCCCCTAAGATGCGATGCTCAAGGGTCCTCCTTGACGTGTGAACAGACCTTCATACCTGTTTGGTGGGGTGTATGCTATGCGTGACCTACATGTAGCCCCCGTGCTCAGCCCCCGTCGCGTGGCTCTCCCGAGGGGAGGCGTTGCAACGAGGCCTGGAACCGAGCCTATCGGCTCCCCGAGGTTGGTGCGGCCATGGGGCCGCCCTCGGTTGTTTATCACCAGCGCGGAGCATGGTGCTTGATACGTCCAAAACGTATCTATAATTTCTCCTTGTTCCATGCCTCTTTTGGGTGATATTTCTATGATATTTATACACTTCCATACACTTTTGATCATATTTGGACTAACCTATTAACTCAGTGCACCCCAGTGCCAGTTTCTGTTTTCGGCTGTTTTTGTATTTCAGGTTTTCACATTACGAGAACTGCCAGGAAAAATCCAGAAAAAATTATATAAAAAATCAGCGTTCCAGAAACTAACGTGCGCCCGAAGAACAGCCGGGGGGGGGGGGGCACCAGGGCTCCAGGCGCCCTGGCAGCGCGCCCCCCCTGGGCCGCGCCGGGGGGGCGCCTGGGCCCCCCGAGGCTCCTCCGATGCCCCCCTTTGGCATATATTTAAAGTGTCTCCCAAAACCCTCGAGACAGGAACTCTTTTTCGCGATCTCATCTCTGTTCCGCCGCCGCCGCCGCTTCCAAGATCGGGAGCACCAGGAGAACTCTTCTCGGCACCCTGCCGGAGGGGAGGATCACCACCGGGAGCTTCTCCACCACCATGGACGCCCCCCGGATGAGTTGTGAGTAGTCTCCCTTGGACCATGGGTCCATGACCAGTAGCTATGTGATGTTCTCCTCCCGTTCTTGTGCTTCACTAATTAGTCCTCGTGAGCTGCCCTACATGATCGAGGCACATATGTAATCCTTATGCTGTTGCTATGATGAGTTTGCTGGGATCCGATGGATTATGAGATTATGTTCAGATTGTGCTTGAGTAATATATTTGATTCACCTCTTTTATATTTATGTTCGTAAGTAATTCTTGCATGTTCTCCGTTGTTATTTATTGCTTTGGCCAAGTAATAGGTAGTGACTCCAAGAGGGAACGTTATGCTCGATTGTGGGTTCATGCCCCTCGATGACTAGTTTGAGTGACAGAAACATGAGTCTAGGGGATGTGCTGTTGCCACAAGGGGGAAAACAACGGTGCTTGTGCCCGCGGGGTGCAAGGATTGTTTACTTTACGCAAAGTTCTTTTAATGCAGTTGTCTGTTGCTTTGAGTTTACACTATGGGTGGGGCTCGCAACTTAATACCAGCGAGATGTTCTGGATAGATATCTCAAGGTGGATGATTAGTAGTAGATATTGATGGATTTTGGTCTACTTACTTTGGCGTACCGCCCATGCTTTGAACCTCAACCTTTCTTGCAATCTAGTCAGCATTGGTTTGCGCACATGGTCCTGTCAATTGCCCAGCTGTAATTCGTTTACCTCACATAGCTGTTTTATCGTCTTTTGGGAGAGAGACATCACTAGTGAACATCATGAGACTCCGGTCCATATTACCATCATTGATCACATCCACTATTTACTTTTCCGCTTGTACTTACCATTGCAATTATATCTATCACTATTATCACTTGTGATTGATCCTTTGTAAACTACAAGGCCGGAGGGATTGACAACCTCTCTGTACTCGTTGGGAGCAAAGTTATTTGTATCTATGTGCAGGTCCATGTTGATTGCTAATATCTGGCGCCGTTAGCAGTTGACACCTTCTTGTTGAAACTGGGAGTCTCTGGGAAATCGATCCTTGGTATTGCCAAGGGAAAACTTCTGCTACACTGCATCTCAAACCTTCCACTTGGGGTAACCAACGAGGGGTGAGAAGACACCTAGCAAAGCAACAGCACTTGCACGGGCATAGCCTCTCTTCGACCGTGTCGACTGCCAGCGCGGAGCATGGTGCTTCCACTGGTGCATGGGTGAGGACTCCCTCTGGGTGGAGCCCCCAGGGCATGTACAACCTCGCCCTGACATGTGGCTTGCATGGCAGGGCAGACGAGGTGTGTCTGGGCACTCCTGAGCTAGCGCGGGACTCACGAGGCCTTACCTCAAGGCGGGTTGCGCCTGGTCTTTATCCTTGGTAGTTGCGAGAGGTCTTGCGAGATGGTTAGGCAACCTGTGCCGAGTGAATTTCCTGAGGGTATCACAGGAGAAGGCCGGACACCAACGGCCCCAGGAGGTGACGTGAACGGGGCTGACCGGCCACAGAGAGCTCCGTTGTTGGATTTATCGACGCTGCAGGGATGGACCCGAGCACAGACGTCGTGCCCAAACTTCTCATGTGATTGATGCTGAAGAAAAGAAAACGGCGCTCAGCTCCCGTGGTGGAGGGGCGCCGACGTGTGCGATATTCAACGTATCTAATGTGGGGAAGGTATAAGCATGAAGTAGACTCACGGAAAAAAGGGTAAACTGGCTTAGGTGATGTGACACCCCAAGACCGATGCGCCAGGTGTCAGCCAGTTATTCGTTGTCTTTGCCATGTCACCTGCTTGCGTGTTGCATCTTGCCATGTCATTGTGTGTTGCATCAGCATGTTTTCAAAACTTGCATCCGTCCGAGTCCGCCCGTCCTTTCCGTTGTCCGTTCTGAGCCTAGACACACTCACACGTGCCCGCGGCACCTCCGGATATTTATTTTGTGAGTGGCCGGAAAATGTAATCGGAATGGGTTGAAACTTGGCGTGTGGTCTTATTATAGCATAGGTAGACCGCCTGTCAAGTTTTGTCGCGCTCGGAGTTCGTTTGATAGCCCTACGGTTAACCGTGTTAACCGCGGGAAGCCTTTCTCTTTTGGCCCAGCACCCCTTTCACACAGCCCACCAAGCCAATTCTAACCCCTCCATGCTCTTGGCCGTTCGATCACGATCGCGTGGCCACGAACGGCTCCTCATTTGGACACTCCTAGCTCCCTATGCCTATATATTAGCCCCTCCCCGTCCAAATTGCGGATGAAACCCTAGTTTTTCCCCTCCTCGTGCCGTCGGACACATCCACCTGCCCCGGACATGTCCGCCGCCATGCCCTCAGCCAATCCCACGCCGCCAGGTGTCCTTCCCGCGCCCCACATCGCCGCAGCCCGCTCGGGCCCGTGCCAGGCCCGCGGGGCCCATCCGTCGCCGCCGCCCGGTCCGTTCGCCTCCTCCCGTAGATGTGCCTCGCCGCCGTCCCTCGTCTCCGTCGCCGGGCCGCGCCCCCGCCGCCTCCGGTGACCTCGCCGTTGCCGTACCTCGCCTCCGCCGGCCTCCATCGCGCCCTCGCCGCCGATCTCTTTCGTCCCCCCCCCGCCGCGCCTTCCCATGTGCGCCGCCGCCGCGGATCCGGTCAGGCCGTACCGGATCTGGCCGGCCTCCTGCTCCCTCGGCCTCCTCCGTCGTCGTCCCCGACGGATCGAGCCCCAGCGAGCCCCAGCGCCACTCGGCCCGGCCCGACCCCGCATGGGCCGGCCCAACTCCTTGCCAGCCGCCGGCCCCTCTTCCCCCCGAGCCGGCCTCGCCTCTCCCCTGGCCCGGCCCCGCTCCTGGGCCCAGATTCCTCCACGGCCCGCCAGGCCTGCCTCAGCCTCTCCTCTGCTGATGGGCTTGGCCCGTTTTGGTAAGCCACCTATTCCCCGCCCGGGCGTCCCTTAACTATATGACGCCCACTTTTCCTCTGTAAAAAAATGGCTAAGTCCTCAGAATTGGTTAATATGTCGCATACTTTAGTTGTAACTTTTTGCGTGCTTATCCAATTTGAGTGAATGATATGTCAAAATGATCGTGGTGATATGCTCTACACTTTGTTCCATTGTGCCATGCTTGTTTGACTTCATCTAGATGCCCTAATCTCTGTTGCAAGAGTGCTACTTGTTATAAACTGTTGTTACTTGTTAATTTGATGCCTTGTTTGAGATGTGATAACTTGGTGCATGTTTATCCAAATGGAGCATATGATATGTCAGAATATTCATTGTTAAGTGCTCTACATGATGGTTGCTGTAGCATTCATGTTAGGTGCCATATTGCCACATTAATCTCTGTTACAAAAGTGCATTTGACTGTTAAGTGCTGAAACTTGTTACGAGATGCTGATTTCACTTGGTCATTGCTATTGATGTGTTTGTCTTCACGCCACATGTCTATATGTTTTAGAAGCACCATCATATGGTCTTTGATGTGGTGCAATTAACTTTCCATGATATGCCTTGAGGTGACTTAAACAAGCTTGTAAACATGCTATGTTGTTGTTACTGTTTTATACTTAGTGAGAAAACTGCTAAGTCTGGAATCTATTATAACCTGATGCTATGTTTGCTTGATGCCCCACTCAAATCCATGCTTGTTTTGGAGTGGCCAATGATCATGTCTTGTTGTCCATGTTATTGTCTATCCATTCATGCCCTTACTTGCACATTTGGCCTGCTGTAGCTTATTTATTTCTTACTCTCAAGTTGCTATAAATTATACCTGTCACGATTTTATTAGCATGATCAATTTGGTGTAGCTTGTTGCTATTGATCCATGCCTCCTATGGAGTTGCTCCAATGGAGTTGTTTGCTGTAGGATATGTCTACTACATGGCCATGCTCTTTATGTTCTTATTAGAGTTGATATGCTTGTTGTTTTGTGGCTCCGAAGGCAGCATCGTGATGATGTTTTTGCCTTCCCAGATTTTGGCTAAGTGTGGATAATTTTATTGCAACTTGCCATGCTTGTTTAAATGTGTTCCAGCAAGCTTTTGGGTGTGTTCTAAGTTCATGCTTGTTAAGTATCATGTCTACTTCACATCCATGCCTCTTGTTATGATGTTTGAGTGTTGTAGCATATATTTACCTTGCTCCAAAGTTGCTATGTGGCGGTTAACTTCAACTTGTTGTTATATCTTGTTTCATGTCTATCTTTTAGCCCATTGCTCCGTTTTGAGTGTGCCCTATATGAAACTTGTTTGATTTTGCATGTAGAAGCATAATATCATGTTGTTTACTTGTTTGGAGTGTGTTTGCTTGATGTTTGGGTGCATCTTGCATCGTTGCCTTGTTTGACTTGTTTTGCTCATATCTTCTAGGCCGTAGCTCCAAATTAAACAAACTTTATATGAAACTTGACTAGAATTTCGTGTAGATCATCATGGTGCATGTTAACTTTCTGTTTAACAACTTTAACTTAAGGTTTGTTCAGATATGGACTAATTTCAATTTATGCATATGGTGGCTTACCGGATTTGTTATAGGTAGTTTCCGGACTCATTTAAACTTGTTGGCTTGTGTTGTTCTTGTGCGCTTCATCCCTAGCCATGTTTTGCATCATATATAGACTTGTCTTGCATCATACTTGGTTGAGCATCTTGTCATGATTTTGTGTTGTGTGTTTACCATATTGCTTGCTTCTTCTCGTTAGTGCTTGTTCCGTTGCGATCGTGAGGATTCATTCGTCTACACGTGGTTCGTCTTCCAGGCTTCTTCTTCGTCGTTTTAATGGATTCATTCTTCTTCCTTGCGGGATCTCAGGCAAGATGACCATCACCTTGGATACCTTTACTATCATTGCCATGCTTAGTGTCTCGATGCTATCGTTATATGTCGCGCTACACATCATTATTGTCAGCCCCTCTCCTTGTTGCCATGAAACCTCTAACCTTGACACCTTCCTAGCAAACCATTGTTTGGCTATGTTACCCGCTCGCTCAACCCCTCTTATAGCGTTGTTAGTTGCAGGTGAAGATGAAGATCGTTCCATGTTGGAACTTGCTGATGGAATATCACAATATGTCTTATATATATTAACACACCTATATACTGGGCATGGGTGGAAGGCTTGGCCCTTTGCTCGGTGTTTTGTTTCACTCATGCCACCTTAGGAGCCGATAAACCGGCATTATGTTCCTTGATTTTGCGTTCCTTACATGGTTGGGTATATGGGGACCCCTTGACACTTCGTCTTTGAATAAAACTCCTCCAGCAAGGCCCAACATTGGTTTTAATTTGCCTCATAATAACAACTTAATTAATTAATTAAATTTGCATAGGGGGTCGCGCCCTCGGGATTCTTTTCTACATAGCAGGGGGGCCAGTGCTGATGGTGTTGGTCCCAAATGAGGAGCCTGCAGGGCCACCTTGGGGAAACCCGAGGGCTGGTTTTACCTGTAGCATCGCCCATCCGGTCGTGGCCTGAGACGAGATACGCACGGCTACTATCAGGGTGTCTACACACCGGGAGGTCTTGCTGGACTTGTTTTACCATTGTCGAAATGTCTTGTGCACCGGGATTCCGAGGCTGATCGGATTGTCCCTAAGATAAGGGGTAATATTGTTATTACTTCTGCTGATCGTGAGAGATTGTGATGGGCTAAGTTGGGACACCCCTGCAGGGTTATGATCTTTCGAAAGTCGTGCCCGTGGTTATGTGGAAGATTGGAATTTGTTAATGTCCGGTTGTAGAAAACTTCACAGAGGATCCGAAGTAAAACACACAACTGTGTGAGTAACCGTGACTGTCTCTTTTCACTTTGAGAAGAGAACACGGTGGGGTTATGTTTGACTCGTAGGTAGTTCAGGATCTTTAGCGATCATTACTAGTTTGCGACCGTTTGCGTAGATGCTCATCTTATTCTTGTACTCGTAAGTTAGCCACCATATATTGCTTAGTCGCTGCTGCAACCTCACCACTTTACCTCTTCCTACCCATTAAGCTTTGATAGTCTTGTTACCCATGGTTATGGGATTGCTGAGTCCTCGTGGCTCACAGATACTACAACAACAGTTGCAGGTGCACCGTTTCCAATGTCTTGACGTGAGAGCGATGTTCTTTGAGTCAGAGTTCTTTCTTCTTCTTCTTCTTCTTCAGTCTTGGGTTAGGTTCCGGGTCGGTAGCCTGGGATAGAAGATGGATGTCATTGCGCTTTTCATGTTTGCATCTGTAGTCGGATGCCTTGTATTGGTGTTGTTGTATTCATGTGACTTGTATGTATTGTTGTATCCCCCATGTATGTATGTAATGGTACGATGTAATGATATCCATCTTGCTAAGCGCCCGAAATGCGGTTGTGCCCCAATCACGTAAGTGTCACGTGATCGGGATAGAATCGCATCTTGAGCTTGACAGGTGATGCTGGTGCGATACATGCCACAGGGACGGACCCATGCGGTCTGGGGATGATGCGACCCGAGTGGTGCCCCCACAGAGTAAGCTAGAGATGCAAAAGGGATACATGTCGCAGGGCAAGCCTGTGGGACTTGGGGATGATGCAGCCCGAGGGGCGCCCCCAACTAAACAAACTGAAACAAATTCACCTTGCATCGATGCTGGAGTGGTGTTGATGTAGCCAAAGGTGCTCGCTTAAGATGTCGCTCCTCAGGAGCCGCCTGACTCTGGGGCATCGCGAGGCTCCTGAGGTTCTGAGAGCTCACGAAGAATTGATGCCACTTCTGCTAGGATCTCCTGATGCCTGGCTTCGCGAGCTGCCAGGACTTCTCACATGTGGCGCTGGTGCAGGGCCGCCAAGTTCGGCAGGCCGAAGGGCATGCGAACGTACCTGTGAGGAGGGCCCTCGGACCGGCCCACCTGCGATGTCCAGTAGAGCTCTTGAGACGCGATCATGTTGAGTCTTGGGACGTTGACACAGACGCGTAGCCCGTCGCCCGAGCCTGGGCCGATAGCTGCACTCCGGGGTGCCGGGCGGTGCTCACCCCGCATCGCCCTCGGCACCTGCAAGTCTTCGATGGTCTGGTTGATAAACTCCTGAGCGCTTGGTGCCTCTTGCCTTGTGCCCGTCGGAGGGAAGTGTGCGATGAAGCATGCCTCCACATGGTGCCCAAGCGCCTCCCTCGAGACATTGGCTAGGTCGGAGGCCCTCCAGAGGAGATCCCCCGAGCCCAGCCTAAGGGGGGCGCCGGGCGCACCTTCTTATGCGAGGGAGGGAGCTGCCCCGTCCATGGGCGTGGATCTTGAGGCATGGCCGCCGGTGGTACATCATCGTGAGGCTCCAGGGCGAGCAGCTGCTTCTTCTTCTCCGGGATAGCTTCAGGGGGTAGATAGTGTCTTCGTTGTCGGGGTCTTTGACAACCGCAGCCTAGTAAGTGCGCTCGAGGGAGCACACTGTGTCTTTTTCTTCACAAGTGACGGGGATGATGTCCCGGCTCCCTGGCATCTTTAGGACATTGTAGCCATGGTGGGTCACGGCCATGAACTTGGCTAGGGGTGGATACCCAAGGATGGCGTTGTACGGGAGGCGGATGTGAGCGACGTCGAAGTCGATGAGATCGGTGTGGTAGTTGTCGCGGGTGCCAAACGGATCTGTCCGATTGGGGTGGTGGAGCCTTCGGTCACTCCTGAGAAAGGCCTGGTGGGTTGCAGCTGGTCATAAGGTACTTGGAGACGGTCAAATGTGTCGATAGAGAGAACGTTGAGCCCTGCACCGCCATAGATGAGGGTCTTGGTGACTTGGACGTTGCTGATGACGGGTGAGCAGAGCAATGGGAGGGCGCCAGCGGTTGCCGCACACTTGAGCTGGTCAGCAGAGTAGAAGGTGGCGGCGCACTTGGACCATTTGAGCGGCCATGTGGCTTCTATCCTGGGAAGAGCTGCGTTTACTTCTCGGTGAACTGCTTGAAGAGGCGTCAAGAGGCTGGAGCCTATGCACTGCCCAAGACGCTAGGGATGGTGCGAGGCTCCTGGAAGCCCCTAGCCCCCTCGTCTTGGTCGTCGTTCCTTCTTGGTGGTGGCAGCGGAGGGAGGCCGTCCTTGCCCTGAGAACTGTCCTCAGGAGGATGGTCCCTCCAGGCACCCTCGCAAGGCTGGTCCCTCCATGCACCCTCGCGAGGCTGATCATGCCAGCGGTCCTCACGGGGCTGATCACGCCACTCTTGACGAGGGCCGCGGTC
>LR738711.1:613832927-613874259 GCA_902687465.1 Secale cereale
CTCCCTCCACGGTCGTAGCCCCGGTCGATGCGCTCGGGGCATCGTCCGATGTGCCCGTCTTGGATGGCCCAGAGCTCTTGGCAGTCGTTAGTGTTGTGGATGTACATGTTGTGGAAGGCGCAGAATGGGTGGCTGCTCTTGGATGACTCTGGGTGGTCGCGGCCATGCTTCATCTCCGGTTCGGCCGCGAGCACTGGCACCCCCTTACGCTTCACATCCTTGGCCTTGGCCTTCTTGTCTTCCTGGTCAGCAGTGGGGAGCTCGACGAGGGAAAGGCACCCCTCCTCAGCTCTGGCGCACTTGGTCGCGAGGTTGAACAGCTCCAGGGCCGTGCACAGACATATCTTCGTCGATAGCGAGCTCCTCCTTCATCTTGACGTCGCAGGCGCCATTAGAGAATGCTGAGATGATGGCCTCGTCCGTGACCTTGGGGATCTTGACGCGGACGCTATTGAAGTGCTGGATGAACTTCTGCAAGGTTTCTCCCAGTTGTTGCTTGATGCGCTGCAGGTCACCGGCGGTCGGCAGGCGGTCGCGGGTGCCCTTGAAATTGGCGATGAAACGCTCGTGCATCTCACCCCCGGAGGATATTGATCCCGTGGGCAGGTTCTGGAGCCACGATCGCACGCCGACCTTTAGAGCCATGGGGAACCAGTTCGCCATGATCTTCTCTTCACCGTTGGATGCCTCGATGCTCAGCTTGTAGAGCTGCAGGAACTCAGCAGGGTCGGGGGTGCCGTCATAGCGTGGGGGCAGGTTGGGCTTGAACTTCTCGGGCCAGTTGACATTGCGCAACTCGGGGGTGAGGGCATTGCAGCTTGCTGTTGACACCAAAGCTTGTCGTGGAGGCTGAACTTGGTCTTGGTTTCCATGCGCCGCCACTACAGGGGTGCACGGTCTCAATGTGGCAGTGGAGGGAGCGCTGGCGATCCTCCTTGAGGCCACTGGATCTCTTGACAGCTTCCTTCTTCATGCACGGGCACACCGCGCGGTGGGTCGCGCCGCGGGGCCGCGTGCCTTGGATCATGGACGACGGCTTGATGCGGAGGTGGTGGAGGCGCTTCATGGGCCACGTCGTCCACAAGGGGTGACAGGCGAGTTAGCGAGAGAGACGGGGCAGGAGAGCCCCCAGCGGCGTTGACGAGCTCGGCGATGCGGTCGAGCCAGTCCTCACAGAGGTCGTCGACGGGGCGGTAGCACAGGAGCTCGCGCGCCTTGAGCAGCGTAGCCTGCGCGTCCGCGGGTCCGCGACGGCCGTGGGATGACGAGCCAGCGGGGGTCAGCGATGGGGTTGCGGTGAGTCCGTCCCGCCGCACCGAGGGATGCAGCAATGGGGCCTGCTGCTCGTGCCGCGTCGGGCTGGTGGCCGCGTTGGCGGCGGGCGATGGAGAACGGCGAGGAGGTCCGCCGGCGGGAGCTGTCTGAGCGACGTGGGCGGCGAGGGCGGCCCGTCGCTCAGCACGAGCATGGCGAGCATCAGCCATGGAAGTGATGGAGCGGTGACGCGCCGACCGACGGAGGAGAGGCTTCGGCACACCCCTACCTGGTGTGCCAAATGTTGGATTTCGGGTTCCGCAAACCCTTGACAGGTTTGAATTGTGGGGTGCGCACGAAGAACACTCTCTCCCCAGCGTGCTCGCCCTACGATTTCACGGCCTAGCTCCACGAACTCAAAGAACAAGGGACACAGAGGATTATACTGGTTTGGGCCACCCTATGGTCTAATACCCTACTCCAGTGTGTGTTTTGGATTGCCTTGCATGGCTGAGGATGAACTAGTACAAGGGATGAACAGCCTCCGGAGGAGAGGTGTTATTAGGCTCGGATGAGCTTGTGGTATGGTCGGGTGGAATCAATCCCATCCCCTCTATGGTGGTGGCTAGGTCCTATTTATAGTGGCCTTGGTCCTCTTCCCAAATATCGGCGGGAAGGGATCCGACAACAGCCAAATTTGAAGGGCAACAGCTAGTACAAGTTATCATGACAAAAGTAGTCTTCGCGTGCCAAAGGCTCTGGTGGTGACGCCGCGCCGGGCTCCACGATGACCTCCGTTCTGTAGCCCTGACGGTCCTTGGTCTTGTAGCACTGATAAGGAAACCTTTGCCTGATCCCTTGGACTATGCGCCTGCGCTTGCCCTCTTAGCACCAAAGAGGAAACTGGTACACTGCGCCCGCTGGCGCCCGCGTGGCTTTGGTCGTCATGGCTCACATCACGTGAACCTCGCGAGGTGCTCCTTGCTTATATATCTCCACTCCTCGGGAGCCAGCCTAGAGGGACTGCCCCCAGGGAGGTCTTGCTGTTGCCCGCCTCGCGAGGCTTGGCCCCTCGTGAGGGTCTTGAGATGCAGTTGCTGAAGTTGGGCCGCACCAGGCCGCCGATGGAGCCACGTCATGGGCCACGGGCAAGCAAGTCTGGGTACCCTTGTTCCCAGGACACCAACAACGCTTATGCGCCCCCGCTTGGAACATGCAGCGCCTGTTGCACGCCAGCTGCCGGCTGCAATAGGCCCCTCGACGCCATCGTCTGCACCAACAACTGCTAAAAGCCTCCGCCCAACTTCTCCAAGTTACCCGAAGGCTCGGAGGCTACACCCAGCGGGTGCACTTGCGCACCCCCGCCGGAAGCAAGCTGTGCCGGCTGCGGTCCGCAGCTGGCCGTCATCGACATCTTCTACATCAACACCCGCTAAAAAACCTCCGCCCAACATTGCCAAGTTGCCCAGAGGCTCAGAGGCTACTGTCGGGGTAATTGACCACAGGTACCCCGAAGACGGCGAGACAATATTTCAAGACACCGGGGCTAGCAAAGCCCCTCAGTCCGACTGCCAGGGCCGGCTCGCCACCCGGTTGCCCAGCCTGCTCTCCGTCCAACTGCTCAAGTCGGCCGACTACATGGAGTCAACCGCTGCACCGACTAGACACCAACAACACAACCACACTGCAGCCATGTCTGGCCACTATTGTTGCATAGGCATACACTGTTCATCCACAGTACACTCCATCATGTATAGTGTAGAGCCACCAACCAATAGTGTATCTTGTGCCCTAGGCACTAGTATATAAAGTGACCCAAGGGAGCTCACACTCTCATGGGCACACACATATCCATCCATTCCCACGGCCACAATGGCTCCATGGAGAAGCCACGCCATACACTTGCATGGCCTCCTGGCCACTAGCTCACACGGCCACCCGGCCACGGGCATACATGCCCAAGCACCCATACATGCATGTACAAAACCAGATGCCTGTGGCACTGCTTTCAGATACAGCTCCAGGAGGTACTCTGTACTACCAGATGTACACGACATGTATATATTCAGACATGCATGAGTAGGGGTATTATCTCTCCAGAGAACCCCGGACCTGGGTAAACCACTACGTGATACTCGCATACCCGTCCCTGGATATTCCGGCGGTATTCTTGCCCTCACCTGAAGCCACCCCATGGCATCTGTCGCCTCGCTAACCCCCCAAGAGAATACTCCGACATTGATGCTATGCAGCAAGAGTTCGAGTATATTATCGTCAAACAAGCGAAGTCTCTTCAGCTTCCTCCCCTGCTTGTGTTGTAGCTCCCGAGCAGGGCTAATCTTTCTTGAACTCTATTCAAGTGTTGTCGGTTTTTTATATTATTTTGTCGGCGTGTTTATTTGCACTAGCGGTGATCTTTGATGCCCAGTGGATGTTATATCTTGTAATTTCTTTATTGTATAGTCTAGGTTTTTTCTTATTCATGATGCTGCATTTATTTTACTGTATATATATCATGTCTTTGCTCTATGAAAAGTAAACGGGCCAAAACGTAAAATCATGGTACATAATCGGGCTGGCATGCAAATCACTATATATGGGCTGCATCGTGGGCCCAGTCATCTCAATCCGTTAACAGGCCAAAATCTAAAATGTCCCACTAGTAGTTTCAGGCCTTTAATAGGCCGAGTAAACCGCTGGCCCTAGGTTGGCAAGAAAATTCAATGGGCTTTTACTATGTTGAGCAGTAGGTTGGGCCTGAAATGTGCAGAACTGCTCACGGGCCGACAGCAGGCCAAAATAGACCCCGAACCATTATTGTTCTAGTCCCATCATGAGCCGTTAATAGGCCAAATGTTTTCTCGGCGCTTGTTTGGCCCAATCATATTATAGGCAGTGAGCAGGTTGGATACAAAGCGGGCCATAATTAGGCTCAACTATATGATGGGCTTTTAATAGGCCGATATATATATGGCCGACATTTTAAACAGGCCCTTAACTGGCTGAAACTAATATCAGACCTTACTATGAAATGGGACTTTAGCAAACTGAAATCCTAACCAGGCCTCAAGTGGGCCCAAAAGCACAGTTGACGTGCCGAATCTTGTATGGGCCATAATTTAGCCCAAAGTATGAAAGGCTCTTAAAGGGCCGGATCTGATATGGGTCATCATTTGTCCCAAAACTTGACAGGGTTCTAGCGGGCCGGATCTGATATGGGCCGTAATATGGCCCAGAACATGGTAGACTATTAACGGGCCATATCTCATACGGGCCCTTATTAGGCCCAGAACGTGGCAGGCCGTTAATGGACTGGATCAAATATGGGTCGGCATTTGTCCCAAAACTTGGTAGAATGTTAACGGGCCGGCCCACTAGTGTGTTCAAAATCTTGTGGGCATGTAGCCAGGCCGGCCCATTTAATCTTTATGGGCCACTTTTGGGCTGGTCCACGTGTCAACATATCATAGGCGCATCTCGCCCATTGGATGAGTGACATCTGTGCCAACGCGGAGCTGACACGTGATTCCGCCGGCTAATGAGAATTTTACACATGGAAAATCGCCATTGGTCATGGCTGTTAGCGGGTTATCGGATCCAAAACCGGACCCGATAGCTTAACGGCGACCCGTTACGGTGGATGCCACATGTCTGTTACCCTTGATGAAAGCACTTCCATGACACAGCATTTATCATCATGGCAGTGGACACTTCTGTGATGATAATTTTGCTATTGTCATGGAACACTTCTACGACAGCACATGTATGACTATCTTGATTCTGTCATAAAATCATCGTGGATGTACATGCATGACAGAAAACGTGACCTACTGTGACAAACACTTACTATCACGGAAGTGTTTTTTTGGTAGTGTATCATTGATTCGAGCAACGTGGATTGAAACTAAACACACCCCACCACACTCATCATTTTATCTTGTTCTAGATGTAGTCATGGACATTGGGGGAGTGTTGTTCTCTCAATGAACTCTCCCTCCCCCATTATTCATAAATTGATCAAGTCTTTCACATTAGCCATTTTATGGTACTTGTGCTTCAATGATGAGCGTCGGTCATGGGCCCAAGGTTAAAATCTTCGCGGTGCCATACCAAGTTACTCGAATATAGGTGGCTTCGGCCATCGTCCTCTCCTTGAGAGGTTTGGGGCATTCTTTGATCTTATCTAGTCGTTTCGGACTCTCTTCGTGTTTTGAGTTACTCCATATTTGCTTCTCGTTTGTTTTTGTCTTTCTTTTCTTGGAGTAGCTTCTTTCATTTGCCATGCATAAGCCCCTCTCTTTGTTATTGTTCTGGACTGTTGTCACATGCGCGGCACTACTGCTTTAGGCGGTACTATCACCGGGACCCGTGGTACTGCCGCTCCGAGCAATACTACCGGGCCTTCTGCCACTGAGTAGTACTGGGGCGGTACTACCATTCCTTTGAGCGGTACTACCACTCTGAAGCGGGATGTGGGGGTTAAGAGTCGGGCAGGGGAGTTCCGACTCCCCCATACCCATTCATATCTCTCTCCCTCGTCATGTTTCTCTCTCATGCGATGAACAGGCCACGGAGGGCCGCTGTAGCGCCGCCGATTTCGTGCCGTCTTCTACGATTCCGTCCGGTGGAATCGTTCCCCACCTTATCCTCTTGCCATGGATGCCGGTATTGCCTCTGTTTTTCTCTCATATAGTTCTATTTCTTGGATCTAGAATTTAGGGCAATGTTTGTGGCATTCATCGGTTTTTGTCCAAATCGAGGCTTCAGTAGGGCGTAGAAGAGTGCTAGATTAGGTGGATTGGAGTTTGGTAGGAATTTTTCTGAATTTGGAACACTCGGTAGTATCGAATCTAACTGTGGTAGTGGCTCACCCATCGTCCTCCGGCTCGGGCGGTACTACCGCTTCTTGGGGGCGGTACTACCGCTCGGGATGCCCACTTCCTCTTTTCTCGCTCCAACCCACAATCCATTTTGACTCCTTTTTTATTGGCTTATGAACTGATTTTCTCCTGCTTTCCCTTGCGTTATTCTGTGGGTTCCAGGTGATGGCAATGATGTGAATCAAGTCCGTCGCAAGAACCATGAGCGTCCTTGTGGGTCCAAGCGCTACCGCACCTCTGAGGAGGGTGGTGCATCTTCTAGTGCTCATCCTATGCAACCCAAGCAGGCTACCAAGCCCAAGCCGAAAGTCAAGTCTGTGTCTGACATGTCTGCTAAAGAGTTTTGTGTGGCTCATTGCCGCAATCCGAATTCTCAACCTCAAGATCCTGCTCTTATCAACCGCCCCTTCTGGAACAAGTTGCAGTGGTCTATCTAGTTTGATGTTTTCGAAGCGAAGAAGAACTTGTTTGTGAGTGTCCGGACCATTGAGATTCCCTATTTGGAGAAGGACCGTGCCTATTTTGGAGAGGCTCTCGATATGTGTACTCAACTGAATATCATCAAGGTCATGGAGTTCAACAAGGATTTTGATGCTGACATTGTGGCTCAGTTTTATGCCATAGCTCACCGTGGCATCGACGAGGAAAGGACTATGACATGGATGGCTAATGACAGACTTCTCTCAGTCAAATGGAAGGCTTTCATGTAAATTTCGGGATATGAGGACAAGGGGCTTGACAACCCGGTTGGCTTTCGCCCCCACAAGGAGTCTACTCTTACTCACAAGTTTCATCTCTGGCCCTATAGCATGGCGAAGATTAATCCCATCACGAAGAAGAAGACATATGAGGTATTTCCTTTTCTATATATTCTTCATCGCATATTCAGGCATACTCTTTTCCCTCAGATTGGAAACTTGGACCAGGTTCATTCCTATCTAGTTGATATGTTGCTCTTCTATCAGCATGAGAAGGATGCAAGCACAAGAGAACCTTTTGATGTCTCTCATGTCATGTGGTCGGAGCTCCTCTCTGCCATCACTGAGTGCAAGGGTCTCATTTATGGTCCCTTTTTGATGTTGCTTATTGAGAAGGCATGGGCATACACTTATCCTGATGACATGTTTGTGACTAGTACCTTGCTTTCTCATGAGATTGTTCGTCTAAGACAGAAGAAGCAATGGGGTGCTCATGCTCAGGATACGGAGGTCCCTTTAGGAGATTATGAGATTGAGGCTGATGGGGATGACAAGCCAGATTATGAGCCGTCTGGAGTGGAGCTATCCTGGGCTAAGAAGCTCAAGAGCAAGATGAAGAAGTTATTCTGTATGGAGTCTCACGGGCAGTACATGGCACATGTGGCAGAGAAGAACGCGCTCAGCCGTCACCAGATTCTTATGCGACAGCTTGGTAGAGAGGTTGTCACTGGGTCAGAGGGCAAGATCACTAACGAGGAGGAGTGGATCATTCAGCACTGTCCTTGGACGGATTCCAAGACCGATCAGCCTGATGCCGCTTCCGACGACAGAGGCGCGAGCGATCACGTGGAGCTGTGATGTTGGGGATCTCCAGTGCTGCTATCACCTGTGTTCGTTGTGTAGTACTCTTTGCCCTTTTGGTGTCTCGATGCCAAATGGGAGAGTGACTAGGGGATTTTTCGAGTTGCGATTTGCGTCTATTTGCTTTGCCTTTTGTTTCTCTTGTGAACTCTTTTATCGTTCGTTCGCTTTGTGTGGTTTGAACTTGTGAGACTTGGTTACCGTATCATATGGTGTGAGACTTATGCTATCCTATATTTATCCTTATGTTGTCTAGGTTCCGTGTTAGTATGTGAGCGTTATGCTTTAACTTATGTCCTATTTTATTGCTCACATGCTCACATGCTACTACTACAATCGTAGTTACTCCTCTCCAAATTTGTAGATGCTAGTGTTGTCGGTCTATAACATATAGGGGATTGTTGATCCTAGCGTGTGTGCTTTGAATTCCAAAAGCATACTTAATTGAGCGCACACATCTAGGGGGAGCCCGTCCCTATTTTGTAGATTTTGGTGTTTGCTTATTCCTTTGTTATATCTCTGTGCAAATCCCGTATTGTCATCAATCCACCAAAAAGGGGGAGATTGTTTGGGCATATTTCTCTCTCAGTGGTTTTGATGATTGATGACAATGCTTTTGCGGTCTAATCGTGTGCATTGAGTGTCGGTGTACAAAAAGGGGGGGTACACTTTTTGTACCCCTATGACTGTGCACGGGCAGTCTGAGCCACGGGCACCGCCGCACCAAGCAAGGCCGGGGAGGTAAGCCAGGGTAAGACTGAAGCTAAAGAACAAGACCACAAAGAGCAAAGGGACGAAGCGGGTTCCCCCGACAAGACCCTTGCCGGGACCCAGTTTTAGCAGCCCCGACAAGATCCTTGCTGGGGCCGGCTTTAGCAGCCCCGACAAGACCCTTGCCGCGGCAACTCGCCCCTTCCCTACGGGGAAAATCACCCTTGAGTCCACTGCCCCCATGGGGCAAGGATTCGGGAGATATCCCCGTGGTGGCATGCAGATCTTTGTGAAGACATTCAAGATCAGATACGCACTAAGAAGACGACGACCCTTGGCAGGATCCCAGCCAAGGAAGACCACAAGACCTCCGGCAAGCACCTTGCCGGGGATGACAGCAGGCGCCGCGGCAAGACCCTTGCCGGGGCCCCGGCAAGGCCCTTGCCAAGGACGTCCGCAGGGCCACCGTCAAGCCCACGCCGACTAAACTACCACCGCCGTATGCAGCTGCCACCCAACCAGCTGGGCAGGCACCTACGTGGCGGCATGCAGATCTTCGTGAAGATCCACCATTGCGCCACCTCAGCTGCCTGCCTGCCTACATGGCATCTCAAGCATCGCTGGCCAGGGCGCGTGTCGACACAAGAAGGAGCGGTGACGGACGAGACAGATCTCTCCCCCGTCCCCAATAATGCAAGGACACCTAAGCAAGACGCATTAAATGTGCCTTGTCATGTAATGCGAGGGATAAACTCGCATCACTGTACCCTTTCCACCTCCTGTGTGCCACTGTGGCAACCCCTTTTTCTATAAAAGGAGGCCCGAGGCGACCAGGAGGAGGATTTGGCTTTTTGGAGCTCCTCACGGCCCATAGCTAGCTGAAGAACACAAATATACAATCCACTAAAGCAGGAGTAGGGTTTTACGCATCCTCGCGGCCCGAACCTGGATAAACGAACCGTGTGCTATCTGTTTGATCCGCCCTTCTCTCAACCCCGCGCCCCGCTAACCGTAGTAGGGATTCTTGTGATCCCATAGGTGTCGTTCCAATACACCGACATTGAGCATTTAAGATATTCATTCATATCGCATGAGACGATTTCTTCCCCTCTGTGTTTAAAGTGAAGACAGTGTTGTTTCCTTCATTTCAGTTTTGGTGGACTTGAGTCGTAGGAGATAGCGTACTATCAAGAGGGGGTCCGTATCGGAAAGGTTAGGGTCGAATCAACACGTACACATCTCATTTGCGCCCCTAGCTATTTCCCACATCTTTGGAGTGTCCTCTATTGTGTTGAGAGTGGCTCAGATGAAGCCAGCGGTAGTACCACGGTAAGCAGCGGTAGTACCGCCTGTAGCGACAGGCGGTAGTACCGCTCTACTACCGCCTCGATTTGGTTCGTGCATTTCTCATGTCGGGTTTCAACGGTAGTCTAGAGGTGGTCCCGCTAGCATACTACCACTGACCCCACAGGTGGCAGCGGCAGTAGGACGGTAGTATCGCTTAGCCCATAAGCGGTAGTACCGTGGCTACCACCACTGCCACTTCCTCTCGTGGTTTCCTTCTCTCCATCTCCCCCCGTGTGCTCTGACCCCAGAGGTAGTACCGCTAGGTCAAGCGGCAGTGCCACCATGGCCAACGGTAGCACCGCTCACTTGAGCAGTAGTACCAACCGTTGCAGCCCACGGTAGTACCGCTCGCTTGAGCGATAATACCGCGTGATGCGGTCTATGCATGGGGATAACGGTTGGATTGTTTCCCCCACTATATAAGGGGACGTTCTTCTCCAAGAAGACTTACCTCTTACTCCCCCAAACTCCATTGTTGCTCCAAAGCTCATTCTTGCCCGATCTCTCTCCCTGGCCAATCAAACTTGTTTATTTTCTAGGGATTGGTTGAGAAGGCCCCGATCTACACTTCCACTAATAGAAATTTGATTCCCCCCACTAATCCCTTGCGGATCTTGTTACTCTTGGGTGTTTAAGCACCCTAGACGGTTGAGGTCACTTTGGAGCCACATTCCATTGCGGTGAAGCTTCGTGGTGTTGTTGGGAGCCTCCAATTAAGTTGTGTATATTGCCCCAACCTGATTTGTAAAGGTTCGGTCACCGCCTTCAAGCGCACAACTAGTGGAATCACGGCATCTCGCATTGTGTGAGGGCGTGGGGAAAAATGATGGCCCTAGTGGCTTATTGGGAAGCATTGTGCCTCCACACCGCTCTAATGGAGAAGTACTTCCCCTCAAAGGGAAGGTACTTAGGTAACAAGTCCTCATATCCACCGGCTCCACTTGTGGTTATTTCGTACCTTTACTATGTGCACGTTATTGTTGTGTTGTATCCTTTACTTGCTTGTGTTGTTTGTGTTGTTAGCATCATATAGGTTGCTCGCCTAGTTGCATTTCTAGAAAACCTATTTCTAGTTAATCTTATTTTTTTAAGAAAAGCTAAAAATTGTTAGTTGACTATTCACCCCCCCTCTAGTCAACCATATTGATCCTTTCAGATTTTGATTTGGCGATAGCCCATACTCAAATCAAATATTAGTTAAGATGATAGATCGAACAATTGAACACGAAGGTCAATCGATGAAGATATCATCTTTCTTCAACACACACAAACACAAAGATATCCCTTTGGAATGAACTAAGTTAGGGAAAGCTTTTATCTTCCAACTCTACAAGTTGTTGTTTAGCTGAACCAACTAGTTGAGGGTATCCAACACAGATTCTTGGAGAAGGGGTGGTTTATAGGAAAACCAACTTCATCACGAACGCAACATAGTGGTTAGGGGACAACCTGGTGATACTTCCGAGAAGATGTTTGAAAAATCACGAACCACCAATATGTTATTAAGCTCGAGAACAATTTTGCTTTCAAGGCAAGATGATGTGATCAAATAAGCAAGGGATTGGCACAATCCTAACTCATTGATCGAAGGGTGCACTAGGAAAAATGGACTAGGTAGCATGGTTAATCTTACAATAGTGATCCAATAACCAGCACACTAAGAATGACATTACCATCCATTAACCACCAAGCAACGGGGTTGCTAGGAGTATTGATTTCACATATCACGATTCACTTGTCGGTATTCCCATTACTCAACACAGAGACCGGGAAATAAATGATGATGTTGAGAAGTACCACTGTATCAAGAAGTCATAAGAGGTTGTGCCATTTTATGACATTCCTCGCATAAAGATGGTAACACTCCAAGGTAGAACAGAACAAGAGCTGGATTGACATCATGTCTGCGGAATACAACTGCTTTGACCTAATCCTATAAATGGATGAGGTGTTGGAGTTTGTTTCGCCTTTTCATTCTGAAATAGAATGGCTTGACATACCACATGAGTAATAGGCATTGATGAACACGAATGGACAATTACGCATGACTATCAATTGTAAAACGAAGGTCGGAATACAAGTGAAGAGGTACAACTCAAAAACATATGATTTTTTGAGTTTTGGATGCATATATTAACATGTTGAACAAGGTTCAGCATATTTCTTTGGAATAACCCATGCAGAAAGGTAGGATTGGCAAAGTCAGAATTATAGAATGGAGAACTCATCATGAGCACTCTTGTTGTTATCTTTTGGTTCAAAGAACTTCTGCCAAGAATGGTTCATGGTATTTGGAAGAATGATATACCACATACCTCGAGGACTAAAGCAAAGTTACTAATCAACCTAAAGGAGCTAGAATTACTGTCAACAAGACTAGACGGAATGAATCATGGGTTTTAGGAACCCGGAAATAGAATACCTGCTAACTAAATGCCATCATGGGATGCTTTCGAGAATGATGTCGAAAATTATCACACTAGGAACACAATGAAGGCTGAGTTACTGGGTCGTTCACACAAGTTAACATGGTTTCCTATTAACTTCAACATATGTGTTAAGGTAATGGAATACCTCAACACACCGATTTGTGTGGTTAGTCTTTCCAAAAAGAACATCGGAATAGGAAGAAATAAATTGCAAATTCATAACATTATTTAGAAACCTTGGATAACTCGGACAACATAACGGTTGCATGGGTAAGGAATATGAATCAACTTGCAGGATAAATGAAAACTTAACACCGAATTCTTATGGAAGCACCGATCTGGGAAGATGAAAACTTTCCTACAAGTCTCCGGCATAGTAACTCGTCATCCTGATAGATGGATGGTAGGAGCTAGGGCTCTACCGGGTCTAGGACAGAGGGAGTAGGGGAAGGAGGGTGCTGGACGTGGCGGAGCTCGCGGTCGACGACGGCAAGGCGCCGTCGTTGCGAGGGAGGAGGCGGCGGCACAAGAGGCTAGAGGCGGCTAGGGTTAGGGTCCGGCTCCTCTGGGAGCTGGGCAATAGAATTATTCTTATTGGTTAATTCTCAAAGAGTCTTTCAACTAGTATATATAACCACGATGGAAATAAAATAGATAACTTGCGGGCTAAGCCCCTAACTAAACCTACCCAGTGGGCCTCCTACGGGCATTAGTCTGCCTCATCATAACATCTCTCCCCGCCTGCGCAAACAGCTCGTCCTCGAGCTCGAACTCTGGGTAATGCTGGCGAAACTCGTCGCGCTGCTCCCAAGTAGCATCCTCCTCTGGACTTCTAGCCCACTGAATCAACACGTATCACGCCCCGCGACGTAGCTGGGCCTTCAAGACCTTCTTCCGTTCCGGAAGGAGGCGCCCATCGGAGGTCGGAGGAAGCACTGGAGGGCCCGTAGGTGGCTCCCCACGGAAGGGCTTCAGCAGCCCCACATGGAAGACGTCGTGGATGCAGGCACCGGCCAGAAGCTGAAGACAGTAGGCCAACTTCCCGATGGGTTCCTAGACAGCAAAGAGCCCGGCGTAGAGAGGACCTAGCTTACGCATCGCGCGTGGGTCCAGTGAATGTGTAGAGTGATGAAGGAGACGCAGCCACACCCAATCACCCATCGCAAACTCCGCCTCACAATGGTGGTTTTCGTAGTAGTGCTTGGCCAGCTGTTGGGCCTGAAGGAGGCATTGCTGGACCTCGACAAGCATCTCGTCACGGTGCCGCATAAGACCACCGACCACCTCCATCCGATCCATCACCAGATCAACCGGCAGTATGGGCGGGGGAGGCCTGCCGTAGACAACCTCAAATGGAGTGGTGCGCAGCGCGGAGTGATAGGAGGTGTTGTAGCGGTACTCCGCCCACGAGAGCCAATCCACCCAAGCACGAGGACGATCACCTGTGACGCAACGCAAATACATTGCAATCACCTTGTTGACAACCTCGGATTATCCATTCGTCTGAGGATGGAAGGCCGTGCTCAGGCGGAGCTTCACGCCCGCAACCAGAAGAGATCGCGCCAGACATGTCCGGTGAGCACCGGGCCCCGATCGTTGACGATCGAAGAGGGAAACCCGTGGAGGCAGACAATACCGTCGAAGAAGGCATGTGCCACAAATGCAGCAGTGTAGGGGTGACCGAGCGTGATGAAGTGAGCATACTTGGATAAGCGGTGGACTACCATGAGAATGACCGATTTGCCGCCCACCTTGGGGAGGCCCTCGATGAAGTCCATGGAGATATCCGCCCAGACCAGAGACGACACCTCCAAGGGCTGGAGCAGACCAGCCGGACGTAGTGTCTCCCTCTTGTTACGCTCGCACATCACACATGACCGTACCCAGTCATGGACCAAGGCCCGATCACCTAGGATGTAGAAGTCGACGGAGAGACGATGGAGGGTTTTCTGCACACCCTCATGGCCCGCCGAGTGGGCCAGCAGCAGGACCTGGTGACAGAGATCGTCGTGCGCCAGCACGAAGACCCGGTGCCCATGAAGGAGCAACCCGTCGGCGAGGCGCCAGGGCTCCTCCAGCTCACGCGCAGCCAGCTACTGCTGAAGGAGGAGCGCGTCTTGCGCGGCCGCAGTCGCCTGGCGGATGTCGGTGAAGAGGGCGAAAGTAGGCCCCGAGCGGATGCAGAACGCCACCCCCTCGAAGTCGCCGACAACGGTGTCGTGGTCGGCACCACCACCCGGTCGCCACCTAATCCAGGACTCCCTCACCCTTCCATGGTGTTATGATCGGGCAGACTTATGCCCGTAGGAGGCCCACTTGGCAGGTTTAGTTAGAGGCTTAGCCCGCAAGTTATCTATTTTATTTCCATCGTGGTTATATATACTAGTTGTAAGACTCTTTGAAAATTAAGCAATAGGAATAATTCTATTGTGCAGCTCCCAGAGGAGCCGGGCCCTAACCCTAGCCGCCTCCAGCCTCTTGCGCCGCCGCCTCCTCCCTCACGACTATGGCGTCCTGCTGCCGGCGACTGCGAGCTCCACCACGTCCAGCATCCTCCTTCCCCTACTCCCTCCGTCCTAGACCCGATAGAGCCCTAGCTCCTACCAATTTGGTATCAGGTAGCTTGGGTCCGATCATGTCTGCACCACCACCCACCCCGCCGTTGCCCACCTCGCCGTTGTCTACCATCGCACCGCTGCTCACCTCGCCGCTGTCCACCACCGCGCCGCTGGCTCTCCCCAACGCACCGCTCAGCTCCACCGCGGGGGCCTCCACCGGCTAGTCACCGCCCTTCAGCGCGCCGGCCTCCGCCGTCTACTCCCCCGCGGTGATCACCGGGGTCCTCAACGATCTTGTCACCGCCGTCCAGGGGATACGGCTCTACCTCCCCGGTACCTACGGCTGCCACCGCCCTTGCCGCCGGCCGCTGCGACCGGGCCAGCCGCCCTGTCATGGTATTCTGCAACCGTGACGCCGACTGGGCCTCTACAACACCACTGTCCGCTTCAGCCACCGCCCGCCGTCGCGCCCCAATGGCCGCAGTGGCCAGCCTCGGCCCTCCCCGTGCCCCCACGCCACCCGGGTACGTCCCACCGTAGCCGCCGCTGTCGCCCCCCCCTTGCCACCCAACACAGGGTCCGGGTCCGTCATGTAGGGAGGCGTACCGATCCACGAGGTACGCTTCCTGTTGTCGCTGTCCCCAATTCCGGCCTGGCTGAACGGATCATCACCGCCGCCCGTCTACACGTCGGCTAGAGAACTGTCGGCGCCCACCCTGAAGTATGGTGACCCATCCGACTCCGTGAGGCCCTACGCGGGCCGCACCCATACTGATCGGGCGCCCCAATCCTTCCTGCTCGGCACCTCCGAGCCAGTCGGCCACGGCGCTCCGACCCAGATACCGCTGCGGTTCGCCAAACTTGAATTCGCAACTTATGACGGCACGGAGGACCCCCTCAACTGGCTCAACCAGTGCAAGCAGTTCTTTCATGGGCAGCGCACCCTCGCATCGGAGCGTACCTGGATCGCCTCCTACCACCTCCGCGGCGTGGCACAGACATGGTATTACGCCCTCTAGCAGGACGAGGGCAGCATGCCCCCTTGGGAGCGCTTCCGCGAACTCTGCCTCCTTCATTCTGGGCCACCAATCCGCGGGAGCTGCCTAGCAGAGCTAGGCCGCCTTACCTTCACCTCCACGGTACAGGACTTCGCCGACCGTTTCCAGGCCCTGGCATGCCACGCGTCGGGCGTGATGGCATAGCAGCGGGCCAACCTCTTCGTTGGTGGACTTCTGGATCACATCCACATGGACGTGGCGCTTCAGGGACCCCAGGACCTCCAGACGACCATGTATTACGCATGTGCCTTCGAGTGTCGTGCCCAGGCCATGCAGGAGGCAGCCCCGGCTCGAGGAGCCCGCCAGGCCGCCAGGCAGCCCCCGACGTAGGGCCGGCCACCTCGGACCGCTCCAGTGCCTACCACCCCGGATGCGACATGGCCCTTCTGTCGTCTCTCTCAGGCGGAGCAGTTGGAGCACCGGTGCGAGGGGCTTTGCTATAACTGTGATGAGCCCTATGCGCCGGGCCATGTCTGTCCGCGCCTCTTCTACTTGGAGATGGCCGACTACATCGAGGAGGACGCCTCGGCCGACGGGATCGATGTGCTGCCACCCCCAGCGGCTACCCGACGATGGCACTCGTGGTCTTGCTCCATGGGTTTGTCGGCATCCGCGATGAGCGGACCATGCTCTTGCCAGTGATGATAAACTGCGAGCGCTTGGAGGCCCTCTTGGATACGGGCTCCACACATAACATCCTGCCCGAGGCTACCCTGTGTCGCTAAGTGCTTCAGCCAATGGGCAGGAAGCAACTTCATGTCACGGTGGCCAACGACGACTGTCTCCGGCGTCATGGGCTCGCGCGGAACATGCCCATCACCATCGGCGACTCGCACTTCACCATCACGTGCGCCGGCATCGACTTGGGATGCTTTGACTTCATCCTTGGCATCGACTTCCTGCGGACCCTCGGTCCCATCCTCTGCGACTTCGACGCCCAGAAGATGACATTCTGGCATCTCGGCCGCTGCGTCCGGTGGGAGGGCGTTGGGGGCGCCTCACCGGCGACGCCGCAGCTTCAGCTTGCGGCGGCCACCATCGAGGCCGAGCATCCACTCTTGGATCACCTCCTGCAGCAGCACGACGATCTCTTCGATGACCCGCGAGGCCTTCCGCCAGCCTGAGTGTATGATAACTGCATTCATCTCCTATCGGGCTCTGTGCCGGTGGCAGTCTGGCCATACCGCTAACCATAGCCGCAGAAGGACGAGCTGGAGCGGCAGTGCGCACTCATGCTCGTCGCGGGCATCATCCGGATCTCCACATAACCATTCTCCGCGCCGGTCCTCCTCATCCCCAAGTAAAACGGCACATGGCACTTCTGCATTGACTAGCGCGCCCTTAATGCCCTGACACTTAAGGACAAGTTCCCTATCCCGGTGATCGATGAGCTCCTGGATGAGCTACGTGGGGCGCGCTTCTTCACCAAGCTCGATCTCCGGTCAGGTTACCACCAGGTGCACATGCACCCGGATGATATCGCCAAGACGGTGTTTCGAACTCATCACGACCACTTTGAGTTCTTGGTCATGCCGTTTGGTCTCTCCAATGCACCGGCGACTTTTCAGGCTCTAACGAACGACGGCCTCCGCCCTACTTGCGTCGGTTTGTGCTCGTTTTATTTGATGATATTCTTATCTACAACGCCTCGTGGGGGGAGCACCTTCAGCATGTGGCCATCGTCTTCAACGAGCTTCGAGCGCATCATCTTCATCTTAAGCGCTCGAAGTGCTCGTTCGGGACGCCTTCCGTCGCCTACCTCGGACACGTCATCTTGGCCGAGGGGGTGGCCATGGACGCCAACAAGGTGGCGGTAGTCGCCGCCTGGCCAACCCTGCATTCATCGCGAGCTCTTTGCGGATTTCTGGGCCTCGCGGGGTACTACCGGAAATTTATCCGGGAATTCAGCCTTATCGCATCTCCACTCACGTGCCTGCTATGTCGTGACGCCTTTTCCTTGGATGAGGAGGCAACCGTGGCGTTCGAGGCCCTCAAGGGGGCCCTCACGACATAACCCGTCCTTCAGATGTCGGACTTCAACTAGCCATTCATAGTGGACTACGATGCTTCCGGTGCGGGGTTCGGTGACGTCCTTCATTAGGGCAATGGACCCCTCGCTTTCTTCAGCACGCCTTTCGCCGTGCACCATCTTAAGCTCGCGGCTAATGAGAGAGAGCTCATTGGCTTGGTGCGGGCCATGCGCCATTGGCAGCCTTATCTGTGGGGTCGGTCTTTCCGGATTCGCACGGACCACTACAGCCTCAAGTTCTTGTTGGACTAGAGGCTCTCGACCGTACCGCAGCATCAGTGGATCAGCAAGCTCTTCAGCTTCGACTTCACTTTCGAGTATCGATCGGGCCGCCTTAACACCGTGGCCGATGCCCTGTCTCGCCACGACGCCGAACACGACACCTCCGTCGACGACTTCGAGGGGGCGGCCTTCTGCATCCGCTCGGGGCCTACTTTTGCCCTCTTCACCGACATCCATCGGGCGACCGCGGCCGCGCCAGACGTGCTCCTCCTTCAGCATCAATTGGCTGCGTGTGAGCTGGAGGAGCCATGGCGCCTCGCCGACGGGATGCTCCTTCATGGGCGTCGTGTATTCGTGCCGGCGCACGATGATCTCCGTCGACAGGTGCTGCCGCTAGCCCACTCGGCAGGCCATGAGGGTGTGCAGAAAACCCTACGTCGTGTCCGTGATGACTTCTACATCCCAGGTGATCGGGCCCTGGTCTGCGATTGGGTACAGTCTTGTGTGACGTGCCAGCATAACAAGACGGAGACATTATGGCCGGCTGGTCTGCTCTAGCCCTTGGAGGTGCTGTCTCAGGTCTGGCCGGATACCATGGACTTCATCGAGGGCCTTCCCAAGGTGGGCGGCAAATTGGTCATTCTCATGGTGGTCAACCGCTTCTCCAAGTATGCTCACTTCATCACGCTCGGTCACCCCTACACTGTTGCATCTGTGGCACGTGCCTTCTTCGTTGATATTGTCCACCTCCACAGGTTTCCCTCTTCGATCGTCAGCGATCGGGACCCGGTGTTCACTGGACATGTCTGGCACGATGTCTTCCGATTGGTGGGCATGAACCTCCGCCTGAGCATGGCCTTCCATCCTCGGACGGAGGGACAATATGAGGTTGTCAACAAGGTGATTGCAATGTATTTGCGTTGTGCCACAGGTGATCGCCTCGCGCTTGGGTGGATTGGCTCTCGTGGACGGAGTACTGCTACAACACCTCCTATCACTCCGCCCTATGCGCCACTCCATTTGAGGTGGTCTACGGCAGGCTGATGACCCACAAGTGTAGGGGATCTATCGTAGTCCTTTCGATAAGTAAGAGTGTCGAACCCAACGAGGAGCAGAAGGAAATGATGGGCAGTTTTCAGTAAGGTATTTTCTGCAAGCACTAAAATTATAGGTAACAGAGAGTTTTGTGATAAGGTAATTGGTAGCAAGTAACAAAAGGTAAAAGTAAATAAGGTGCAGCAAGGTGGCCCAATCCTTTTTTTAGCAAAGGACAAGCCTAGACAAACTCTTATATAAAGGAAAGCGCTCCCGAGGACACATGGGAATTATCGTCAAGCTAGTTTTCATCACGATCATCTGATTCGCGTTCGGTACATTGATAATTTGGTATGTGGGTGCACCGGTGCTTGGGTGCTGTACTTACTTGGACAAGCCTCCCACTTATGATTAACATCTAATGCAAGCATCTGCAACTACAAAAGAAGTATTAAGTTAAACCTAACCATAGCCTAAAACATATGGATCCAAATCAGCCCCTTACGAAGCAACGCATAAACTAGGGTTTAAGCTTCTGTCACTCTAGCAACCCATCATCTACTTATTACTTCCCAATGCCTTCCTCTAGGCCCAAATAATGGTGAAGTGTCATGTAGTCGACGTTCACATGACACCACTAGAGGAGAGACAACATACATCTCATCAAAATATCGAACGAAGACCAAATTCACATGACTACTTATAGCAAGACTTCTCCCATGTCCTCAGGAACAAAAGTAACTACTCACAAGACATAATATGGTTCATGATCAGAGGGGTATTAATATGCATAATGGATCTGAACATATGATCTTCCACCGAATAAACCAACTAGCATAAACTACAAGGAGTAATCAACACTACTAGCAACCCACATGTACCAATCTGAGGTTTGGCTACAAAGATTGGATACAAGAGATGAACTAGGGTTGGCGAGGAGATGGTGCTTTTGAAGATGTTGATGAAGATAGCTCTCCCCAAGATGGGAGAGTTGTTGGTGATGACGGCGGTGACGATTTCCCCCTCCCGGAGGGAAGTATCCCCAACAGAACAGCTCTGCCGGAGCCCTAGATTGGTTTCCGCCTCGGTTCCGCCTCGAGACGGCGGCGTCTGGTCCCGAAAGCCTCCTTATGATTTTTTTCCAGGTCAAAACACCTCATATAGGAGAAGATGGGCATCGGGGGACCTTCGGTGGGCCCACGAGACAGCGGGCGCGCCCTTAGAGGGGGGCGCGCCCCCCACCCTCATGGACAGCCGGTGGCCCCCCTCGTGAACTTCTTTCGCCAAATATTTTTTATATTTTCTGAAACGGAGTTCCGTGGAGTTTCGAGGCTTTTGGAGTTGTGTAGAATAGGTTTCCAAAGTTTGCTCCTTTTCCAGCCCAGAATTCCAGCTGCCGGCATTCTCCCTCTTCTTGTAAACCTTGTAAAATAAGAGAGAAAAGGCATAAGTATTATGACAGAACATGTAATAACAGCCCATAGTGCAATAAATATTAACATATAAGCATGATGCAAAATTGACGTATCACAGGCCGCCCCTGCCCATACTGCCGGTTGATCCGGTGACGGCTCGGATAGAGGTGGTCGGTGATCTTATGCGGCGCTATGACGAGATGCTTGCCGAGGTCCGACAACGCCTCCTTCAGGCCCAGCAGTTAGCCAAGCACAACTATGACGACCGCCATCGCGAGGCAGAGTTCACGGTGGGTGATTGGGTGTGGCTGCGTCTCCTTCATTGCCCTACGCAGTCACTTGACCCATGCGCCAAGCGTAAGCTGGGTCCTTGCTATGCCGGGCCCTTTGCTGTCTTGGAGTGCATCGGGAAGGTGGCCTACCATCTTCAGCTTCCGGCCGGTGCCCGCATCCACGACGTCTTCCATGTTGGGCTGCTGAAGCCCTTTTGTGGGGAGCCACCTACAACCCCTCCAGCGCTTCCTCCGACCTCCGGCGAGCGCCTCCTTCTGGAACCAGAAAAGGTGTTGAAGGCCCAGCTACGTCGCGGGGTGTGGTACGTGTTGATTCAGTGGGCTGGACTTATAGAGGAGGACGCTACTTTGGAGTAGCGCGACGAGTTATGGCAGCACTACCCAGAGTTCCATCTCGAGGATGAGCTGTTTGCGCAGGCGGGGAGAGATGTTATGACCGGGCAGGCTTTTGTTCGTAGGAGGACCACTGGGCAGGTTTAGTTAGGGGCTTAGCCCGCAAATTATCTATTTTATTTCCATCGTGGTTATATATACTAGTTGTAAGACTCTTTGAAAATTAAGCAATAAGAATAATGTTATTTCCCGGCTCCTAGAGGAGCCGGACCCTAACCCTAGCCGCCTCCAGCCTCTTGCACTGCCGCCTCCTCCCTCGCGACGACGGCGCCCTGCCGCCAGTGATTGCGAGCTCCGCCACGTCCAGCCCCCTCCTTCCCCCACTCCCTCCGTCCCAGAGGAGCCGAGCAATAGAATTAATCCTATTGCTTAATTCTCAAAGAGTCTTACAACTAGTATATATAACCATGATGGAAATAAAATAGGGTCTCTTACATTTGTGTCCCTAACTCGAACCCACTACTCAGATATACCCCTAATTTCAAAGCGTGCTCAAATTTGCCCCTCCGCCGTTAAGTGACCTTACAGAAATGCCCTTCCGTTCCGTTTCCGTCTGGTCAAAGGGGTTTGACCGCTATCTGACCGTTTCCTTGACATTTTTGCCCCTGAAAACAATAAAACAAAATGTAAAAAAGAACAGAGAGGGTGCGTTCTTACCATTTGGCCCAGGATGGAACAGTTAGCCTAGCCCACTGGTCGGTCTTCTTCTTCCTCTGCCGAACTCGAGGGCGTGTCGCCCGCACGCGCACCTGAGATGACCTCCGGCTTGCGCCGGAGCTAATCCCCTCGCCGCCGGCACCGCAAGGAGAGCCATAGCACACATCCTTTTCCCTAGGCCTCTCTCCCGACCCCCATGTCTCTCCTCTAAAACCGCCCATGGAGCCATTGCTCGCCGCCGTTCGACGTGCCCGTGGCCAACGAGCTCCGAGAGACCTACCAGCTTGCCAGTTGGGACCGCCGTGTTCTCAGGAGCTTCTTCTCCAACAACTATGGCCTCATCTTCAGCAAGCCGAATGAATTGACGCCATCAATCTCGTCTGCAGTCACCGAACACCGGCTTCGATTCGTCGCGCTTCGACCTTCCTGGAACCATCTAGCAGTACCACGAGAACCGCAGTGAGCTACGCTACCGTAATACTCTCCCTTTCACCTCGCATCCTTCCTCTAGCCATCGTCCGGTGAGCTCAAGCACATCCCGCCGCCTTGGACAATGAGCACGTCAGTGCAGGCCTCCCTTAACCGAAATTTTCTGCCTGGCGTGCTCAAGGATCCCTGTAGATGCCGATGCACTTCTATCCCGTCTTCCCCGTGCGTTGTAGACACCCGCCACCAAGCTACTTCCGACGCCGCCGCTGGCCTCGGCCATGGTCGACCCTCCAGGTGTTCCCGCTCGCCCAACCATCTCCATTCGAAGCGGAGACAGCCTAGGAGCCCGTAGGAAGATTCACCGGCCGCTTTGGTCGCCGGAACAGGGCTCCCAAGCCCTCTGCCGTGGCGTATGCTCACCGGCGGCTAAACTCCGGTGTCTTTTCTTTTTATTTTTCTTTAGTGGGTCCCAATGTAAGTAAGTGAGAGGGTGGATAGGATTTTATTTTATTTTTTAGTGGGTCACACATGTAAGTGAGAGAGAGGGGTGAGAGAAAGATTTTTTTTCTTTTTTTGACTGGGTCCCACATGTAAGTGACACATGGAAGTAGAGGCAAACTGTTTAAAAAACGTCAGGTTGACGGTCAAACCCCTTTGACCGGACGGAAACGGAATGGAAGGACATTTCTGTAAGGTCACTTAACGGCGGAGGGGCAAATTTGAGCACGCTTTGAAATTAGGGGTATACCTGAGTAGTGGGTTCGAGTTAGGGACACAAATGTAAAAGACCCAATAAAATAGATAACTTGCGGGCTAACCCCCTAACTAAACTTGCCCAGTGGGCCTCCTACGGGCATAAGTCTGCCCGGTCATAACATCTCTCCCCGCCTGCGCAAACAGCTCGTCCTCGAGCCAAAACTCTGGGTAGTGCTGGCGGAACTCGTTGTGCTGCTCCCAAGTAGAGTCCTCCTCTAGAAGTCCAGCCCACTGAATCAACACGTACCACACCCCGCAACGTAGTTGGGCCTTCAATACCTTCTCTGGTTCCGGAAGGAGGCGCCTGTCGGAGGTCGGAGGAAGCGCTGGAGGGGCCGCAGGTGGCTCCCCACGAAAGGGCTTCAACAGCCCCACATGGAAGACGTCATGGATGTGGGCACCGGCCGGAATCTGAAGACAGTAGGCCACCTTCCCAATGCGCTCCAAGACAGCAAAGGGCCCGGCATAGCGAGGACCCATGTTATGCTTCGTGCATGGGTCCAGTTACTGAGTAGAGCAATGAAGGAGACGCAGCCACACCCAATCACCCACCGCGAACTCCACCTCGCGATGGTGGTCGTCGTAGTAGTGCTTGCCAGCTGCTGGGCCTGAAGGAGGCGTTGCTGGACCTTGGAAAGCATCTCTTCACGGCGCCACATAAGATCATCGGGCACATCCGTCAAAGCCGTCGTCAGATCAACCGGCAGTATGGGCGGGGGTGGCCTGCCGTAGACCACCTCAAATGGAGTGGCGCGTAGGGCGGATTGATAGGAGGTGTTGTAGCAGTACTCCGCCTACGAGAGCCAATCCACCCAAGCGCGAGGACGATCACCTGTGACACAACACAAATACATTGAAATCACCTTGTTGACAACCTCGGATTGTCCATCCGTCTGAGGATGGAAGGCCATGCTCAGGTGGAGCTTCACACCTGCCAACCGGAAGGGATCACGCCAGACATGTCCGGTGAACACCGGGTCCTAATCGCCGACGATCGAAGAGGGAAAACCATGAAGGCGGACAATACCGTCGAAGAAGGCACGGGCCACGGATGCAACAGGGTAGGGGTGACCGAGCGCGATGAAGTGAGCATACTTGGGAAGCGGTCGACCACCGTGAGAATGATCGATTTTCCGCCCACCTTGGGGAGGCCCTCGATGAAGTCCATGGAGATATCTGCCCAGACCTAAGACGACACCTCCAAGGGATGTAGCAGACTAGCCAACCATAGTGTCTCCATCTTGTTACGCTGGCTCATCACACAAGACCGTACCCAGTCGCGGACCAGGGCCCGATCACCTGGGATATAGAAGTCGGCGCAGAGACGATGGAGGGTTTTCTGCACACCCACATGACCCGGCGCTGTAGCGACCATGATTCCAATGAATCAAAGTCTCTGTGCTCAGTGTACTCCCTGGATCGGTATGCTAACACACACATTACTCGAGGATTTATAACAAAGATTGAATCACACTTTATTACATCAAAAGTCCTCGAAGAGGTAATATCCATTACACGAAAATGGCTGAAGGCCATCTAATAAAATAAACCGCCGAAGCTATGAAGAGTAGTTGAGTCCATCCAACTCCACGGCAAACATTGAGTGCATGACAATGACCTATCGCACCTTAATCATCGTCTGAAAATTCTGCAACAAGATACGTTGCAGCCATGTAGGTCAACACATTGAATATGCTGGCATGAACACACTGTAGCAAGAAATGATCAACAATGTCTACAATTATATGCATATTTGGCTGGTGGAGGCTGTAAGGTTTAGTTTTGCATAAAGCTAATTTTTTCCTACAACAAAGGAATAAATTTTATTTACTACTCAGTTTAATTAAGCAATATTGAGAGTGGGTCCTCCATCTCAATTCCCAAAATTACCAAAGTCGTTAATAACCCAACAAATTATATAAATAAAGTGTTGAGATTAGTCCATAATTCAAATACCAGGATACTCAAGATGTCCATAACCGGGACACGGCTACTCATGAATAGTTCGTACACTCTGCAGAGGTTTGTGCACTTTTCCCCACAAGACTCGATCACCTCCGTTTAATTTCTCACACTTCATGGTGTTTGAGAACCGGATGACCGAGACACAGTCTTTCAGAACCATTTACTCTTTACCCTGGGTAGACCGGTACACCTACTTTCCCCTACATCTGCTAGTCTACCACTCAAAGAGCTCACACAACATACTCAACTATGCTAGAGCCCATAATGGTTGGTGGCTGCATACGAAAGTTTCTAGGCATGAATGATATATGATCCCTTTGAGCCTGGGTGGCATTCCATAGGATAATCACACGGGTCCTCCGGGATTTCCTAGGACAACATGAGATTCTCTAGGTGCCATGCAACCAATCCACCCAGTGGTGTATCAAAGTTACCAGCTTAAACTTTCCCTTAGTTGTTATTACACTCACAACTTTCATGAAATCTCACATACCAAACCACGTCTACCAGCATGGCTAACCAATAAGTAAACAAGCGTATATTCCCTTGGGTTGATCTCAAGTCATTGGGTTCCTACCTCATGAACTACTAGCAATACCACATGTGATCAAGTCCTACTCATGTAATCTTTGAGGATAGAACTAATGCAATAAAACTGGGTATTGGAACGTATGATCAAAGTATGAACTTTTCTTGCTGACAATCTCTAAAATCTAGAGACTCGTAGTAGCACGCTTCGCACTCCGGGAATTCTATCGCAATCAAACAATAGCATACATAAGCAATCATGCAACAGAATCGAGGAACAGGTCTCGAAAGACTTCGAAAACAAACGAATAACTCTTGCAAAAGAAAACAATTTCTAATAGTACCAAAATTCAGTTAATTTGGCCTTATCAGAAAGTTTAGGTCAAGAGCTTCGATTTGCAAAAAGAATCAACTCAAACGGAGTTACGAAACTCAAGTTACGATCAAAAGAAGTTCAAACACAAATCTGTTTAAATTCAAATTTTAAAACTTTCAAAATCAAATTTGAGTTGCGTTACTGGAAAGATAAGATCAAAATGAAGAAATTGGTGTTGGTTTCATCTAATTCCGACTAACGAGTAAAAAGTAACGATCGTTTGAAAACCAAGGGTTGATCGGTAAAAACTTTAATCGCGGATAGGTCCCTGAAAAAATAACAGAAAAAGAAATCTCTAAACTGTGAACGTTTGTTTTCTGAAACTAAACAGCGGACGTTCGTTAAATAATAAAACCTAAAAAAACAAAACTAGGTTTTCCTAAAAAATGATCTAGGGTTTAAAAAACGTAAAATACAAACCGAAGAAAACCGGGTGGGTTTAATTACCTCGCGGTGGTTCGACGACGGGCGGTGGCTTCGGCTCCGGCGGTGGGTTGCGTCTCCGGCGGCGGGGCGGAGGCGCGGGGTGGCGGGGTGGTGCGAGGGGAAGGCGGCGGCTGGCTCGGTTCGGGACGGCGGGCGGGAGGCGGCAGTGGCGTGGCGCGGCGCTCGGGCAGTAGCGACTGCGGGGAGGCGAGTTGAGGAGGAGGAGGGGGCGGTCCTCGGCTTATAAAGCCCGGGGCTCGGCCCGGCTTTGCGGAAGGGGCGACGACGGCGGCCGTGGTTTAGCCGGACTCCGGCGAGTCCGGTTGCCGCACGGGACGGAGTCGGCGGCAAAACGGGCTGGTTCGGGCGGCTAGGCCTTTGGCCGAGTCGGCTCGGGCCAACGTTTTTTTTTTATAAATTCGCTCGAACGAAAAAAATTCATAAAAATATAAAAAAATCCTAAAAATTTCAGAAACAATTTTCCTCGTTCCCACCTAATATTTGGGACAAAGTGAACATTTTTCTGAAATAAAATGCCTAAAAATAAAATAACTTTTTAATGCAATTTTTTTAAAACAATAAAGTGCAAATAAAAACCCAATAAAATTATTTTTACTCAAAAATAAAATTCCAATATTTTTATTATGTTTTTGAAGAAGTCATATTGTCTTCTCTCATTTATTTTAAAATATTGCAAAATGAAAATTGGCAAAAATAATATTTGATCCAACCTCACTAATAAAATAATGAAGATAGTGGGTCCTCTTCAGGAAAACTTCCAACTCTCTCACGTGGGTCCTTGAGTTGCTTAAAGTTTTTGGATCAATTTTCAAATAAACCCAAATGCAGAAATGATCAAATGATGAATGCATATGAATGATCTATGTTAACATCCAAATTGAAAATTGGGATGTTACAAACCTACCCCCCCCCCTTAAGATGAATCTCGCCCTCAAGATTCAGGTTGGCTAGAAAATAGGTGTGGGTGGTCCTAGCGTAGATCATCCTCTCGTTCCCAGGTGGCTTCATTCTCTGTATGGTGACTCCACTGAACTTTGCAAAACTTGATGACCTTGTTGCGGGTAACTCTGTCAGCAAACTCGAGAATCTTAACGGGCTTCTCCTCGTAAGTCAGGTCGCTCTCTAGCTGAATTGCTTCCAGGGGCACGGTATATCGTAATGGAATATTGGCCATCTCTGCGTGACACTTCTTCAGCTGAGATACGTGAAATACGTCGAGAACTCCGGACAAAGTCTCGGGAAACTCTAGCTGATAAGCTACTTCTCCTCTGCGCTCCAAAACTTTGTACGGTCCCACAAATCTTGGTGCCAGTTTACCCTTAACTCCAAAATGTTTAACTCCCCGAAGCGGGGACACACGAAGATATGCTCTATCTCCAACTTCGTAGGTCACCTCCTTGCGTTTCGTATCTGCATAACTCTTCTGCCTGGACTGGGCTATCTTCAGTCTGTCGCGGATCAACTTGACCTTCTCTTCTGAATCTCTGATTAAATCAGGTCCAAATAACTATCGGTCTCCAATTTCATCCCATATCAACGGTGTTATGCACGTCCTTCCGTAGAAAGCCTCGAAAGGGGCCATTTACAGACTGGTTTGATAACTGTTGTTATATGAAAACTCTGCATAGGGCAAATTATCGTCCCAACTAGACCCGTAATCTAGTGCACAAGTTCTCAACATGTCCTCCAAAATCTGGTTGACTCTCTTTGTCTGTCCATCTGTCTATGGATGAAAGGTTGTGCTGAACTCTAGCCTCGTTCCCAAAGTCTCGTGCAACTGCTTCCAAAAAATAGAAATATACTGTGTTCCTCTATCTGATACAATGGTCCTCGGAACTCCATGCAGACATACAATACTGGTCATGTATATCTTGGCCTACTTCGCACTCGTGTAAGTGGTCTTTACATGGATGAAATGAGCTACCTTCATCAAACGATCAACTATAACCCATATGGAATCATGCCCTGAACGTGTCCTAGGTAGTCATGTGACGAAATCCATTCCAAGATTATCCCACTTCCATTTGGGTATTGGTAACGGCTGCAATAACCCTGGTGGTTTCTGATGTTCTTCTTTAACTCTCTGACAGACGTCAGATACTTCTACATACTCGGAAATGTCCTTCTTCATTCCGGTCCACCAGAAATTCTGCTTCAAATCCAAGTACATCTTGGTGTTGCCTGGGTGAATCGAATACGGTGAATCATGAGCCTCCTAGAGAATCAACTTCCTAATCTTAGGGTCATTGGGCACATAAATACGCTTTTCAAACCAAAGCATTTCGTACCCATCCTCATGAAATCCTTCTGCTTTTCCTTCATTCATTCTCTCCTTTATTTCTGCAATTTCTTTGTCCGTATTCTGGGCTTCCCGAATCCTTCCCAACACAGTGGACTGAATTTCCAATGTGGCAACATAACCTCCAGGGACTATTTCCAACTGCAAATCCCTAAGATCAACGGCTAACTACTAGGGTAAACCTCCGGATATGATTGTATTAGCATAACTCTTGCGACTTAGAGCATCTGCCACGACATTGGCTTTTCCTGGATGATAATGCAAACTCATGTCGTAATCCTTTATAAGCTCCAACCATATCATTTGCCTGAGGTTTAATTCCTTCTGCGTGAAGATATACTTCAAACTCTTATGATCTGTGTATACATCACAACGATTTTCAATAAGAAAATGCCTCCGGGTCTTGAGTGCGTGCACTACGGCGGCTAACTCCAAATCATGTGTGGCATAATTTATCTCATGTGGTCGAAGCTGACGTGAGGCGTATGACACAACTCTTCCATCTTGCATGAGAAGGCCTCCAAGTCCTTGACGAGAAGCGTCACAATACACTTGGAAATCTTTGCGGATATCTGGGAGAATCAGCACTAGGGTTGTAACCAAACATTTCTTCAACTCCTGAAAACAGGCCTCACACTCTTTGGTCCACTTATACTTAGTCTCCTTCTTCAACAACTCGCTCATGGGCTTCGCAATCTTTGAGAAATTCTCGATGAACCTCTGATAATATCCTGCGAGTCCAAGAAAACTGCGAATCTCGGCAACTGAGGTGGGTGCCTTCCATTCTGTGACTGCCTCAACCCTGGTGGGGTCCACGGCTATACCGTCTCCTGATATAACATGTCCAAGGAATCCAACTTTCTTCAACCAAAACTCACATTTGCTGAAGTTGGCATATAACGGATGTTCTCTGAGCTTCTCGAGAACTAAACGCAAATGTTCCTTGTGCTCCTCTTCATTCTTGGAGTATATCAATATATCATCAGTGAATACTACCACAAACTTATCTAGGAACTCCATGAATACCTTGTTCATCATACTCATAAAATTGGCCGGGGCGTTAGTCAAACCAAATGACATAACTGTATACTCATAAAGCTCGTACCTCGTGGTAAAAGTTGTTTTTGGTATGTCCTGTTTTCGGATCTTCAACTGATGATATCCAGATCGCAAATCAATCTGAGAGAATACCTTGGCTCCTTGTAACTGATCAAACAAATCATTGATCATCGGCAGAGGGTACTTATTCTTGATTGTCACCTCGTTCAGTGCACGATAATCAACAACCATTCTTAGGGAACCATCCTTCTTTTCAACTAAGAGCAATGGGCTCCCCATGGAGAAGAACTTGGTCGTATGTAACCCTTATTCATTAACTCCTTGATTTGCTTTTTGATCTCCTCCAGATCATTAGCAGGCATCTGGTATGGTCTCGTAGATATTGGTCCGGTGTCGGGTAACAGTTCAATCAGGAACTCGATGTCCCTGTCCGGTGGCATGGCGGGTAACTCCTCCGGGGACACATCGGGGTAATCCTTCACAACTGGCACTTCTTCCTAAACAACTCCCGAGAGTGCATTCACATGTGCTCTCCTGGGTGTGTGCCTCGACACATGCTTGATCCTCTTTCCTTCCGGGTGGTGAGAAGAATTGATCTACTAGCGCAGTCGATGTTTCCTCCAAACTTGGATAGCCAATCCATACCTATGATTGCATCCAAACCCTCGGATTCCAAAAGGATGAGATCCGTGGGAAATACATGTCTTCCAATGGTCAATGGCACTTGATAGCATCCTCGGCTAACCGTGTACTCTGCTCTAGGGGAACTTACTAACATAGGGGTCTTAAGGGCTACCGTTGGCAATTTATACTTTTCCACAAAACCGCTTGATATGTATGAATGCGATGCACCAGTGTCAAAAAGAACAAGGGCAGCAAATGCATTAATCAAAAATTTACCGACAACTGCGTCGGGTTGGTCGTGAATCTCCTCCACATTTACGTGGTTCACCTGTCCTCTAGTGAACGGGTTGGGCTTCTTTCCTGAGCTTCCATTGCCATTCCCATTCTTTGACTCAGGGCACTCAGTAGCATAGTGTCCGGTCTTCCCGCACTTGAAACAAGTAATGTGACTCGGATCCTTCTTGGCGGGTGTTGAGGGAGTGGTTCGGTTCTGATTGTTGCTTCCTCCATTCCCGTTGCCATTCCTGGTACCACTATGGTTGGGTGCATTCCCTCCATTATTAGAATGGCCTCCATGGTTATGAGTGGGATTGTTATGTCCTCCTGAGTATGGAGTATAGCGGGGCTTTTGCTGGGCTCCAGAACTAAATTTCCCAGCTCCATACTTCCTCTTGCGGTTATCAATCTGTTGCTGCTTTCCTTCAATCATGATGGCCTTGTCCACTAGCTCTTGATAGTTGTTGTAGGTTTCTAGCATTAGCTGCATACTCATCTCATCATTGAGTCCTTCTAGAAACTTCTCCTGCTTCGGAGCGTCAGTGGCCACATCATCTGGCGCATAGCGAGCTAACTGCCTAAAGTTATCCACGTACTGCCCTATAGTACGGTTTCCTCGGCGCAAGTTGCAAAACTCACGCTTCTTCAGGATCATGGCTCCAGCTGAGACATGCGCGGTACAGAATGCTTGCTAAAACTGATCCCAAGTAATTGCATCAAGTGGATAGGTGGCGGCCCCTCAAGCTGATGTGCAGCAAAACGCACTCTCTCTGCATCTGTGCATCCTGCAATTGCTAGCTCTCTGTCCATCTTGCAGAGCCAGTCATCCGCAACAATCGGCTCGGTGCTACTAGAGAACACCGACGGTTGCAACCTTAAGAACCGGGTCAAGTTGTCATGGGGAGGCAGAGGTGGATTGTTGTTGTTGTTGTTCTGATTCTGGACAAGTAGTTGCACCAACGTGTTCCACTACTGGATCAACTGGGTGAGCTCAGGGGGAAACTCAAATCCGGGCTCACGTCTCGGAGGCATCTGAGGGGTTTAGAGGGGAGAGATAAGAATAGAATGAAGTCTATGTGAAATCACTACCCATATGCACATGAGACAAACAATTTCATATCATATCACTCAACTCAATCAAGATCATACAAAAGATCCTATTAGAAAGCTAGCGAACGATTCTAAATACTTAGATTAATACTAAGGATTTCAAGGTGGTCATCTAATCACTATCATCTGAGGACTCCATGATATCTGCTCCATCTTCGTCTTCACAATTACTTTCATCACTGTCGGTGTCGTCTATCAGAATGTAGTTTTCCGGGTGAATGCCCATCTTTGGTTCCGGCTTCACTATGCTGGTTCCATTCTTCTTCTTCAGTGCTTCATTCTGCTCCAATAATACGGCGATTTCCTCTTCATATCCATCTCGCACTATCTTGATTTCTTCTTCCAGCTCCACGTTCCGGGTTATAACCATGTTGGTTTTCTGCATAAGTACGCACATCTGGTTCTCGTAGTGTCGAATGTGTTGGTCTATCTCCTAGATGTATGGTGCAATGGATCCATCCTTCCTGGTGCGAAGCATCTCCCATTGCTCGTCTCGACGTCCACAAATCTGGTAGATGGTGTCTTCAAGATCCTTGTTGTAGACTTCACGTATGCGCCCAAACGTGATGTGAGCTGCCATACTCTTTCCCAAGCTCCACGTCGGTGCGTCAAAGGCAAGCTCAAGTGGTTCCGTGAATGGTGCAATAGTCCTCCCAGAAAAACTAACTTTGATCTTCCAGCACTCCTCTTCCGGTGATGTTGCATAGAGATCTCCAGTGATACTTGGTATTCCAATGTGTAAGTACCTAGTGACTTCCTTCAAGTGTCTACCGAAAGGGGTGTCATCGTCTGGCTGAGTGAACTTGCTCCCTGGGTCTGACATCTATAGATTAGAAAGAAAGAAGAATTAAAATGAGCGGGGAAGAAGTAAAATGAGTAGAGAAGAACACCATGTGGCTTATCCTAGTGGTCGCGTCCTACAGTCAATGTGTGCTCTAATACCATCTTTTAGCGACCACGATTCCAATGAATCGAAGTCTCTGTGCTCGGTGTCATCCCTGGATCGGTATGCTGACACACACAGTACTCGAGGATTTATAACAGAGATTCAATCACACTTTATTACATCGGAAGTAATCGAAGAGGCAATATCCATTACACGAAAATGGCTGAAGGCCATCTAATAAAATAAACTTAGGAAGCTATGAAGAGTAGTTGAGTCCATCCAACTCCACGGCAAACATTGAGTGCATGACAACGACCTATCGCACCTTAATCTTCGTCTGAAAACTCTACAACATGATACGTTGCAGCCATGTAGGTCAGCGCATTGAATATGCTGGCATGAACACACTGTAGCAAGAAACGACGAAAAATGTCTACGACTATATGCATATTTGACTGGTGGAGGCTGTAAGGTTTAGTTTTGCATAAAGCTAATTTTTTCCTACAACCAAGGAATAAATTTTATTTACTACTTAGTTTAATTAAGCAATATTGAGAGTGGGTCCTCCATCTCAATTCCAAAAATTACCAAAGTCATTAATAACCCAACAAGTTAATTAAATAGAGTGTTGAGATCAGTCCATAATTCAAATACCAGGATACTCAAGATATCCATAATCGGGGACACGGCTACTCATGAATAGTTTGAACACTCTGCAGAGGTTTGTGCACTTTTCCCCACAAGACTCGACCGCCTCCGTTTAATTTCTCGCACTGCATGATGTTTGAGAACCGGATGACCAAGACATAGTCATTTCAGAACCATTTACTCTTTACCCTGGGTAGACCGGTACACCTACTTTCCCCTACATCTGCTAGTCTACCACTGAAAGATCTCACACAACATACTCAACTATGCCAGAGCCCATAATGGCTTGTGGCTGCACACGGAAGTTCCTAGGCATGAATGATATATGATCCCTTTGAGCCTGGGTGGCATTCCATAGGATAATCACACGGGTCCTCCAGGATTTCCTAGGACAACATAGGATTCTTCAAGTGCCCTGAAACCAATCCACCCAGTGGTGTATTGAAGTTACCACCTTTAACTTTCCCTTAGTTGTTATTACACTCACAACTTTCATGAAATCTCACATACCAATCCATGTCTACCATCATGGCTAAGCAATAAATAAACAAGCGTATATTCCCTTGGGTTGATCTCAAGTCATTGGGTTCCTACCTCATGAACTACAAGCAATACCACATGTGATCAAGTCCTACTCATGTAATCTTTGAGGATAGAACTAATGCAATAAAACTGGGTATTGGAAAGTATGATCAAAGTATGAACTTTCCTTGCTGACGATCTCTGAAACCTAGAGACTCGTAGTAGCACGCTTCGCACTCCGGGAATTCTATCGCAATCAAACAATAGCATACATAAGCAATCTTGCAACATAATCGAAGAACATATCTCGAAAGACTTTGAAAACAAACGAATAACTCTTGTAACAGAAAACAATTTCTAACGGTACCAAAATTAAGTGAATTTGGCCTTACCAGAAATTATAGGTCAAGAGCTTCGATTTGCAAAAACAATCAACTCAAACGGAGTTACGAAACTCAAGTTACGATCAAAAGAAGTTCAAACACAAATCTGTTTGAATTCAAATTTTAAAACTTTCAAAATCAAATTTGAGTTGCGCTACAGGAAAGATAAGATCAAAACGAAGAAATTGGAGTTGGTTTCATCTAATTACGGCTAACCAGTAAAAAGTAACGATCGTTTGAAAACCAGGGGCTCATCGGTAAAAACTTTAATCGTAGATAGGTCCCTGAAAAAAATAACAGAAAAAGAAAATTCTAAACTGCGAACGTTCGTTTTCTGAAACTAAACAGCGGACGTTCGTTAAATAGTAAAACCTAAAAAAACAAAACTAGGTTTTCCTAAAAAACTATCTAGGTTTAAAAAAACCAGAAATAAAAACCGAAGAAAACCGGGCGGGTTTTTATACCTCGCGGTGGTTCGACGACGGGCGGAGGCTTGGGCTCCGGCGGCAGGGCGGCAGTGCGGGGTGGCGGGGTGGTGCGAGGGGAAGGCGACCACTGGCACGGCACGGGACGGCGGGCGGGAGCCGGCAGCGGCGCGGCGTGGCGCTTAGGCGGCGGCTACTACGGGGAGGCGAGGAGACGGCGGGGCTCGGCGCGATGGCGGGCGGTGGCGGCGGTGTCGGGTTGAGGAGGAGGAGGGTGTCGGGTCCTCGGCTTATAAAGCCCGGGGCTCGGCCCTGCCTTGGGGAAGGGGCGACGGCGGCGGCCATGGCTTAGCCGGACTCCGGGGAGTCCGGTTGCTGCACGGGACGGAGGCGGCGGGGAAACGGGCTAGCTCGGGTGGCTCGGCCTTCAGCCTAGTCGGCTCGGGCCAAAGTTTTTTTTTTTGATAAATTCGCCCGAACGAAAAAAATTCATAAAAATATTTTAAAAATCCTAAAAAATTCAGAAACAATTTTCCTCGTTCCCACATGATATTTGGGACAAAGTGAACATTTTCTGAAATAAAAATGCCTAAAAATAAAATAACTTTTCAACGCAACTTTTTTAAAACAATAATCTGCAAATAAAATCCAATAAAAATTATTTTTACTCAAAAATTTAATTCCAATATTTTTATTATGTTTTTGAAGAAGTCATATTATCTTCTCTCATTTATTTTAAAATATTGAAAATGAAAATTGGCAAAAAAATAATATTTGACAACCTCACTGATAAAATAATAAAGATAATGGGCCCTCTTCAGGAAAACTTCCAACTCTCTCACGTGGGTCCTTGAGTTGCTTAAAGTTTTTGGATCAATTTTCAAATAAACCCAAATGCAGAAATGATCAAATGATGAATGCATATGAATGATCTATGTTAACATCCAAATTGAAAATTGGGATGTTACAGGCGCCCATGACGGAGCTACCCGTCGGCGAGGCGCCACGGCTCCTCCAGCTCACCGTAGACAGCTGGTGCTGAAGGAGGAGCGCGTCTGGCGAGGCCGCAGTCGCCCCGTTGATGTCGGTGAGGAGGGAGAAACTAGGCCTCGAGCGGATGCAGAACGCCGCCCCCTCGAAGTCGTCGACGGCAGTGTCGTGGTTGGCGTCGCGGCGAGAGAGGGCGTCGGTCACGGTGTTAAGGCAGCCCGGTCAATACTCGATGATGAAGTTGAAGCCGAAGACTAATGTTGCAGCACGGTCGAGATCCTCTGGTCCAACAAGAACTTGAGGCTGTAGTGGTCCGTGCGAATTCGGAAAGACCGACCCCACAGATAGGGCCGCCAATGGCGCACGGCCTGCACCAAGCCAATGAGCTCTCGCTCATAAGCTGCGAGCTTAAGATGGCGTGCGGCGAAGGACCTACTAAAGAAAGCGAGGGGTCCATGGCCCGGATGAAGGACGACGCCGAACCCCGCATCGGAAGCGTCGAAGTCCATGATGAACGGTTGGTCGAAGTCCGGCATCTGAAGGACAGGACCTATCGTGAGGGCCCCCTTGAGGGCCTCGAAAGCCACGGTCGCCTCCTCATCCCAGGCAAAGGCGTGGCCATGTAGCAAGCGCGTAAGTGGAGACGCGATGAGGCCGAACTACTGGATAAATTTCGGGTACTACCCCGCGAGGCCCAGAAATCCGCGAAGAGCCCACGGGGAATGTGGGGTCGGCTAGGCGGCGACTGTCGCCACATTGTCGATGTCCGTGGCCACCCCCTCGGCCGAGATGACGTGTCCGAGGTAGGCGACAAAAGGCGTCCCGAACGAGCACTTCGATCGCTTAATATGAAGATGATGCGCTCGATGCTCATTGAAGACGATGGCGACGTGCTGAAGGTGCTCCACCCACGAGGCGATGTAGATAAGAATATCATCAAAGAAAATGAGCACAAACAGGCGCAAGTAGGAGCGGAGGACGTCGTTCATCAGAGCCTAAAAAGTCGCCGGTGCATTGGAGAGACCAAACGGCATGACCAAGAACTCGAAGTGGCCGTGATGAGTCCGAAACGCCGTCTTGGAGATATCATCCGGGTTCATGCGCACCATGTGGTAACCCGATCGAAGATCGAGCTTAGTGAAGAATCGTGCCCCATGTAGCTCATCTAGGAGCTCATCGGCCAGAGGGATAGGGAACTTGTCCTTAAGTGTCAGGGCATTAAGGGCGCGGTAGTCGATGCAGAAGCACCACGTGTCGTCTGACTTGCGGACGAGGAGGACCGGCATGGAGAACGGCGATGTGGAGATCCGGATGATGCCCGCAGCGAGCATGAGCGCGCACTGCCACTCCAGCTCGTCCTTCTGCAGCTGTGGATAGCGGTATGTGATACGTCTCCAACGTATCTATAATTTTTTATTGTTCCATGCTATTATTTATGAAGTCTTGGATGTTTAATGGGATTTATCATTCACTTTTATATCATTTTTGGGACTAACCTACTAACCCAAAGGCCCAGTCCAGATTGCTGTTTTTTTTGCCTATTTCAGGGTTTTGCAAAAAAAGAATATCAAACGGAGTCCAAACGGAATGAAACCTTCGCGAGAGATATTTTTGGAGAAAATCACGCACGCGGAGCTTGAGAACCACGTCAGGGGATCGACGGCCGGCCCACGAGGGTGGGGGCGCTGCTACCTCTTGAGCTTGCGTTGTATTCCCTCGAAGAGGAAAGGGAGATGCAGCACAGTAGCGTAAGTATTTCCCTCAGTTTTTGAGAACCAAGGTATCAATCCAGTAGGAGACCACGCGCCAGTCCCTCGTACCTGCACAAACAAATAAGAACATCGCAGCCAACACGATAAGGGGTTGTCAATCCCTTTACAGTCACTTACGAGAGTGAGATCTGATAGAGATGATAAATATATTTTTGGTATTTTTGATTTAATAAAACAGCAAATAAAAGCAAGAAAAGTAAAGTAGATGTAGATTTATATGTTGAGAATAGACCTGGGGGCCATAGTTTTCTCTAGTGGCTTCTCTCATGATAGCGACATTCTACGGCGGGTAAGCAAATTACTGTCGAGCAATTGATAGAAAAGCGAATAATTATGAGACTATCTAGGCATGATCATTGTATATAGGCATCACGTCCGAGACAAGTAGACCGAAACGATTCTGCATCTACTACTATTACTCCACACATCGACCGCTATCCAGCATGCATCTAGTGTATTGAGTTCATACGAACAGAGTAACGCTTTAAGAAAGATGACATGATGTAGAGGGATAAACTCAAGCAATATGATGAAAACCCCATATTTTTATCCTCGATGGCAACAATACAATATGTGCCTTGCTGCCCCTACTGTCACTGGGAAAGGACACCACAAGATTGAACCCAAAGCCAAGCACTTCTCCCATTGCAAGAACTATAGATCTAGTAGGCCAAACCAAACCAATAATTCGAAGAGACTTGCAAGGATATTATGAGCACACATAAAAAGTTCAGAGAAGAACCAAATATCTTTCAAAGATAACCTTGATCATAAACTCACAATTCATCGAATCTCGACAAACACACCGCAAAAAGAGATTACATCCAATAGATCCCCTCGAAGACTGAGGAGAACTTTGTATTGAGATCCAGAGAGAGAAGAAGCCATCTAGATACTAGCTATGGACCCGAAGGTCTGTGGTAAACTACTCACAACTCATGGTTAGGGCGATGATGATGATGATGATGAAGGCCTCCGTGATGGATCCCCCTCCCGGAAAAGGCTCCAAGATGGGATCTCCACGGGAACAGAAGCTACGGCGGTGGAATTAGGGTTTTCTCTCTGCGTATGGAGTTTCTGGGGTACGTAGGTATATATAGGAAGAAGGAGGGCACCGGGGGCCACACGGGCCAGCCTCGAGGCAGGGGGCGCGCCCCCCACTCTCGAGGGCAGGCCTTCCGTCCCCTGACTTGGTCCTGAAGTTTCCCGAGCGTGATTTTCTCCAAAAATATCTCTCGCGAAGGTTTCATTCCGTTTGGACTCCGTTTGATATTCCTTTTCTGCAAAACCCTGAAATAGGCAAAAAAAAACAGCAGTCTGGACTGGGCCTTTGGGTTAGGTTGTTAGTCCTAAAAATGATATAAAAGTGAATGATAAAGCCCATTAAACATCCAAAACTTCATAAATAATAGCATGGAACAATAAAAAATTATAGATACGTTGGAGACGTATCAAGCATCCCCAAGCTTAATTCCTGCTCGTCCTCGAGTAGGTAAATGATAAAGAAAGAATTTTTGATGTGGAATGCTAACCAATATAGTTTTTTCAATGTAATTCTCTTAATTGTGGCATGAATGTTCAGATCTGAAAGATTCAAGACAAAAGTCTATATTGACATAAGAAATAGCAATACTTCAAGCAATACTAACAAAGCAATCATGTCTTCTCAAAATACTATGGCTAAAGAAAGTTATCCCTACAAAATCATATAGTGTTGGCTATGCTCCCTTATTATCACACAAAAATATTCATATCATGCACAACCCCGATTTCAGCCAAGCATTTGTTTTCATGCTCTATCTTTTCAAACCTTTCAACTTTCACGTAATACATGAGCGTGAGCCGTGGACATAGCACTATGGGTGGAAAAGAGGTGGTTGTTGAGAAGACAATAAGGAGGGAGATAGTCTCACATCGACTAGGCGTATTAATGGGCTATGAAGATGCCCATCAATAGATATCAATGTGAGTGAGTAGGGATTGCCATGCAACGGATGCACTAGAGCTAAATATGAATGAAAGCTCAACAAAAGAAACTAGTGGGTGTGCATCCAACTTGCATGCTCACGAAGACCTAGGACATTTGAGGAAGCCCATCGTTGGAATATACAAGCCAAGTTCTATAGTGAAATTCCCACTAGTATATGAAAGTGACTAAGCATGAGACTCTCTACAATGAAGGACATGGTGCTACTTTGAAGCACAAGTGTGGAAAAAGATAGTAGCAATTGTCCCCTTTTTTCTTTTCCCTTTTTTTTCTTTTTTTTTCTCTTTTTTTTGGGCCTTCCTTTTTTTCTTTGGTCTTTTTTTTGCGGAGGGGCTTTATAGATTCAACCTTTCCTCCAATGGGACAATGCTCTAATAATGTTGATCATCACACTTTCATTACAACACTAAGTTACAACTCGATACTACAACAACAAAGTATGACTCTATATGAATGCCTCCGACGGTGTACCGGTATGTGCAATGAAACAAGAGTGACATGTATAAAAAAATGTGCATGGTGGCTTTGCCACAAATACGATGTCAACTACATGATCATGCATGGCAATATGACAATGTGATGCGTGTCATATAAACAGAACGGTGGAAAGTTGCATGGTAATATATCTCGAAATGGCTATGGAAATGCCATGATAGGTAGGTATGGTGGCTGTTTTGAGGAACAATATGGTGGCTGTTTTGAGGAAGGATATATAATGGGTTTATGGCACCGGCGAAAGTTGTGCGGTACAAGGGAGGCTAGCAACGGTGGAAGGGTGAGAGTGTGTATAATCCATGGACTCAACTTTAGTCATAAGAACTTATATACTTATTGCAAAAATTTATGAGTCATCAAAACAAAGCAATCAACGCATGCTCCTAGGGGGGAGGTTGGTAGGAGTTAACCATCACGCGCCCCCGACCTCCACACAAAGGTTGGCACTCTACAAATACCTCATGCTTTAACTTAGTCACACAACGGTTCACCATACGTGCATGCTACGGGAATCAATAACCTTAACACAAGTATTTCTCAATTTCATAATAACTCCACTAGCATGACTCTAATATCACTATCCTCATGTCTCAAAACAATTATCAAGCATCCAACATCTCTTTCTATTCAATGCACTTGATGTGAATTTTTTTACTACATTGACATTGGATGTTTATCATGTGAAGACTAGTTTCTTTAGACTAAACACTTTACCATGCTATTTTAATAGACTCTCAAATAGAAATAAGTGAAGCATGAGAGTTCAACAATTTCTACAAAATATTACCACCACCGCGCTCTAAAAGATATAAGTGAAGCGCTAGAGCAAAAACTATTCAACTCAAAAGATATAAGTGAAGCACTACGGGAAACAACTAATTTGCCGTCAGTAGGCAACTTTGCCGTCAGCATTTCATCGGGCAAGACGGCAAAGAAAGGGTTTGCCGTCATCAGCAGACGGCAAAGAAAAACTGACGGCAAAGAGCACACTTTGCCGTCTGCGATAGAAAACACAGACGGCAAAATCTTTGCCGTCTGTGTTTTATACTACAGACGGCAAAATATACACTTTGCCGTCTGTAATCAAAAATTGTAGACGGCAAAGATTTTTGCCGTCTGTTATTTTTATTGCAGACGGCAAAGAATGCTCTTTGCCGTCTGTAATAAAAATAACAGACGGCAAATCAAGAAGCACACTACGCGGATCGATCCCACAGATCGATGACGTGTCTGCCCGTCCAAACCCACCAGCCCCACCTATCTATCCTGACACACGCACTACAAGCCAGGCCCACCCACCCACCCATTAACCCACGCCCCACCGCACCCACCCACGCACACCACACACCACACAACACATCCCGCACCCCTCCACCCATCGATCCAATCCATGGCCGGCGCTGGCGAGCAGGGAGGCCGCGGCCCCGCCTCCAGTCCCCACCGGCGCGGGCGGCCCTCCTCCAGTCCCCACCGGCGCAACACATCCCGCACCCCTCCACCCAACGATCCAATCCA
>LR738711.1:613874451-613897332 GCA_902687465.1 Secale cereale
CCATCGATCCAATCCATGGCCGGCGCTGGCGAGCAGGGAGGCCGCGGCCCCGCCTCCAGTCCCCACCGGCGCGGGCGGCCCTCCTCCAGTCCCCACCGGCGCAACACATCCCGCACCCCTCCACCCATCGATCCAATCCATGGCCGGCGCTGGCGAGCAGGGAGGCCGCGGCCCCGCCTCCAGACCCCACCGGCGCGGGCGGCCCTCCTCCAGTCCCCACCGACGCGGGCGCCCCCGCCTCCAGTCGCCACCGGCCCCGCCTCCAGTCGCCACCGGCCCCGCCTCCCGTCGCCACCGGAGCGGCCGGCCCTTTCCATCGCGCGTCGGCTCCACTGTGCCGGCCCGGTGCACCTCCAGCGCGGACTGCCCCGCCTCCAGTCGCCTCTGGCGCACCGGCTCGTCCACCATCGCCTCCGCTGTGCAAGCAGGGCCGGGCGGCCGCGGGATCCTCCTTCTCCATCCTGCCGCGGACCTCTCCTCGTCTGCGCTCACGCTCGACGGACTCGTCTACATCGTCTTTGGGCGAGCTGTGGCCATGGCAGGGGAATGGCGCCCTCCACCCGAGCTCCAAGTTCTCCGCCGCCGGGTTCCACGACCACCCTGCTTCCCCGACCACCTGATCTGGCTGCCCTCTATCTTTGGTCATGGCGGCCCTCCCTGCTAGGCGATGTGCAGCGCCTGGACTTCGAGGTCCACGGTGACGATGCAGTGAAGAAGAAGACCAGGGACCGGATTGCTTTTTAATCTTTAGTTCTAGGGTGCTTTATGTAATACGTGAGGACTGCTATAGGATTTGTGCTAATGGTAGGGTCCTCTGTGTAAATTTGTATCCACAAGTTGACTAATGCAATCTCTGGGCCCTTCCGTGCCTTTCCTGTTAAAAAAACAAGCAGTTCAAAAAAAGTGATGTATATGATTTTTCCTATGTTTCTTTAACCTGTGCATTGTTGGTTTAATTAATTTTTTTACAAAAAATCTTTGCCGTCTGTGGCATTTTGAGGCTGACGGCAAAGAACGAGTATAGCTGACGGCAAAGATAATTTTCTTTGCCGTCTGTTAACAAATTGGCTGGCGGTAAAACATGAGTTTGGCTGACGGCAAAGACTTTGCCGTCTGGCTGATGAAAAGCTGACGGCAAAGTATTCTTTGCCGATTATATGTTGCCGTCTGAGTTTGTCGTCTGCTTCCTGACGGCAAAATCTTTGCCGTCTAGATTTAGGTCTTTGCCGTCTGTAATCCACAGACGGCAAATTAACTGTTTCCTGTAGTGAAGCACATAGAGTGTTCTAATAATTTCTAGGGCATATTTAACTCTCTCAAATAGGTGTGTCCAGAAACGATGATTGTGGCAAACTAACAAGCAAAAACTCAAATTATACAAGATGCTCCAAGAAAAACACATAGCATGTTGCGAATAAAAATATAGCTCCAAGTATAGTTACCGATGGATGAAGACGAAGGAGGGGACGACTTCCCGGGGCATCCCCAAGCTTAGGCTTTTGATTATCTTGAATTTACTTGGGGTGCCATGGGCATCCCCAAGCTTAGGCCTTTGCTAAAACATGTGACAAACACATATAAGTCTAACATACTTCCTATGCATAGGCATTTTAAAAGCAAACAAAATAGCAAGGCAAGCAAAATCTAGCGTATGCAAGGAAGAAGAAAGAAACAAGATCAATCTCAACATGAAGGGAGGTAATTTAGTAACATGAAAATTTCTACAACCATATTTCCCTCTCTCATAATAATAATTGCATGTAGGATCGTAAGCAAATTCAACAATATAGCTATCACATACCATATTCTCAACACGATCCACATGCATGCGAAGTTGACACTCTTCCAAAATAGTGGGATCAACATTAACTAAAGTCATGACCTTTCCAAACCCACTTCAATATTGTTGCAAACATTATTATCAATCTCATATTCATCATTGGGCTTAAATAAATTTCCAAGATCATAAGAAGACTCACCCAATCATGATCATTGCAACAAGTAGTGGACATAGTAATACTAGCATCCCCAAGCTTAGGGTTTTGCATATTATTACCACAATTGACATTAGTAGAATTTATAATAACATCATTGCGATCGTGATTTTTACTCAAGGAGCTATCGTGAATCAATTTATGTTTTTCTTTCAATATTTCGTCACAATTTTCAGATTCACAAATTTCAAGCAAAACCCCATAAAGATAATCTAGTGCAGTCAACTCACTAGCAATAGGTTCAACATAATTGGATCTCTTAAAGAGATTAGAAAGTGTATGAGGATCCATACTTTAGCAAGCGAAGATGCAAGCTAATTGAGGGCACATAGCACACAAGCAAACGAGAGTCAAGCGAACGGAAAACACACGGCAGAAGGAGGGCAAATAAAATGGCAAGGGTGAAGTGGGGGAGAGGAAAACGAGAGGCAAATAAATGTAATGCGAAGGATAAGGGTTTGTGATAGGTACTTGGTATATGATTTTTGCGTAATCCTCCCCGGCAACGGCGCCATAAATTCTTCTTGCTACCTCTTGAGCTTGCGTTGTATTCCCTCAAAGAGGAAAGGGAGATGCATCACAGTAGCGTAAGTATTTTCCTCAGTTTTTGAGAACCAAGGTATCAATCCAGTAGGAGACCACGCGCCAGTCCCTCGCACCTGCACAAACAAATAAGAACTTCGCAGCCAACACGATAAGGGGTTGGCAATCCCTTTACGGTCACTTACGAGAGTGAGATCTGATAGAGATGATAATTATATTTTTGGTATTTTTGATTTAATAAAACAGCAAATAAAAGCAACAAAAGTAAAGTAGATGTAGATTGATATGTTGAGAATAGACCCGGGGGCCAAAGTTTTCTCTAGTGGCTTCTCTCATGATAGCGACATTCTACAGCGGGTAAACAAATTACTGTCGAGCAATTGATAGAAAAGCGAATAATTATGAGACTATATAGGCATGATCATTGTATATAGGCATCACGTCCGAGACAAGTAGACTGAAACGATTCTGCATCTACTACTATCACTCCACACATCGACCGCTATCCAGCATGCATCTAGTGTATTGAGTTCATACGAACAGAGTAACGCTTTAAGAAAGATGACATGATGTAGAGGGATAAACTCAAGCAATATGATGAAAATCCCATCTTTTTATCCTCGATGGCAACAATACAATACGTGCCTTGCTGCCCCTACTGTCACTGGGAAACGACACCGCAAGATTGAACCCAAAGCCAAGCACTTCTCCCATTGCAAGAACTATAGATCTAGTAGGCCAAAACAAACCAATAATTCGAAGAGACTTGCAAGGATATTATGAGCACACATAAAAAGTTCAGAGAAGAACCAAATATCTTTCATAGATAACCTTGATCATAAACTCACAATTCATCGGATCTCGACAAACACACCGCAAAAAGAGATTACATCGAATAGATCTCCTCGAAGACCGAGGAGAACTTTGTATTGAGATCCAGAGAGAGAGAAGAAGCCATCTAGATACTAGCTATGGACCCGAAGGTCTGTGGTAAACTACTCACAACTCATGGTGAGGGCGATGATGATGATGATGATGAAGGCCTCCGTGATGGACCCCCCCTCCCGGAACAGGCTCCAAGATGGGATCTCCACGGGAACAGAAGCTACGGCGGTGGAATTAGGGTTTTCTCTCTGCGTATGGAGTTTCAGGGGTACGTAGGTATAAGTAGGAAGAAGGAGGGCACCAGGGGCCACACGGGCCAGCCTCGAGGTAGGGGGTGCGCCCTGGGAAGGGGGGCGCGCCCTCCACCCTCGAGGGCAGGCCTTCCGTCCCCTGACTTGGTCGTAAAGTTTCCCGAGCATGATTTTCTCCAAAAAAATATCTCTCGCGAAGGTTTTATTTCGTTTGGAATCCGTTTGATATTCATTTTCTGCAAAACCCTGAAATAGGCCAAAAAAATAGAAATCTGGACTGGGCCTTTGGGTTAGTAGGTTAGTTGTAATGCCTAGGATGGGACTATATCTCCTACGTGTCGAGGCACGACTTAGAGACATAACCCCATGCTGGAATGATCGCAAGTTTGGTATCTTTGCACAACTCATGTAAAAGATGGGGATGGAAAACATAAAATAGTTGGCTTACACTCCCCACGTTACACAAATATATTACATGTTCAAATCAACATTCAATAAAACATCACAGCCCTTCTAAGGGTAAAATCCAAATGACAAGATACCAAACATAATTTAAATCCACAGGTCGGATCGAATCCTAGTAGAAGTTCCACTACTGATCATCAGGATAACGAACATAGTATCGACTACGCTCCTCGTCGTACTCCCAGTCTAGCTCGGTGCCATCACCTGGATAGCTCACCATCGGACCTGCATCTGGTGTGGTGAAGTAACTGTGAGCCACAGAGGACTCAGCAATCCCGTTCCCAGGTAACATGACTATATAAGCCTTGGGTGAGGATAAGGCTGAAGAAGAGAATAAGAGTCTGCAGCAGCAACTAGCACTAGCTTACGTAAAAGAGAGCGAGAAGAGAAGAGCCTCGGTCGAGAGATGATCACGAAGTGATCCTAGCTACAACACATCAAACATAACCCCACCGTGTTCATCTCCCGAATCCCTTTCGGAAAATGACAGTCACGGTACGCACGCTGGTAGTTTATTGGAACATGGTGTCAAGTTTTCTACAACCGGATATTAACAAGCTCCCATCTGCCACATAACCGCGGGCACGGCTTTCGAAAGTTCATAACCCTGCAGGGGTGTTCCAACTTGGCCCATGACAAGCCCACGATCCGCGGAGTCGCAACTCCAAGGTGGGAAGACCCGAGTATTCTCGGAATCCCGTGCTCAAGATACTCCGAACTAAGGTAAGACTAATCCAGCAAATCCTCCCGGCGTGCCGACACCCTGATAGTAGCCACGCGTATCTCGTCTCAGGCCACGACCGGATGGGCGATTCTACAGGTGTATACCAGATACCTCGGGTTTCTCCAAGGCGGCCCCGCAGAACCCCCGTTTCGGACCAACACTCATGTGGAGCACTGGCCCGGGGTTGTTGATTAAGAAAGAGGGTTAATTACTCCCTATGCAAGTTTATTTAGTTATTAGGCAAATAGTACCAAAGTTGGGACTAGCTGGAAAAGACTTAGCACTTAGCGGTTTATCGAGGGGGTCCCATCACCCCAACCGTGTTAGGAACGCATAATCAAGGAACATAACACCGGCTTAAACGGTTCCTAGCGGCATGAGTGGAACAAATCACCAAGCAAAAGGCTTAGCCTTCCACCCATTGCCAATATATAGATTATTTCCTTTAAGCATTTATATAGTGTGATATAACCCAACAAAACTTCAACATGAAGCAAGCATCTTCAATCTTCACCTGCAACTAGCAATGCTATAAGAGGGGCTGAGCGAAGCATACTTAGCCATTCAACGGTTTGCATAGGTGGGGTGGTTAAACAGATTCATGGTTACCAGTAGGAGGCTGACAGGAAAGAAATGGGCAACGAGGCAAAACTAGAGAGCGAGACTACTAGCAATAGGCAAAGATAGTAATGTTATCGGGGTTCGGTCATCTTGCCTGAAGAGTTGTCGTTCGGATCGTAAGAGGGGTCCTCGTGCTCAACCTCGGTAGTAACCTCGTGCTCGTACTCGTACTCGGTCTCAGCTTCCGGCTCTAAACAATACAACCACACAAGGCACGAATCAACAAGATGCAATGCGCACACAAAAATGATGGATGCATGATTGATGCACTAAGGGAGCACACGGAGCACGGAAAATAGCACTCAAGCAAAAAGCTTCAAAACATGATAACAATAGGATATTATGAAGCTACACGGAAAATAAATCAAGTTTCATATAAGACTCGCTGAAAACGGCGCTACGGGCTAAAAGTTATTCCCGAAACAAGAAATATGCACAAGCTGAAAATTACAGCCACATAGCAACTTTGGAGCACTAGATAAATAAGCTACAGCACTCAAACATCATGGCAAAGAGCATGATCATAAACTAGACATATTCTACAGCAAATAAGTCCATTGGTGCACCCCCAAAGGAGCCACGGATCAATAGCAACAAGCTTGGACATATTGAACTTGACAACAAAATCCTGACAGCAGTATTTTGTTGCAACTTTGGAGCAAAAGTTAAATATGCTACAGCCACTCAAATAAGCATGTGAGAGAATGAATGGATAGCCAACAATATATACTACAAGGAACCATCAAAAGTCACCCCAAAACTATCATGGATTTTCCTAGAACAGCAAGCAAACATGGCATCGGAAAATTACAGATTCCAGACTTAGTGAAATTGCACTAAGTGTTAAAACAGCAGTTTCGTCATGGCATCTTTGAGAGCAAGTTTAAGTCACCTCAAAACTAAACATGACAAGTGGTAAGCACCACATCAAATTACACATGATGGTGATTCCAAAACACCTAAGCATGCATCATGGAGATAAACACAACGATAGCAAGGAGCTCAACAAGATGGCATCTCGTGACAAGTTAAACAACATAGCAACCACATGGCACTTTGCAACGAAGATAAACATGGCAAGTATAAATCTATCATGCAACCTAACACAAACAACATGTAGAGCATGGCAAGACGAACACTTGGACATGTCATTTGCATCATTCGGATAAACGAGCTAAAAGATATTACTATGCAAAGATGGCATAAAAACATCACTAACAGCAGTTTATAACGGGATGCACTCTTGCAACAGAAATTTAAGCATCTAGATGATCTCAAACATGCATGGCACAATGGAATGAAACGTAGTGTAAGTCTCCACGAACGTCTGGACATGTCATTTGCGCAAAACGGAGCATCACACAAAAAGATATCACAGTATGAATATTGCATCAGACAGTCACAAATCTGAGGACTTGGGGATCTGAAACAACCTCGGATCTGAAAAAAACGCAGGGCTTGGGCCGGATCGGGCGAAGTCGGCGGCCTGGAGATGCGGAGAAGCGGAGGAGGAGGCGGGCCCTGGGCCGGGAGGCGGCTGGAGACCCGCGGTTGTGAGGCGGCCCAGCGGCGGTCGCCTGGCGGTCGGGCGATGGAGAGGCCCAGTAGGGTTCGGCTGCGGCAGAGGATCGATCTATCCAGATCAGCGAGGCTGCGGCGGCGGCTGGCTTCGAGCCTGGCCGGCGGGATTCTGCGGTGGAGGTGGTTGGCGCCCTGGCCGGCCGGCGAGGCGGCGGGGTGGCCGGCCCGGCCGGATCTGAGGCGTGGGGTGGCGGTGAGGTGAGAGGAGGGGCCGGAGGTGAGGTGGGGTGGAGGATTCCGGCGAGGTGGAGGTACTCCGGCGAGATTCCGGCGAAACTCCGGCGAGGTTGTGGTGGCTGGAGGAAGAGGATGAAGTGGGGCTAGGGTTTCCTTGATTTGGGGCAAAAATTGGGGAAGTGGACAAATATATAGGCAGAAGGAGCTAGGCTTGTCCAAATGGAGTGCGGTTTTCGGCCACACGATCAGAATTGGATGGCCTAGATGAAGGAAGGGGATTAGAGTGGTTTGGTGGGCTGTTGGAGGGGTGTCTTGGGCCTCAAAGTGGAGGCACTTTGAGCCCACGAGAATAACTGTTGGGGTAGCAAACGGACTCGAAACGCGACGAGATTTGACAGGCGGGTTACACACACCAAAACAACAACACACGACAAGTCTCGCACCAAACCGGTAACGTTACATGGCCAAACACCAAAGTAGTCCTACGGGACGCCACGGACACGTGAGAGAGCTCCGGAACGCGAAACGGACAACGGGACGGAACGCGTGGAACCGGATGCAAACAACAACACAAATGCAATGCGATGCACATGACTACATGATATGAATGAATGCCACACACGCAACACAACAAAACGGCGAAAACCTGAAAGACAAAGAACCCGGAATGGAATAGATGAAGCCAGAGATATATTATATGCCCAAAAGGGAAAGCATTACATCCGGGGCATTACAAACTCTCCTCTACTACAAAAATATCTCGTCCCGAGATCTAGGAATGGAAAAAGGAAGGGTACTCGGAACGAAGATGATCTTCTCGTTCCCACGTAGCTTCTCGGTCGGTATGATGTGACCACTTGACTTTCAAGAATTTGATGGACTTGTTGCGGGTCTTGCGCTCGGTTTCTTCGAGAATAGCAACGGGATGCTCTCGGTAGGACAAATCTTGTTGAAGATCAATCTCTTCAAACGGAATCATGCGTTCAGGTGCCTTGAAGCATTTGCGGAGTTGAGACACATGAAACACATCATGAACATTGGCGAAGTTGGAAGGGAGCTCAAGTTGATAGGCTAGATCGCCTCTTTTGCCAAGGATCTTGAAAGGCCCGACGTATCTAGGAGCAAGCTTTCCCTTGATACCGAATCTTTGGGTTCCTTTCATCGGAGAAACACGGAGATAAACATGATCACCAATGTTGAAGGCCAAATCACGATGCTTGCCGTCATAGTAACTCTTCTGACGCGACTGAGCGGCCTTGAGATTCTCACGTATGACTTTGCACATCTCTTCGGCTTCTGAGATCAAGTCATTGCCAAGAAGTTGACGTTCACCTGTCTCGAACCAGTTGAGAGGGGTACGACACTTTCTGCCATAGAGGATTTCAAACGGAGCTTTGCCTGCACTTGCTTGATAGCTGTTGTTGTAAGAGAACTCGGCAAATGGAAGGCAATCTTCCCATTTCATGCCAAAAGATATGACACAGGCTCTGAGCATGTCTTCTAGAATCTAATTCACTCTCTCAACTTGACCACTAGTCTGAGGGTGAAAAGCAGTGTTGAACCTGATCTTAGTGCCCATGGCGGACTGAAAGGAGCCCCAGAACTTGGATGTGAACAAACTTCCACGGTCTGAGGAGATAACTTGAGGAATGCCATGTAAGGACACAATTCTGGAAGTGTACAACTCTGCCAATTGAGCTGCATTGATGGATTCTTTGACTAGAAGGAAGTGAGCGACTTTGGTAAGCTTGTCAATCACCACAAAGATAGAATCATTCCCTCTCTTGGACTTAGGAAAGCCAGTGACGAAATCCATTTCAATGTGGTTGAATTTCCACTCGGGAATAGGAAGAGGTTGGAGAAGACCGGCTGGACGTTGATGTTCTGCTTTCACTCTTCTGCAAACATCACATTCATTCACGAATTGGGCAATTTCCCTTTTCATGCGTGTCCACCAGTAAGATTGCATGAGGTCTTGGTTCATCTTGGAACTACCAGGATGAATGGAAAGGAGAGAATCATGTGCTTCTTCCATTATGAGCTTCCTGAGATCACCTTTGGGAACAACAAGTCTGTCCTCGAAGAACAAGGTATCTCTCTCATCAACACGATAGCACTTGTATTTTGGATCACCCTTTGCAATACCCTGTTTCACCTTCTGCACCATGGCATCACTGAGTTGGGCCTCACGGACCTGATCTTCCAAGGTAGGAGCAATTTGAAGATTTGCAAGAAAACCTTGCGGAACAACTTGGAGGTTGAGTTTCCTGAAAGCTTCACAAAGCTCAGTCTGGAACGGCTTAATAAGAAGGCTGTTGCAATATGCCTTTCTGCTCAAAGCATCTGCAATCACATTCGCCTTGCCAGGAGTGTATTCGATGCTGGGATCATACTCTTGGATCATTTCAACCCAACGAGTCTGGCGGAGGTTCAGATTCGGCTGTGTGAAGATGTACTTCAAGCTCTTGTGATCGGTGAAGATGTCGACTTTTCTGCCCAACAACAGATGTCTCCACGTAATCAAAGCATGTACCACAGCTGCTAGCTCGAGATCATGTGTGTGGTAGGTCTTCTCACTTGGCTTGAGCTGACGAGAAGTGTATGCCACAATTCTCTTGTCTTGCATAAGCACACCACCAAGACCTTGGAGAGAAGCATCACAGAATACTTCGTACGGCTTGGACTCATCTGGAGGAGTAAGAACTGGAGCAGAGACGAGCTTTTCTTTGAGAGTTTTGAATGCCACTTCACAATCTGGAGACCAAAAGTATTTGACATTCTTCTGCAGCAAGTTGGAAAGAGGCTTGGCAATCTTGGAGAAGTTCTCAACGAACCTTCTGCAATAGCTGGCAAGACCCAGAAAACTGCGGAGTTGCTTGACGTTCTGAGGAGCTTCCCAGTTGACAATTGCTTCAACTTTCTCGGGGTTTACCGCAATACCGTCAGCTGAGATGATATGGCCCAGGTACAAGACCTTATCGAGCCAAAATTCGCACTTGGAGAACTTGGCATAGAACTTATGCTCACGGAGTCGGTCAAGAACCAGACGTAAGTGCTTTTTTCGTGATCTTCTTCATTCTTGGAAAATACCAGAATATCATCCAGATACACAAGCACAAACTCGCCGGTGTAGGGGTTGAAGATGTAGTGCATCATTCTCGAGAAGGTAGGAGGAGCATTGGCGAGACCAAAGGACATGACCGTATACTCGTATGAGCCGTAGCTCGTTCGGAAAGCAGTCTTGTGAATATCCTCCTCGCGAATGCGAATTTGGTGATAGCCCATTCGGAGATCGAGCTTAGAGAACACTTTAGCTCCTTTGAGCTGCTCGAACAGTTCGTTGATGTTGGGGAGCGGATACTTGTTCTTTGTTGTATTCTTGTTCAATGGCCGGTAATCAACGCAGAAATGTTCCGTGCCATCTTTCTTCTTGACAAATAAGACACCACAGCCCCAAGGAGACGTACTCGGCCTGATCAGACCCGAACGTTCCTGTTCATCAAGCTGTTTCTTCAACTCCTTCAATTCTCCAGGAGAGAGCTTGTACAGACGCCGGCATGCTGGCTCAGTACCCAGCTCGAGTTCAATGACGAATTCCACCTGACGGTGTGGAGGCATGCCTGGAAGTTCTTCAGGAAAGACGTCTTGATATTCGTTTACCACCGGAATTTGAGATATGGCATTAATTTCGCCCTTATCATCGAGAGAGAAAAGCCTGATAGTGTTATCCCTGGAGGCGAAGATAATCACGTCCTCATTAGGATGAGTCATCTTGACTTCCTTCTGTGCACAATCGATGTGAGCATCATGCTGAGAAAGCCAGTCCATCCCGAGGATGAGGTCAATGTCGGAATTACCAAGAACCACCGGATTAGCCAGAAAGCGATAATCACCCATGCGAATAGATACATTCGGAGCATACAGGATAGAATGCATCTGCTTTGCCGGAGAAGAAATTGCTAATTGCCTTGGTAAAGCTGCTGTAATCACACTATGCTTGGATGCAAATGGGTATGACATGAAAGAATGTGAAGCACCCGAATCAAATAACACTTTTGCAAGAAAAGAGTTCACTGGAAGGTTACCCAAAATGACATCAGAAGAATTCTCCGCTTGTGCTGCATTCATCAGATTCACCCTTGCTTCCTTTGGATCATGCCCGACAATAGCCGAACTGATAGGTGGAGGAGGTGGAAGGCGCTTCGGGTTGGGGCACTTGTTGGCATAGTGACCCTTCTTGCCACACTTGTTGCAGACCACTTCAGAGAGAGGACGGAAATGAGAACCACTTGACTTGGAGCCTTGAGACTGAAACTGGTTCTTCGACTGGTTGCTCGGGTTGGGTGGGTGGGAGAAACCAGGATGGGACTATATCTCCTACGTGTCGAGGCACGACTTAGAGACATAACCCCATGCTGGAATGATCGCAAGTTTGGTATCTTTGCACAACTCATGTAAAAGATGGGGATGGAAAACATAAAATAGTTGGCTTACACTCGCCACGTCACACAAATATATTACATGTTCAAATCAACATTCAATAAAACATCACAGCCCTTCTAAGTGTAAAATCCAAATGACAAGATACCAAACATAATTTAAATCCACAGGTCGGATCGAATCCTAGTAGAAGTTCCACTACTGATCATCAGGATAACGAACATAGTATCGACTACGCTCCTCGTCGTACTCCCAGTCTAGCTCGGTGCCATCACCTGGATAGCTCACCATCGGACCTGCATCTGGTGTGGTGAAGTAACTGTGAGCCACAGAGGACTCAGCAATCCCATTCCCGGGTAACATGACTATATAAGCCTTGGGTGAGGATAAGGCTGAAGAAGAGAATAAGAGTCTGCAGCAGCAACTAGCACTAGCTTACGTAAAAGAGAGTGAGAAGAGAAGAGCCTCGGTCGAGAGATGATCATGAAGTGATCCTAGCTACAACACGTCAAACATAACCCCACCGTGTTCATCTCCCGAATCCCTTTCGGAAAATGGCAGTCACGATACGCACGCTGGTAGTTTATTGGAACATGGTGTCAAGTTTTCTACAACCGGATATTAACAAGCTCCCATCTGCCACATAACCGCGGGCACGGCTTTCGAAAGTTCATAACCCTGCAGGGGTGTTCCAACTTGGCCCATGACAAGCCCACGATCCGCGGAGTCGCAACTCCAAGGTGGGAAGACCCGAGTATTCTCGGAATCCCGTGCTCAAGATACTCCGAACTAAGGTAAGGCTAATCCAGCAAATCCTCCCAGCGTGCCGACACCCTGATAGTAGCCGCGCGTATCTCGTCTCAGGCCACGACCGGATGGGCGATTCTACAGGTGTATACCAGATAACTCGGGTTTCCCCAAGGCGGCCCCGCAGAACCCCCGTTTCGGACCAACACTCATGTGGAGCACTGGCCCGGGGTTGTTGATTAAGAAAGAGGGTTAATTACTCCCTATACAAGTTTATTTAGTTATTAGGCAAATAGTACCAAAGTTGGGACTTGCTGGAAAAGACTTAGCACTTAGCGGTTTATCGAGGGGGGCCCATAACCCCAACCGTGTTAGGAACGCATAATCAAGGAACATAACACCGGCTTAAACGGTTCCTAGCGGCATGAGTGGAACAAATCACCAAGCAAAAGGCTTAGCCTTCCACCCATTGCCAATATATAGATGATTTCCTTTAAGCATTTATATAGTGTGATATAACCCAACAAAACTTCAACATGAAGCAAGCATCTTCAATCTTCACCTGCAACTAGCAATGCTATAAGAGGGGCTGAGCGAAGCGTACTTAGCCATTCAACGGTTTGCATAGGTGGGGTGGTTAAACAGATTCATGGTTACCAGTAGGAGGCTGACAGGAAAGACATGGGCATCGAGGCAAAACTAGAGAGCGAGACTACTAGCAATAGGCAAAGATAGTAATGTTATCGGGGTTCGGTCATCTTGCCTGAAGAGTTGTCGTTCGGATCGTAAGAGGGGTCCTCGTGCTCAACCTCGGTAGTAACCTCGTGCTTGTACTCGTACTCGGTCTCAGCTACCGGCTCTAAACAATACAACCACACAAGGCACGAATCAACAAGATGCAATGCGCACACAAAAATGATGGATGCATGATTGATGCACTAAGGGAGCACACGGAGCACGGAAAATAGCACTCAAGCAAAAAGCTTCAAAACATGATAACAATAGGATATTATGAAGCTACACGGAAAATCAATCAAGTTTCATATAAGACTTGCTGAAAACGGAGCTACGGGCTAAAAGTTATGCCCGAAACAAGAAATATGCACAAGCTGAAAATTACAGCCACATAGCAACTTCGGAGCACTAGATAAATAAGCTACAGCACTCAAACATCATGGCAAAGAGCATGATCATAAACTAGACATATTCTACAGCAAATAAGTCCATTGGTGCACCCCCAAAGGAGCCACGGATCAATAGCAACAAGCTTGGACATATTGAACTTGACAACAAAATCCTGACAGCGGTATTTTATTGCAACTTTGGAGCAAAAGTTAAATATGCTACAGCCACTCAAATAAGCATGTGAGAGCATGAATGGATAGCCAACAATATATACTACAAGGAACCATCAAGAGTCACCCCAAAACTATCATGGATTTTCCTAGAACAGCAAGCAAACAAGGCATCGGAAAATTACAGATTCCAGACTCTGTGAAATTTCACTAAGTGTTAAAACAGCAGTTTCGTCATGGCATCTTTGAGAGCAAGTTTAAGTCACCTCAAAACTAAACTTGGAAAGTGGTAAGAACCACATCAAAGTACACATGATGGTGATTCCAAAACACCTAAGCATGCATCATGGAGATAAACACAACGATAGCAAGGAGCTCAACAAGATGGCATCTCGTGACAAGTTAAACAACATAGCAACCACATGGCACTTTGCAACGAAGATAAACATGGCAAGTATAAATCTATCATGCAACCTATCACAAACAACATGTAGAGCATGGCAAGACGAACACGTGGACATGTCATTTGCATCATTCGGATAAACGAGCTAAAAGATATTACTATGCAAAGATGGCATAAAAACATCACTAACAACAGTTTATAACGGGATGCACTCTTGCAACAGAAATTTAAGCATCTAGATGATCTTAAACATGCATGGCACAATGGAATGAAACGTAGTGCAAGTCTCCACGAACGTGTGGACATGTCATTTGCGCAAAACGGAGCATCACACAAAAAGATATCATAGTATGAATATTGCATCAGACAGTCACAAATCTAAGGACTTAGGGATCTGAAACAACCTCGGATCTGAAAAAACAACGCAGGGCTTGGGCCGGATCGGGCGAAGTCGGCGGCCTGGAGATGCGGAGAAGCGGAGGAGGAGGCGGGCCCTGGGCCGGGAGGCGGCTGGAGACCCGCGGTGGTGAGGCGGCCCGGCGGCGGTCGCCTGGCGGTCGGGCGATGGAGAGGCCCAGTAGGGTTCGGCTGCGGCAGAGGATCGATCGATCCAGATCAGCGAGGCTGCGGCGGCGGCTGGCTTCGAGCCTGGCCGGCGGGATTCTGCGGTGGAGGTGGCTGGCGCCCTGGCCGGCCGGCGAGGTGGCGGGGTGGCCGGCCCGGCCGGATCTGAGGCGTGGGGCGGCGGTGAGGTGAGAGGAGGGGCCAGAGGTGAGGTGGGGTGGAGGAACTCCGGCGAGATTCCGGTGAAACTCCAGCGAGGTGGTGGTGGCTGGAGGAAGAGGATGAAGTGGGGCTAGGGTTTCCTTGATTTGGGGCAAAAATTGGGGAAGTGGACAAATATATAGGCACAAGGAGCTAGGGTTGTCCAAATGGAGTGCGGTTTTCGGCCACACGATCAGGATTGGATGGCCTAGATGAAGGAAGGGGTTTAGAGTGGTTTGGTGGGCTGTTGGAGGGGTGTCTTGGGCCTCAAAGTGGAGGCACTTTGAGCCCACGAGAATAACTGTTGGGGTAGCAAACGGACTCGAAACGCGACGATATTTGACAGGCGGGTTACACACACCAAAACAATAACACATGACAAGTCTCGCACCAAACCGGTAACGTTACACGGCCAAACACCAAAGTAGGCCTACGGGACGCCACAGACACGTGAGAGAGCTCTGGAACGCGAAACGGACAACGGGACGGAACGCGTGGAACCGGATGCAAACAACAACACAAATGTAATGCGATGCACATGACTACATGATATGAATGAATGCCACACACGCAACACGACAAAACGGCGAAAACCCGAAAGACGAAGAACCCGGAATGGAATAGATGAAGCCAGAGATATATTATATGCCCAAAAGGGAAAGTATTACATCCGGGGCATTACATTAGTCCCAAAAATGTTATAAAAGTGAATGATAAAGCCCATTAAACATCCAAGACTTCATAAATAATAGCATGGAACAATCAAAAATTATAGATACGTTGGAGACGTATCAGGCGCGCCCCCTTCCCAGGGCGCGCACCCCTGCCTCGTGGCCCTCTCGAGCGTCCCCCGGTACCCTCCTTCTTCCTATATAAGTCTACGTACCCCAGATCCTCCGTGAACAGAGAGAAAACCCTTATTCTACTGATGTACCTTCTGTTACCGTGGAGATCCCATCTTGGAGCCTGTTCCGGAGCTCCACCGGAGGGGGATCCATCACGGAGTCCTTCATCATCATCATCATCATCGCCCTCACCATGAGTTGTGAGTAGTTTACCACAGACCTTCGGGTCCACAGCTAGTATCTAGATGGCTTCTTCTCTCTCTCTCTCTCTGGATGTTAATACAAAGTTCTCCTCGGTCTTCGAGGAGATCTATTCGATGTAATCTCTTTTGGCGGTGTGTTTGTCGAGATTCGATGAATTGTGAGTTTATGATCAAGGTTATCTATGAAATATATTTGGTTCTTCTCTGAACTTTTTATGTGTGCTCATAATATCCTTGCAAGTCTCTTCGAATTATTGGTTTGGTTTGGCCTACTAGATCTATAGTTCTTGCAATGGGAGAAGTGCTTGGCTTTGGGTTCAATCTTGCGGTGTCCTTTCCCAGTGACAGTAGGGGCAGCAAGGCACGTATTGTATTGTTGCTATCGAGGATAAAAAGATGGGGTTTATATCATATTGCTTGAGCTTATCCCTCTACATCATGTCATCTTGCTTAAGGCGTTACTCTGTTCTTATGAACTCAATACACTAGATGCATGCTGGATAGCGGTAGATGTGTGGAGTAATAGTAGTAGATGCAGGCAGGGGTCGGTCTACTTGTCTCGGACGTGATGCCTATATACAATGATCATGCCTAGATAGTCTCATAATTATTCGCTTTTCTATCAATTGCTCGACAGTAATTTGTTTACCCGCCGTAGAATATCGTTATCATGAGAGAAGCCACTAGAGAAAACTATGGCCCCCGGGTCTATTCTCAACATATCAATCTACATCTACTTTATTTTTATTGCTTTTATTTGCTGTTCTTATAAACTAAAAATACCGAAAATATAAACTATCATCTGTATCATATCTCACTTTCGTAAGTGACCGTAAAGGGATTGACAACCCCTTATCGCGTTGGCTGTGAAGTTCTTATTTGTTTGTGCAGGTGCGAGGGACTTGCGCGTGGTCTCCTACTGGATTGATACCTTGGTTCTCAAAAACTGAGGGAAATACTTACGCAACTGTGCTGCATCTCCCTTTCCTCTTTGAGGGAATACAACGCAAGCTCAAGAGGTAGCAGTATGGCCGGACTGCCACCGGCGCTGTGACCGGCAGGAGATGAATGCGGTGATCATACACTCGGGCTGGTGGAAGGCCCCGTGGCTCATCGAAGAGGTCGCCGTGCTGCTGCAGGAGGTGATCCAACAGTGGGTGCTCGGCCTCGGTGGTGGCCGCTGCCAGCTGAAGCTGCGGCGTCGCCCGGGAGGCGCCCCCAACACCCTCCCACTAGACACGGAGGCCGAGACGCTAGAAGGTCATCGTCAGGGCGTCGAAGTCCCAGAGGATGGGACCGAGGGTCCGCAGGAAGTTGACGCCAAGGATGAAGTCGAAGCAGCCCAAGTCGATGCCGGCGCACGTGATGGTGAAGTGCTCGTCGCTGATGGTGATGGGCATGTTCCGCGCGAGCCCATGACACCGGAGACGATCGCTCTTGGCCACCGTGACCCGAAGTTGCTCCCCGCCCGTTGGCTGAAGCGCTAAGTGGCGCATGGTAGCCTTGGGCAGGAAGTTATGTGTGGAGCCCGTATCTAAGAGGGCCACCAGGCGCTCCCCATGTATCATCACTAGCAAGAGCATGGTCCGCTCGTCGCGGATGCAGGCAAGCGCATGGAGCGAGACCACAAGTGCATCGCCGGGGCGGCCATGGGTGCGGCCTCTGCAGCCGCTGGGGGTGGCAGCGTGTTGATCCCGTCGGCCGGAGCGTCCTCCTTAATCTAGTCGGTCGTCTCCAATTAGAAGAGGCGCGGGTAGACATGGCCTGGAGCATAGGGCTCATTGCAGTTATAGCAAAACCCCTGGCGCCGGCGCTCCAGCTGCTCCGCCCGAGAGAGATGACAGAAGGGTCGTGTCGTGGCTGGGGTGGTAGGCACCTGAGCAGCCGGGGGTGGCCGGCCCTGCGCCGGGGGCTGCCTACAGGCCTGGTGGGATCCTCGAGCCGGGGCTGCCTGCTGCATGGCCTGGATGCGACACTCGAAGGCAGGGGCGTAATACATGGCCGTCTGGAGGTCCTGGGGTCCCCAAAGCTCCACGTCCACGTGGATGTGGTCCGGAAGTCCACCGACAAAGTGGTCGAACCGCTGTTGCGCCGTCACGCCCGACGCGTGGCATGCCAGGGCCTGGAAACGGTCGGCGAAGTCCTGCACCATGGAGGTAAAGGTAAGGTGGCCTAGCTCTGCCAGGCGGCTCCCGTGGATCGGTGGCCCAAAACGAAGGAGGCAGAGTTCGCGGAAGCGCTCCCAAGGGGGCATGCCGCCCTCATCCTTCTCGAGGGCTAATACTATGTTTGTGCTACGCCGTGGAGGTGGTAGGAGGCGAGCCAGGGACGCTCCGAGGCGAGAGTGTGCTGCCCGCGAAAGAACTACTCGCACTTGTTGAGCCAGTTGACGGGGTCCTTCGCGCCGTCAGAAGTGAAGAAGTCAAGTTTGGCAAACCGCGGCGGTTTCTAGGTCGAAGCGCCGTGGCCGACTAGCTCAGAGGTGCGGAGCAGCGAGGATTGGGGTGCTCGGTCAGTATGGGCGCGGCCTGTGTAGGGCCTCGCGGAGCCGGATGGGTCGCCGTACTCCAGAGTGGGCGTCGGCGGTTCTCCAACCAACGTGTAGACGGGCGGCGACGATGATCCGTTCAGACAGGTCCAAATTGGGGACGACAACGGTGGGAAGCGTACTTGCTGGATCAGTACGCCTCCCTGCATGGCGGACCCGGACTCCGTGCTGGGCGGCGATGGGGCCGACAGCGGCGGCTGCAGCGGGACGGACCCGGGTGGCGTGGGGGCGCGGCTAGGGCCGGGGCCGGCCACTGCGGCCATTGGAGCGCGATGGCGGGCGACGGCTGAAGCGGCCAGTGGTGGTGCAGAGGCCCGGTCAGTGCCGCGGGTGCCAAATACCACGGCAGGGCGGCTGGCCCGGTCACGGCGACCGGCGGCAAGGGCGGTGGCGGTCCGTAGGGACCGGCCAGGTAGAGCCATATCCCCTGGACGGCGGTGACAAGATCGTTGAGGACCTAGGTGATCTCCGCCAGGTAGTAGACGATCGCGGTCGGCGCGGTGAAGGGCGGTGACTAGCGGGTGGAGGCCCCCGCGATGGAGCCGAGCGGCGCATTGTGGAGAGCCAGCGGCGCATTGGTGGACAGCGGCGAGGTGAGCAGTGGCAGGATGGTGGACAGCGGCGGGGTGGGTGGTGGTGCAAACATGATCGGACCCAAGCTACATGATACCAAATTGGTAGGAGCTAGGGCTCTACCTGGTCTAGGACGGAGGGAGTAGGGGAAGTAGGGTGCTGGACATGGTGGAGCTCACGGTCGCCGGCGGCAGGGCGTCGTCGACGTGAGGGAGGAGGCGGCGGCGCAAGATGCTGGAGGTGGCTAGGGTTAGGGTCCGGTGACGAGGTTACAAACCTAGGGTAGGGTCACAGGCCCGACCAAGGTACCCCACCCAAGGTCACTACCCTAGAAGATCAAAAGACAAAACTTATGATGACAAGGACAGTCGACTGGGACGGCCCAAGAAGACATCCCACTCGACTGGGAATCACCTGCAAGACGACTCAACTCCACTCGACCAATCCAAGGCACTCGACCCCCGAAGGTCAAAGATCCCTTAGGACAATAACGGTTTGGTATTTACTCACCGTAGTGAATGCCTTAATTACTCTTTACTGTAGGCGTTATCAGTAACGCCTACCTTAATGTACATTGAACCCTTGGTAACGTGGAGCATGGCTGGGGTCCTAGCGCACTATATAAGCCGCCCCCCTCCTCCAGTACAAGGGTTCGCATCTTTGTATCTCACATATACACATACCAGTCGACCGCCTCCGGGCACCAAGACGTAGGGCTATTACTTCCTCCGAGAAGGGCCTGAACTCGTAAACACCTTGTGTACAACTCCACCATAGCTAGGGCCTTGCCTCCCCATTCGTACCCCCTACTCGTACTGTCGGACTTAGAACCACGACAGTTGGCGCCCACTGTGGGGCAAGGCGTCTTAGCGACATCTGGTGAGGTTGCAACTTCTTCTCCGACCTCCTTAATCATGGTGTCAGTCGGTGATTTAGCGTTCGGCCGCGAGGTCCGGCTCAGCGCGCTTGTTTTCATCGCCAACGACTCCGCGTGGCTCCAGGAGGCCCCTCTTGACGTCGAGGCTCTGCCCACCCGGGGGCTGCGCACTTCCGCGCCAGCGCCTGCGGCGTCCTCCTTCGGCAGCCGTCGACTCAATATTCATCGTCCCCCATCCCCGCCGGACGTCGCCGCAAGGGATCCGGACGCTCACGGCTCCAGCGGTGGGTGAAACACGCGGTGGCCCGTCAAACGGCCACCCCTCAAGTCGCGGCCATTGAACCCGACGGTTACCTCTACGGGCCGGCCGATCAGTCAACCGAGCTCGTGGATTCTGTTTCTGATTGCGGGAGCAGCGATCCCGCAGCGGAAATCCTCATGGTCGATTCGCGCTGCAGCCCGCCGGGTTTTCCTCGCGGTGGAGACGGCGGCTGCGGCGGCGGCCGATCGCACGACAACGACGGTTACATTCCTCAACCCCTGACCTCCGAGCAAAGGGCTGAGCTTTGTCGCCGCAACGAAGATGCACTCTTCACTCCCATCGTGGGGGATTCTCCGGAGGCTCTGGCCCTCGAAGCCACACGCTTGGCCATCGTGGCCGAGCGCGCGCGCTTGGAAAATATCCAATGCGCACTCGACGAACAGGCCCGCCGACTGGTCCCCTAGTCCAGTCGACGACCGCGGCAATCGTGCAAGCGCGAGACTCAGGTGTTCCGCACGCCAGTCCAGAACCTCGAAGCCGCGGCCCGCATCACGGAGTCGATTCAACCCTCTCAGTCGGAGGCTGGGAGATGCCTCCAGCAGATCCGAGCTTTGCTCCGAACGGCTGAAGAGCAAAACGTAGCTGTTTCTCAGTCGTGCAACAGGATTCACAGCAGATCGGTGGCTGCAGACACCGTATGGTCGGCCCACAGTCCAAGATCGCCCCCGAGGCGTGAGGAACGTGGCCCGCGGCAAGACCGGCATCTGGGTCGGAATGGCGAGCAACACGACCGACGTCACGGGCGTCATGACCGCCGTCGAGTGCCCACGCCTCCTCCGGGAAGCGGATCGTACTCGCCCCAGCGGCACGAAGGCAGGCGCCTACGTGACAACAAGCGGAGGATTCCCCCAGATCCCCGAAGGCCAGGTTTCGATGCAAGGTCTATCCTTGTGCAGGGACGGGTCGACCGAAACAGGGTGTTCAGAGAAGAGCAAGGCAGAGATCAATCGAGTGGCAGCCGAGCACCTGTCTCTGGACCCGAATGTTTATGCAGTGCTATCAGAGCCGCGGAGATCCCCCCGAACTTCAGGTTAGCGGCGGGGGTAAGCAAGTTCACCGGTGAGTCGAAACCAGACACCTGGCTAGAAGACTACCGAGTGGCTGTACAGATCGGAGGCGGCAACGACGATGTGGCTATGAAGCACCTTCCTCTGATGCTGGGCGGTTCTGCTCGAGCGTGGCTCAATCAATTGGCCCCCGGGAGTATTTATAGTTGGGAAGAGCTCGCGCGAGTGTCCATTCGGACCTACGAATGCACCTCAAAGCGGCCTGCTGATGGGCCTCTAACCCCTCGTTGGTTACCCCAAGTGGAAGGTGTAAGATGCAGTGTTGTGGAAGTTTTTCCCTTAGCAAAGATGCCAAGGATCGAATCCCCAGAGACTCCTAGGTTCAACAAGTAGGTGTCAACTGCTAACGGCGCCAGATATTAGCAATCAACGTGGACCTGCACACAGATACAAATAACTTTGCTCCCAACGAGTATAGAGAGGTTGTCAATCCCTCCGGCCTTGTAGTTCACAAAGGATTAATAGCAAATGATAGTAGTGATAGATAATGTTTTGCAATAGTAAATAAAAGCGAAAAGTAAATAGCGGATGTGATCAATGATGGTAATATGGACCGGAGTCTCATGATGTTCACTAGTGATGTCTCTCTCACAAAAGACGATAAAACAACTATGTGAGGTAAATGAATTACAACTGGGCAATTGACAGGACCACGAACGCAAACCAATGCTGACTACATTGCAAGAAAGGTTGAGGTTCAAAGCATGGGCGGTACGCCAAAGTAAGTAGACCGAAATCCATCAATATCAACTACTAATCATCCACCTTGAGATATCTATCCAGAAAATCTCGCTGGTATTAAGTTGCGAGTCCCACCCATAGTGTAAACTCAATGCAACAGACAACTGCATTAAAAGAACTTTGCGTAAAGTAAACAATCCTTGCACCCGCGGGCACAAGCACCGTTGTTTTCCCCCTTGTGGCAACAGCACATCCCCTAGACTCATGTTTCTGTCACTCAAGCTAGTCATCGAGGGGCATGAACCCACAATCGAGCATAAAGTTCCCTCTTGGAGTCACTACCTACTACTTGGCCAAAGCAATAAATAACAACGGAGAACATGCAAGAATTACTTATGAACATAAATATAAAAGAGGTAGATCAAATATATTACTCAAGATCAATCTGAACATAATCTCATAATCCATCGGATCCCAGCAAACTCAACATAGCAACAACATAAGGATTACATATGTGCCTCGATCATGTAGGGCAGCTCACGAGGACTAATTGGTGAAGCACAAGAACGGGAGGAGAACATCACATAGCTACTGGTCATGGACTCATGGTCCAAGGGAGACTACTCACAACTCATCCGGGAGGCGTCCATGGTGGTGGAGAGGCTCCCGATGATGATCCCTCCCTCCTGCAGGGTGCCGGGAAGAGTTCTCCTGGTGCTCCCGATCTTGGAAGCGGCGGCGGCGGAACCGAGATGAGATCGCGAAAAAGAGTTCCCGTCCCGAGGGTTTCGAAGGACGCTCTAAATATATGCCAAAGGGGGGCACCAGACGGGGCTCGGGGGGCCCAGGTGCCCCCCCGGCGCGGCCCGGGGGG
>LR738711.1:613897362-613923717 GCA_902687465.1 Secale cereale
CCCCCCCCCCCCCCCCCCGGCTGTACTTCGGGCGCAAGGAAGTTTTCGGAACGCTGATTTTTTTATATAATTTTTCTGGATTTTTCCTGGCAGTTCTCGTAACGTGAAAACCTGAAATACAAAAACAGCCGAAAACAGAAACTGGCACCGGGGTGCACTGGATTAGTAGGTTAGTCCAAATATGATCAAAAGTGTATGGAAGTGTATGAATATCATAGCAATATCACCCAAAAGTGGCATGGAGCAAGCAGAAATTATAGATACGTTTTGGACGTATCAACATCCCCAAGCTTAATTCCTGCTCGTCCTCGAGTAGGTAAATGATAACAAGAATAATTTCTGTGGTGACATGCTATTAACCATATAGGACTTTTTATAGTCATATGACAAAAGCTTACTGAGACAATGATTCTATAGTAATTAAGTTACCTCATGAGATAATCACAAATGACTGAAAGTTTTACAATATGAAACTGAAGCATCAAATAGATTTGCAATGAACATGGTGTGCAAATATGATAAAGTGATATCTAGCTTGCCCCCTTTAGTGAAGCAAAACATAAATGCAGGGGCACCTTCAAGGTTTAAGTGATGACTAGATACAATGATTTCAAAATAAACGATATCACAATCATGCAAAAGACAATGCTACTTTGGGACAATGCACATTACACTCAGAATGACAATCATGCTCTCAGTAGTTGGTGCTTGAAGAAAGAAGGTGGATTTTTTTTATTTTGAAAACATAGAAGCAATTTTGTCAACGGTAGTAGTACTTCATATGTGTCATGCATAAGACATCCTATAAGTTGCAAGCCTCATGCATCGAATACCAATAGTGCTCGCACCTTGTCCTAATTAGCTCGGATTTCCATGGGTTATCATTGCATTACATATGTTTCAACCAAGTGTCACAATGGGGTACCTCTATGCCACCTGTACAAAGGTCCAAGGAGATAAATCACATTTGATTTCTCGTTTTTGATAGATCTCAACTTGAGGACATCCATACCGGGACAACATAGAAAATAGATGATGGACTCCTCTTCAATGCATAAGCATATTCTCATAAGAGATTGAGGATTAATGTCCAAGCTAAAACTTCCACCATGATACATGGCTTTGGTTGGCGGCCCAATGTTCTTCTCTAACAATATGCATACTCATTCAACCCACGGCAAATCACCCTTACTTCGGACAAGACGAACATGCATAGCAACTCACATGATATTCAACAAAAGTGTGACAGTTGATGGCGTCCCCAGAAACATGGTTACCGCTCAGCAAGCAACTCATAAGAAATAAGATACATAGGCAACATATTCTTTACCACAATAGTTTTTAAGCTACTTCCCATGAGCTATATATTGCAAAGTTAGTTCGCTAAGTACAGGTGGAGGTTAGCAAAAGACTGGGAGCGACCAACTAAGAGAGCAATGACGGTCATAATCATGCAGAGCGACAAAGCAATATTGAATCAGGCATGGTAGTTATATCGCTACTCAGAAATAAAAGATCATCAAGGCTTGACAGACTTTCTTTACAGTCTTAAATATGCGTGAGCATACGCCAAGTCAATCAAAATAAATTCTCGAAGGGAGATATTACTAAACCATACCACATCATAGGCAAACAAATCAAGTTGGTACTCCAATAACACATTGGGAACCCCCCAGCTATTTGAGACTAACCATAAGAAAACCTGAACTACTAAGCACCATCATGCAAGTAACATATTTATCATAGACATATTAACCAATGCAACGGAAGCAAACTCTCTTAATAAGGTGAGCATGATAATTAAAGAGAGTTCAAGCAACCAACTAAACAAAAGCTCTTTGAAAGATAAGCATGAATACTAAGAGCTGAGCATGATAGTAGCTATTAAAATACAAAGAACACACACAGCAAAGATAGACATGAAAATTCTATGTTATGTTCTAGGTAGAAGTGGAGCGTGTTTCTCTCCCACATAAACAACGCTGAGTTCCGACTCGTTATGAAAAATTAAAAAGAAAACTAAAAGCAAGACGCTCCTAGCATAGCACATAACACATGAAGTGATAAAAATATAGTGGAACGAAAGACGAACTGATAATGTTGATGGAGAAGGGGATGCACTGGGGCATCCCCAAGCTTAGACACTTGAGTCTCCTTGAATATTTCTTGGGGGTGCACGGGGGCATCCCCAAGCTTGAGCGCTTGACACTCCTGAATCTTTTTATCATCTTCCCTCGCACACTTGAAAACTCCCTTCATACATAACTCATCATAATCTGATTAGCGAGGTTAGTACCCTTAATAAAATAATTGCACCTTGCTGGAAATAAGGATATTCTTGAAGTTCTACTGTTTCTCAAGATTGCCAAAAGGTTATTGCAAAGAAAAAGCAAGCTCTTGATTTGCAAAATGAAGGAAAGGCAAAACAGGACAGAATCTGTGAAAAACAGAACAGCAGGTAGTAATTGATTTGTTCGGGGCACTTCTGCAACTCTAATCAAAAAACTCAGAACATACGCACGAAAGACAATTATATAGAGAACGCTGTCGAAAAAATTCTGACCAAAAAGATGATCTGGTGATTTTATAAGAAATTTTCTATCCAAGGACAGAATCTGTTTCCTGGACAGCACCTCACAACTTTTGAACTTTCTAGCAATCAGAGGCTATACTTGGCACAAATATGAAAAGCAAAGATACAATGATGATGCTACAGCAGTAAACAACATCAAGACACAACAAAAGCAAAAAATTTATTCATGTGGGCTGCCTCCCAAAAGCTCTTTCTTTATAGCCATAAAGATAGGCTTAAGACTTTAATGATGCTCTCGTAGGAATAAGAGTTGAAGAACAAAAGAGAGCATCAAGAAGCAAATACCAAACACATTTAAGCCTAACATGCTTCCTATGCATAGGAATATTGCAATACAATAACTCACTGAAGCACAAAGCAATAAGCATAGGAAGACAAAACAAGTGCGGCTTCAAAACCTTCAACATAAAGAGAGGGAACTTGATATTATTGAAATATCTATAAGCATATGTTCCCTTCTCATAATAATTTTCAGTGGGATCACAAATAAACTCAACAATATAAGCATCACATAAAGCATTGTCACCATGATCCACATGCAAAAAGGTACTCCTACTCTCCACATAAGCATCATGAAGAGGATAAAACTAAGTATAAAAGAGAGACATAAGCTCTTGCCAATCAAGCAAGTGTGAGTTATCGAGAAGCTTATACCAATCTGAAGCTTTATCTATAAGTGATACGGCGAACAATTTCCTCATGACAAACTCCCTTGATACACCTGCAAGCTTAAATAATGAACATAGTTGTGACAGATATAGCAAGTGTTCACTGGGATGTCTGTCTCCTGCATAACGATTAGCCAAAACATAATCGATAATACCAGCTGGTATTTTATAGGGCACAATTTCAGTAGGGGGAGGATCAACCACCACAGGTGTGGGGCGTCTTCCCACAAGCAACGATCCAAAAACAGGGTTGTCCATAAGCATAACTAGTGAAAAGACATAAAGAAAACTGAAAGGTAAACTAACAAGACTAAAAGCAAAGGTAAAAGATAGCGTGCAACTCCCCCATCCTGAAGAGTGGAGTCCCCGGCAACGGCGCCAGAAAAACTCCTTGAAGGGCCTCTAACCCCTCGTTGGTTACCCCAAGTGGAAGGTGTAAGATGCAGTGTTGTGGAAGTTTTTCCCTTAGCAAAGATGCCAAGGATCGAATCCCCAGAGACTCCTAGGTTCAACAAGTAGGTGTCAACTGCTAACGGCGCCAGATATTAGCAATCAACATGGACCTGCACACAGATACAAATAACTTTGCTCCCAACGAGTACAGAGAGGTTGTCAATCCCTCCGGCCTTGTAGTTCACAAAGGATTAATAGCAAATGATAGTAGTGATAGATAATGTTTTGCAATAGTAAATAAAAGCGAAAAGTAAATAGCGGATGTGATCAATGATGGTAATATGGACCGGAGCCTCATGATGTTCACTAGTGATGTCTCTCTCCCAAAGGACGATAAAACAGCTATGTGAGGTAAACGAATTACGGCTGGGCAATTGACAGGACCACGAACGCAAACCAATGCTGACTACATTGCAAGAAAGGTTGAGGTTCAAAGCATGGGCGGTACGCCAAAGTAAGTAGACCGAAATCCATCAATATCTACTACTAATCATCCACCTTGAGATATCTATCCAGAACATCTCGCTGGTATTAAGTTGCGAGTCCCACCCATAGTGTAAACTCAATGCAATAGACAACTGCATTAAAAGAAATTTGCGTAAAGTAAACAATCCTTGCACCCGCGGGCACAAGCACCGTTGTTTTCCCCCTTGTGGCAACAGCACATCCCCTAGACTCATGTTTCTGTCACTCAAGCTAGTCATCGAGGGGCATGAACCCACAATCGAGCATAACGTTCCCTCTTGGAGTCACTACCTACTACTTGGCCAAAGCAATAAATAACAACGGAGAACATGCAAGAATTATTTATGAACATAAATATAAAAGAGGTAGATCAAATATATTACTCAAGATCAATCTGAACATAATCTCATAATCCATCGGATCCCAGCAAACTCAACATAGAAACAGCATAAGGATTACATATGTGCCTCGATCATGTAGGGCAGCTCACGAGGACTAATTAGTGAAGCACAAGAACGGGAGGAGAACATCACATAGCAACTGGTCATGGACACATGGTCCAAGGGAGACTACTCACAACTCATCCGGGAGGCGTCCATGGTGGTGGAGAGGCTCCCGATGATGATCCCTCCCTCCGGCAGGGTGCCAGGAAGAGTTCTCCTGGTGCTCCCGATCTTGGAAGCGGCGGCGGCGGCGGAACAGAGATGAGATCGCAAAAAAGAGTTCCCGTCCCGAGGGTTTCGAAGGACGCTCTAAATATATGCCAAAGGGGGGCACCAGACGGGGCTCGGGGGGCCCAGGTGCCCCCCCGGCGCGGCCCAGGGGGGGCGCCGCCAGGGCGCCTGGAGCCCTGGTGCCCCCCCCAGCTGTACTTCGGGCGCAAGGAAGTTTCCAGAACGCTGATTTTTTATATAATTTTTCTGGATTTTTCCTGACAGTTCTCGTAACGTGAAAACCTGAAATACAAAAACAGGCGAAAACAGAAACTGGCACCGGGGTGCACTGGATTAGTAGGTTAGTCCAAATATGATCAAAAGTGTATGGAAGTGTATGAATATCATAGCAATATCACCCAAAAGTGGCATGGAGCAAGCAGAAAGTATAGATACGTTTTGGAGGTATCACCTGCTGGACTCGCAGAGCTTCAGCACTGCACACAGAAGTCGAATGAAACTTTGAGAGATTACATCCAGCGATGGACCACCTTGCATCACACGGTGGAGAATGTGTCTGAGCAACAGGCAGTTTGCGCTTTCTAGGAAGGCGTGCGTAACCGAGAGCTGAATCTGAAGTTTGGCCGAACAGGCTATATGTCCCTATCGCGGATGATGGAGATTGCCAGTCGGTACGCTAACGGCGAGGAAGCCGATCGGCTCCACAGCGTCAAGAAACCAGTCGGACAGGATGATTAGAATTCCAATCGGAAGAACAAACGCAAGGCCGAGCCAGCTGCTCAGGGAGAGGCTGCAGTGGTCAATCAGGGAAAGGGCAAAGGAAAGCCGAAAGGTTTCCGGGCCCCCAAGAAAGGGAAGGGTCAAGCTGGAGATGATGTGCTCGACCAGCCGTACCCCATACACATGAAGAAAGATGAAGAGGGAAACTTGGTATATCCCAAGCACACCACTCGACAGTGTCGGCTCCTGATCCAGAACTTCCAGAAAGATCAGTCGACTGAGAAGGAGAAAGAATTAGAAGAGTCCGAAGACAAGGAAGGGGACGGAGGATACCCCCGGATCAACTCCACTTTGGTGATCTTCGCAGATGTCGAGAGCAAAAGTCGACTAAAAATCATCAATAGAGAAGTAAATATGGTTGCCCCGGCGACCCCCAAATTTTTGAAATGGTCCAAGACCCCCATCAGATTCGACCAGTCTGATCACCCAGCACACATCGCCACCCCCGGGCGGCAGGCACTGGTGGTCGACCCAGTGATTGAGGGCACGCGCCTGACCAGAGTCCTGATGGATGGGGGCAATGGCTTGAACATCTTGTATGCAGCAACCCTCCGGGATATGGGCATTCCGATGTCTAAGCTGAGGGAAAGTAACATGAGGTTCCACGGGGTAATCCCCGGGAAGAAAGCCGACTCACTTGGCCAGATCACACTCGACGTGGTCTTTGGTGAATCGAAGAATTATCGCAAAGAGAAACTAGCGTTCGAAGTGGTGGACTTCAACAGCGCTTATCACGCCATCCTGGGTAGGCCCGCCTAGCCAGGTTCATGGCTCGACCATGTTACGTTTTCCTCAAGCTGAAGATGCCGGGACCCAACGACGTTATAACCGTCACTGGGAACCGTCAGAAAGCGGAAGAGTGCTTCCAGAAAGGCTCAAAGATCGCCGACGAGCAAATGGCAGCAGTAGAGATGGAAGAGTACCAAAAGAGCGTGGATCCGAGTGATCTGCTGAGGGCGAAGAAGCCGGCTTCCGAGTCAGCCTTCCAGTCGGCCGGGGACACAAAACCCGTGCACATCCACCCCACCGACCCCAACGCAGCACCGACCCACATCTCCACTACACTCAACAGCAAATAGGAAGAAGCGCTCGTCCAGTTCATCCGTGAGAACTAGGACATCTTCGCATGGAAACCATCAGACATGCCGGGTGTACCCAGGGGACTGACTGAGCACCATTTGCGAGTCGACCCGAAGGTAAAACCTGTGAAGGAACATCTCCGTCGGTCCACTGCGGAGAAGCGAAAGGCGATTGGCGAGGAAGTGGCTCGGCTCCTGGCAGCTGAGTTTATCCGCGAGATTTACCACTCCGAGTGGCTCACCAATGTCGTCATGGTCCCCAAGAAGGACAAGTCTCTCCGCATGTGCATCGATTTCAAGCACATCAATCGGGCCTGCCCGAAGGATCATTTTCCTCTTCCCCACATCGATCAGATAGTCGACTCAACTGCGGGATGTGAACGTTTGTCCTTTCTGGACGCGTATTCCGGGTACCATCAGATCCGTCTGTTCGGGCCCGACGAAATCAAGACAGCTTTCATCACCGCCTTCGGGTGTTTCTCTTATGTCACCATGCCTTTCGGTCTCAAAAATGCTGGCGCTACCTTCATGTGCATGATCCAGAAATGCTTGATAAAGCAAATCAGTCGGAACGTCGAGGCATACATGGATGACATTGTGGTCAAGTCACGGAAAGGTTCCGACCTGCTGACTGACCTCGTTGAGACATTCACAAACCTCAGAAGCTATGATATCAAGCTCAATCCATCAAAGTGTACATTTGCAGTTCCTGGCGGCAAGTGATACGTCTCAAACGTATCTACTTTTCCAAACACTTTTGCTATTGTTTTTCCCTCATTCTTGCATGATTTGAACTAAACTAACACGGACTGACGCTGTTTTCAGCAGAGCTGCCTGTATGGTTTTATTGTGTGCAGGAAAATGGATTTTTAGGTGTCTCAGAAAATTCCAAGAAAAATCACAGAAAATCCACACACCCGAAGGGCCATTGTGCCAGAAGTGGGGCCAAAGGGCAGCTGATGGGCCTCTAACCCCTCGTTGGTTACCCCAAGTGGAAGGTGTGAGATGCAGTGTTGTGGAAGTTTTTCCCTTAGCAAAGATGCCAAGGATCGAATCCCCAGAGACTCAACTGCTAATGGCGCCAGATATTAGCAATCAACGTGGACCTGCACACAGATACAAATAACTTTGCTCCCTACGAGTACAGAGAGGTTGTCAATCCCTCCGGCCTTGTAGTTCACAAAGGATTAAACGCAAATGATAGTAGTGATAGATAATGTTTGCAATAGTAAGTAAAAGCGAAAAGTAAATAGCAGATGTGATCAATGATGGTAATATGGACTGGAGTCTCATGATGTTCACTAGTGATGTCTCTCTCCCAAAAGACGATAAAACAACTATGTGAGGTAAACGAATTACAGCTGGGCAATTGACAGGACCACGAACGCAAACCAATGCTGACTACATTGCAAGAAAGGTTGAGGTTCAAAGCATGGGCGGTACGCCAAAGTAAGTAGACCGAAATCCATCAATATCTACTACTAATCATCTACCTTGAGATATCTATCCAGAACATCTCACTGGTATTAAGTTGCGAGTCCCACCCATAGTGTAAACTCAAAGCAACAGACAACTGCATTAAAAGAACTTTGCGTAAAGTAAACAATCCTTGCACCCGCGGGCACAAGCACCGTTGTTTTCCCCCTTGTGGCAACAGCACATCCCCTAGACTCATGTTTCTGTCACTCAAGCTAGTCATCGAGGGGCATGAACCCACAATCGAGCATAACGTTCCCTCTTGGAGTCACTACCTACTACTTGGCCAAAGCAATAAATAACAACGGAGAACATGCAAGAATTACTTATGAACATAAATATAAAAGAGGTAGATCAAATATATTACTCAATCACAATCTGAACATAATCTCATAATCCATCGGATCCCAGCAAACTCGACATAGCAACAGCATAAGGATTACATATGTGCCTCGATCATGCAGGGCAGCTCACGAGGACTAATTAGTGAAGCACAAGAACAGGAGGAGAACATCACATAGCTACGTATCATGGACTCATGGTCCAAGGGAGACTACTCACAACTCATCCGGGAGGCGTCCATGGTGATGGAGAGACTGCCGATGATGATCCTCCCCTCCGGCAGGGTGCCGGGAAGAGTTCTCCTGGTGCTCCCGATCTTGGAAGCGGCGGCGGCGGTGGAACAGAGATGAGATCGCAAAAAAGAGTTCCCGTCCCGAGGGTTTCGAAGGACGCTCTAAATATATGCCAAAGGGGGGCACCAAACGGGGCTCGGGGGGCCCAGGCGCCCCCCCGGCGCGGCCCAGGGGGGCGCGCCGCCCGGGCGCCTGGGGCCCTGGTGCCCCCCCCCCGGCTGTACTTCGGGCGCAAGGTAGGTTCTGGAACGCTGATTTTTTATATAATTTTTGTGGATTTTTCCTGACAGTTCTCGTAATGTGAAAACCTGAAATACAAAAACAGCCGAAAACAGAAACTGGCACTGGGGTGCACTGGATTAGTAGGTTAGTACAAATATGATCAAAAGTGTATGGAAGTGTATAAATATCATAGCAATATCACCCAAAAGTGGCATGGAGCAAGCAGAAATTATAGATACGTTTTGGACGTATCAACATCCCCAAGCTTAATTCCTGCTCGTCCTCGAGTAGGTAAATGATAACAAGAATAATTTCTGTGGTGACATGCTATTAACCATATAGGACTTTTTATAGTCATATGACAAAAGCTTACTGAGACAATGAATCTGTAGTAATTAAGTTGCCTCATGAGAAAATCACAAATGACTGAAAGTTTTACAACATGACATTGAAGCATCAAATAGATTTGCAATGAACATGATGTGCGAATATGATAAAGTGATATCTAGCTTGCCCCCTTTAGTGAAGCAAAACATAAATGCAGGGGCACCTTCAAGGTTTAAGTGATGACTAGATACAATGATTTCAAAATAAACGATATCACAATCATGCAAAAGACAATGCTATTTTGGAACAATGCACATTACACTTAGAATGACAATCATGCTCTCAGTAGTTGGTGCTTTAAAAGAAGGTGGAGACTCAACATAAAAGTAAAAGAATGGTTATGTGCTAGAGGTTTTTTTTTTTGAAAACATAGAAGCAATTTTGTCAACGGTAGTAGTACTTCATATGTGTTATGCATAAGACATCCTATAAGTTGCAAGCCTCATGCATCGAATACCAATAGTGCTCGCACCTTGTCCTAATTAGCTTGGATTTCCATGGGTTATCATTGCATTACATATGTTTCAACCAAGTGTCACAAAGGGGTACCTCTATGCCACCTGTACAAAGGTCCAAGGAGATAGATCGCATTTGATTTCTCGTTTTTGATAGATCTCAACTTGAGGACATCCATACCGGGACAACATAGAAAATAGATAATGGACTCCTCTTCAATGCATAAGCATATTCTCATAAGAGATTGAGGATTAATGTCCAAGCTAAAACTTCCACCATGATGCATGGCTTTGGTTGGCGGCCCAATGTTCTTCTCTAACAATATGCATACTCATTCAACCCATGGTAAATCACCCTTACTTCAGACAAGACGAACATGCATAGCAACTCACATGATATTCAACAAAAGTGTGACAGTTGATGGCGTCCCCAGAAACATGGTTACCGCTCAGCAAGCAACTTATAAGAAATAAGATACATAAGCAACATATTCTTTACCACAATAGTTTTTAAGCTACTTTCTCATGAGCTATGTATTGCAAAGTTAGTCTGCTTAGTATAGGTGGAGGTTAGCAAAAGACTGGGAGCGACCAACTAAGAGAGCAATGACGGTCATAATCATGCAGAGCGACAAAGCAACATTGAATCAGGCATGGTAGTTATATCGCTACTCAGAAATAAAAGATCATCAAGGCTTGACAGACTTTCTTTACAGTCTTAAATATGCGTGAGCATACGCCAAGTCAATCAAAATAAATTCTCGAAGGAAGATATTACTAAACCATACCACGTCATAGGCAAACAAATCATGTTGGTACTCCAATGACACATTGGGAATCCCCCAGCTATTTGAGACTAACCACAAGAAGACATGAATTACTAAGCGCCATTATGCAAGTAGCATCTTTATCATAGACATATCAACCAATGCAACGGAAGCAAACTCTCTTAATAAGGTGAGCATGGTAATTAAAGAGAGTTCAAGCAACCAACTAAACAAAAGCTCTTTGAAAAGATAAGTATGAATACTAAGAGGAGAGCATGGTAGTAGCTATTAAAAGACAAAGAACACACACATCAAAGATAGACATGAAAATTCTATGTTATGTTCTAGGTAGAAGTGGAGCGTGTTTCTCTCCCACATAAAGAAAGCTGAGTTCCGACTCGTTATGAAAAACTAAAAAGAAAACTAAAAGCAAGACGCTCCAAGCATAGCACATTACACATGAAGTGATAAAAATATAGCGGAACGAAAGACGAACTGATAATGTTGATGGAGAAGGGGATGCACGGGGGCATCCCCAAGCTTAGACGCTTGAGTCTCCTTGAATATTTCTTGGGGGTGCACGGGGGCATCCCCAAGCTTAAGCGCTTGACACTCCTGAATCTTTTTATCATCTTCCCTCGCACACTTGAAAACTCCCTTCATACATAACTCATTATAATCTGATTAGCGAGGTTAGTACCCTTAATAAAATAATTGTTCCTTGCGGGAAATAACGATATTCTTGAAGTTCTACTGTTTCTAAAGATTGCCAAAAGGTTTTTGCAAAGAAAAAGCAAGCTCTTGATTTGCAAAATGAAGGAAAGGCAAAACAGGACAGAATCTGTGAAAAACAGAACAGCAGGTAGTAATTGATTTGTTCGGGGTACTTCTGCAACTCAAATCAAAAAACTCAGAACATACGCACGAAAGACAATTATATAGAGCACGCTGTCGAAAAATTTCAGACCAAAAAGATGATCTGGTGATTTTATACAAATTTTTCTATCCAAGGACAGAATCTGTTTCCTGGACAGCACCTCACAACTTTTGAACTTTCTAGCAATCAGAGGCTATACTTGGCACAAATATGAAAAGCAAAGATACAATGATGATGCTACTGTAGTAAACAACATCAAGACACAACAAAAGCAAAATATAAAAATTTATTCATGTGGGCTGCCTCCCAAAAGCGCTTTCTTTTATGCCTTTAAGCTAGGCATAATGCATGTAGATCAAGTTGTATCAATTGAACCATCATCAAGATCATCAAAAAGCTCTTCAATAATACAACTAGTCTTAAGAGGACTCTCAAATAAAGGCCTCATAGAGATACTCCTAGGTAGAAGACCAAAAGGATAAAAGTCAAGGGAAGATTCATTTATAAATTCATCAAAGAGAGGTGTTTCTTCTAAAGTCTTTACAGTTTCAACCCCTTTGGCAATAGATGGTTACTTTTAGAACGGGGAGCCTTTGGAACGTGAACGAACTTAGGCTCCCTCCTTGCCGGAGTTTCTACCTTTTTGGTTTTGATCGAGGAGAAGGTAGTTCCTAGGGTATCAAATATTTCCTCAATCTTGTCTATCCTAGAAGAGTCCAAGTCATGGGATTTGACGGTCTCCAAAATTTTGAAAATTTTATGCATGGAGCTATCAAGCCTATTCAAATTCCCTTGGATCTTACGATCCAACTCATTCATCTTATTAATGCTTGGCATCTCTAGCTCTATCTTTTCAAGTTTTTTCATAATGTGAGCTAGGGTGATGTCCTCTCGAATGCTAACAACAGGGAGATTCCCAACAAGATTTTCAATAATACTAAGAGACTCCCAAACTGGGGCCTCTAGGAAATTCCCATTGATAGCAGTATCTAGAATAAACCTATTCCAAGAAGTAATTCCAACATAAAAATTTCTAAGCAAGATAGTAGTAGGTTGCTTCTTGGTGGCTCTTTTTTGTGAATCATTAATTCTATACCAAGCATCTTTCAAACTTTCCCCACCTCTTTGTTTAAAGGTGAGAACTTCTGCCTCGTCAAAGACAAAAGGACCCGACATAATGACAACTAAAGAACGAGATAACTATTTTTGTGATTTTCGATAAAAGGTACTAAAGCAAAAACTGGAAGGTAAACTAACGAGACTAAAAAGCAAAGTTAAAGATAGCATGCAACTCCCCTATCCTGAAGAGTGGAGTCCCCGGCAACGGCGCCAGAAAAACTCCTTGATGGGTCTCTAACCCCTCGTTGGTTACCCCAAGTGGAAGGTGTGAGATGCAGTGTTGTGGAAGTTTTTCCCTTAGCAAAGATGCCAAGGATCGAATCCCCAGAGACTCCTAGGTTCAACAAGTAGGTGTCAACTGCTAACGGCGCCAGATATTAGCAATCAATGTGGACCTGCACACAGATACAAATAACTTTGCTCCCAACGAGTGCAGAGAGGTTGTCAATCCCTCCGGCCTTGTAGTTCACAAAGGATTAAACGCAAATGATAGTAGTGATAGATAATGTTTGCAATAGTAAGTAAAAGCGAAAAGTAAATAGTGGATGTGATCAATGATGGTAATATGGACCGGAGTCTCATGATGTTCACTAGTGATGTCTCTCTCCCAAAAGACGATAAAACAGCTATGTGAGGTAAACGAATTACAGCTGGGCAATTGACAGGACCACGAACGCAAACCAATGCTGACTACATTGCAAGAAAGGTTGAGGTTCAAAGCATGGGCGGTACGCCCAAGTAAGTAGACCGAAATCCATCAATATCTACTACTAATCATCCACCTTGAGATATCTATCCAGAACATCTCGCTTGTATTAAGTTGCGAGTCCCACCCATAGTGTAAACTCAAAGCAATAGACAACTGCATTAAAAGAACTTTGCGTAAAGTAAACAATCCTTGCACCCGCGGGCACAAGCACCGTTGTTTTCCCCCTTGTGGCAACAGCACATCCCCTAGACTCATGTTTCTGTCACTCAAGCTAGTCATCGAGGGGCATGAACCCACAATCGAGCATAACGTTCCCTCTTGGAGTCACTACCTACTACTTGGCCAAAGCAATAAATAACAACGGAGAACATGCAAGAATTACTTATGAACATAAATATAAAAGAGGTAGATCAAATATATTACTCAATCACAATCTGAACATAATCTCATAATCCATCAGATCCCAGCAAACTCAACATAGCAACAGCATAAGGATTACATATGTGCCTCGATCATGTAGGGCAGCTCACGAGGACTAATTAGTGAAGCATAAGAACGGGAGGAGAACATCACATTGCTACTGGTCATGGACTCATGGTCCAAGGGAGACTACTCACAACTCATCCGGGAGGCGTCCATGGTGGTGGAGAGGCTCCTGATGATGATCCTCCCCTCCGGCAGGGTGCCGGGAAGACTTCTCCTGGTGCTCCCGATCTTGGAAGCGGCGGCGGCGGCGGAACAGAGATGAGATCGCGAAAAAGAGTTCCCTTCCCGAGGGTTTCGAAGGACGCTCTAAATATATGCCAAAGGGGGGCACCAGACGGGGCTCGGGGGGCCCAGGCGCCCCCCCCCCCCGGCGCGGCCCAGGGGGGGCGCGCCGCCAGGGCGCCTGGGGCCCTGGTGCCCCCCCCCCCGGCTGTACTTCGAGCGCAAGGTAGGTTCTGGAACGCTGATTTTTTATATAATTTTTCTGGATTTTTCCTGACAGTTCTCGTAATGTGAAAACCTGAAATACAAAAACAGCCGAAAACAGAAACTGGCACTGGGGTGCACTGGATTAGTAGGTTAGTCCAAATATGATCAAAAGTGTATGGAAGTGTATAAATATCATAGCAATATCACCCAAAAGTGGCATGGAGCAAGCAGAAATTATAGATACGTTTTGGACGTATCAGCAGCCAGGGGGGCCCCAGGCGCCCTGCTGGCGCGGCCCCACCCCTGGCCGCGCCAGGAGGCCGCCTGGGAGGGTCCTCCCCCCTCTGGTGCCCTACCTTGGCTCGTATTTATTACCGTGGCGAGGAAACCCCAGAACATAAGTCATTTTTCCAGTTTCCGTCGCGGAGCCGCCGCCACCCTCTGTTCTTCTTCGGGAGGGCTAATCTGGAGGCTGATTTGGCCTCCGGAGAGGGGAGATCGTCGCCATCGTCATCATCATCACCACTCCATCCTCCCTCCATGACTTCTCCTCCCATGTGTGAGTAATTCCCTGCTGTAGACAAAGGGGATGGTAGGGATTGGATGAGTTAGATCATGTAATAGTTTATCAGATTGTTGGGGGCATGTTGCCTATCATCTACTTTGGTGTGTATCATCTTTGCTTCAACTTGTTGCTCTTAATGCTTGTCACTTTGGGCCCGAGTGCCATGTTTTCAGATCTGAACCCTATGTGTTTGCATGAATATATTTGTGTTCTTGATCCTATCTATGAGTTGTTTGCATCTATTATGGTCCGGAACCGGCGATCCCAAAGGTGACAGCTTGGGACACCAAAGGGGATGGTCCATAATTTGAGGATTCCATGTATCCATTGAGTTTATTGCTTTGTTCCGGTGCTCTTTGACAGGAGCACCTTAATCTCCATAAGTTCCTTTTGGCCCCGTTCGTAGCGGGATGGTAGGAAAAAAGATGTTGTGCAAGTTCTTATTGCAAGCACGTACAACTACCTGTGGGATACATGCCTAATGTTTGATATTTGCCTAGATGATCATTACTTTTCTGTGTGCCTTGCCCCAAGTTAGATTCATGATGTATCTCATCCATGCAGCGCCCAACCATCCATCTCCCTAGCCTAAAGTGTTTCAATCCTGCTGGTTATTAGTTGTTACTTTTGCTGTTTACTTTTGCTGTCACCACCATCACTATCATATCACCGTTACCACTTATCTTTTGTTGCAAGTAAGTATATTTCAGGTGCGGTTGAATTGAAAACTCAACTGTCAAAGCTTATAAATACTCTTTGGCTCCCCGTGTGTCGAATCTATAAATTAGGTTATTCTTACCCGCGAAGACTATCTCGATCCCTTACGGTTGAGGGTTATCAAGTACCGTTTTCTAGCGCCGTTGCCAGGGAGCATAGCAATATTTACAAGTCTACTTGAAGTATCCTACCTGCTGCACTTCATCCGCTATGGGTAAGAAAGGAGACCCCAAGGTTCCGATCTTACTATCCACTACACGAAGAGGTACTGTTCTGAACACTAGTGCTACACTTGATTCACCTTCTGTTATGAGTAAGTTTGCCTCACCACCACCACATGATGCTTCTACTGAATCTGTTACTATGTCCGATACTTTTGATGATGCTTCTACTACTCTTGATGATATTGGTTCACTTGGTTATGCTCTTGAGAAACAGATCGCTGCTGCAAAAAAAATCTGGATTTGAAATTCCTGTTACTCGCTACCCTATTGGTGGAACTTATGATTATCTTGATTTGAGTAAACTCAAGGAGAGACTCCTTGATGATGATTACATTATGCTTGATGATGATTTATGCAGGGAACTGACCAAGTTTGTCGACTCTGACCCTGAAGCTATTAAGAAACTGCTTGAAAAACACTCCTTGAAGAACAAGACTGTTCCTGATCCTGAATTTGCTACATCTCCTATATGCATCAATGATCCTGATTATGATTTCTCTGTTGATCTTTCACTTATATCTATGGTTGAAGCTGACCCCTTTTATGGCAGAGAAACTGATGATGCTATTGCACACCTAACCAAACTCACTGAGTTGGGTGGCTTGTTTACCACGAATGAAAAGATACGAAACTTTTATGTGACTAAGCTTCTTCCGTTCTCTTTGAAGGAAGGTGCTAAAACATGGTATGATGCACTACCATGTGGTTCCATTAAGAGTCCTCAAGACTTAGCTCACTCTTTTGTTGATAAGTACTTTCCTGCTCATATGCAACATGCTGCTTTACAAAGAATTTATAACTTTAGACGGTTGCAGGATGAGCACCTCCCTAAAGCTTGGGGGAGGTACTGTAGTCTGATCCAGGCTAGACCAGGACATGGAGTCCCTAAGAATGATTTAATCGATATAATTTATGCTGGTCTAACTGATGAATCTAGGTCCTATTTGGATAGTTGTGCTGGTTGTGATTTCAGGAAAAGAACACCAGACGACGCAGAAGAATTGATGGGCAGGATTGCCAAAAACCATGAAGATTGGTCCGTCCCTGAACCACCTCCACCACCAAAGAAGAGGGGCATGCTTGTTCTAAGCCCCGAAGATATGCAAGAAGCAAAGAAGTCTATTAAAGAGAAGGGTATTAAAACTGAAGACGTGAAGAATCTACCCCCTATTGAGAAGTTGTGTGAGCCTACCACTCACCCTCCTATGGTAGAGGTACACTCTCTTTTAGATTTCAACGCAAGTGCCATCCCTCATGGTAAGCCTCCTGATCAATGTTTAGATGAGCTTGATAATTTTATTATGAAGCAAAGTCATTTTAATGAGAGGATACAAAGTCAATTGCATGATAATTCCCTTGCTATCAAAAGTTTGCTTGATGTTCTAGGTAGAACAGTTAATGATGTTAAATGTCTTGTGAAGCATTTTCATATGGTTCAAACTCAGCTTGAACAAACTTCTAATGTGCAAAAAGATTTGCTTGCTAACAATACCAAACAAGATGATTTACAGGCCTTCGGGATTAAGACCCGAGGAGGAACTAGCACTCAAGATCCTCTCTATCCAGAGGGGCATCCGAGGAGAATCGAGCAAGATTCGCAAATGCAGGAAGAAGAAATTGTTGGCTCTCCAAAGAAGAAGAAGAAGAAACACAAGGAGGCTGACAATTCCAATGATCCTATTACAAGTGAAGAGCCAGCTGTTGATCCTAACAGTATATCTACCTTCGATGCTGAGACTGAAGACGGTGCTGAACCTGAAGATAAGGATAAGGAGAAGAATGATCCGCCTGAAGTTCGAGAAAAAGAAGCACCTGACAAACGCAAGAAGTACACTAGAGAAGACTTCGTCGCAAGAAGACATGGGAAGGAAAGAGAACCATGGATACAGAAACCCATGCCCTTTCCAGGTAAGTCTCTCAAATCTAAAGAAGAAGAGCATTACAATAAGTTTTGTGAGTGGATGAAACCTCTTTTTCTTCAAATCCCTTTGACTGATGCTATTAAGTTACCTCCCTATTCAAAATATATGAAAGATATTGTTACTAATAAAAGAAAAGTTCCTAATGAAGCAATATCTACTATGCTTGCTAACTACTCTTTCAGTGGCAAGATTCCTGAGAAGCTTGGTGATCCAGGTATACCCACCATTCCTTGCTCCATAAAGAATAGTTATGTCAAAACTGCTTTATGTGATCTTGGAGCAGGAGTGAGTGTTATGCCTTTCTCTCTTTACAAGAGGCTTTGTTTACAGAAACTAATTCCTACAGATATATCTCTTCAGATGGCTGACAAGTCAACAGCCGTCCCGATAGGTATTTGTGTGGATGTTCCCGTAGAAGTTGCTAATTGTTTGATCCTTTCTGATTTTGTCGTGCTTGACATGCCCGAGGATGGGAGCATGTCCATTATTCTTGGTAGACCTTTTCTTAACACCGCAGGTGCTATTATTGATTGCAATAAAGGAAAGGTTACCTTCAATGTGAATGATAAAGAACACACGGTGTATTTTCCAAAGAAGACCGACAAGAGGCATGGCATCAACTCTATAGAAAATATCGAGACCGTGAAGATTGGAGAATGGGACTGTCCACTACATGTGCACCACAAATACAAAACTATTATGGTGGGGACAATGTCCATTAAAGTAAAGGTGCAATGATCACTTCGTAAGAGGTGGGACTTTTTGCTCTATATATCGCCGGTTTGTTGGTAAGACTTGATCAACCTTACTAGTGAGCATGTTTTATATAGGTAAAAAGTTGAGCTTGTTATGTTTTCATTTGTTTTAGCTTTTGTTCTCCTTGCTATACCAAGTGTTTGTGTTTTTGAAGCTTCACAATACTAATCACTGCTTTAAGTTTTCAGAAAGTTTTGCAGCTTTTTGAACTTCGAAAAAATTTCAACAGTGAAGTTTTCAGAATAATTCCAGAAAAATTAAAATTAAAATTTCCATGCCGGGAGTGACCCAGAGGCACCTGGGGCTGACCAGGGGGGCCACCAGTGGCCCAGGCGGCCAGCTGGCGCGGCCTACCCCCTGGCCGCGCCCATAGGGCGCCTGGGGCCCACAGGTCTCGCCTCCAGGTGAGTCTTCTTCCTCTCTCTCTCTTTCTCTCCAAAAACACGAGTTCTGCACCTGTTCTTGCGTTCTTGCTGTTCTTGGAGGCAATTTTCGATCTCTCTCTACAGCCTATCATTCGAGATGAGATTTTGAACAAATACTCCCTGGTATGTAACTCCTCCATCCCTCCAATTAGATTTTTGGTTGGTGGCTTCATTTGTGAGTATTTAGTAGTTCTTGGTGCTGTGTAGATGAGCTTGCATGCATGTGTAGAAATTTATTTTCCAAGTTTTGATGCAAGTTTATGCCTTAGGTAAGTGAGTTGAGTAGTTTGCCTTAACCCACTTTGTTTAAATCCTTGTTTTTGTAATTTGTCAAAAATTTCAGAAATGAGTTTTTTAGGAAGGGCAAAGGGGTGGCTTGAGAAGAAGAAGCCCGCGTGCTCCGATCGAGTTACTAGAGCCACAGCTTCACCCTCGACTGCTAGGGTGAGCTACAATGAAGATCATGTGCCCCTAGAGTTGTTGGAAGACACAAATCCAGCACGTGCGATGATGTTCCCATGTGATGAATTCCTTGAAGCTGCAGGAATTAAGGATGAGTTTTATAACCTTTGTGCTAATGCAGGTCTGACACGGCTCGTCACGTGCCGTGTTGCTCAGTATCAAGGGGTGTTAGCTCGTGACAACACGAGCAACATTTCTGCGCCGGATATTGCTATCCTGGCAACCGCCCTCTCAGGGAGGTTTGATTATAATGTGGGTGCCTTAATTGCTCGACGCCTTGCTATGAACGGTAACAAGGGAGATTTATTTGGTGGCGTTTATGCCACACTTATCTTAGAGTATCTTAAAGGCACCCCACACCCTGATGATAAGCCTTTTACTTATTTAGGTTTTGATCTTGCTTCTATGAAAAGGCATAAGTTTGTTACCATGACTTCTGAGTTTGGTAACCTTGTTTATATCTTGCGTTTCGGAACTACCGCGGAATGCAAGGTCCGTCTACCTGCACCTCTTTTGTTTGATTTTTCTCGCAGGAACGGATGGTCCTTTGATGGTATCCAGTTCGATGAGTTCATGGTCCAACATCAGTTTCATAACCCCATGGAGGGGGTTGTGCCCGACGAGGAGGAGCACGATGAGTTACCACCTTTTCAGGGGGGACCGTCACCCAGTTTGGTGAAGGGTCTTCCTCTGCTTGGAGTGCGGACCCTTCTTCGTGGGAGGATCCGAGGACTTCGGTGCACGCGCCGGAATCCTTATACGACCCTTGGACTCACCAGTACCACCCCGAAGCAGGAGGCTCCTGGGGGCAGTAGCTACTACCAACTTAGGCCAAAAGCCTAAGCTTGGGGGAGTACGTGCCCTTCTCACTTTTCCATTGTATTATCCGTTTTATTTTTGTTTGCTTTGATCCTTTCGAAGTTTTTGCCCGTTCTTCTTTGTTTCTTTCTTTGCAAAAACAACAAAAAGATTTCCCTTTTTCTTTTGCTTTTGTTTAACCTTTGAAAAAAAACCAAAAAGATTTCCTTTCTCTCTTTAGTTTGCTTTGTTTTCAGAGTTCAGCTCGAGTCCGTGATGGCATTTAATTATATTTCCTACGTTCGATCGTGCAAGTGACAAGGCAGTAATGACGAAGATCGACGGAAGGGAAGCAACAAGGAAAACCGGTATGAACTCTTCTTGTTTCTACTTTTGTACATATGCCTGTACTTATGATCTAGAGACCAGCTTGTAGCGACATAGTGCTATGTTTACAATGCTTTCCCAGTGGTTCATGCTTTCCTTGTGGCTAATCTCAAATAGCTAGAGTATATAATGTGTTATTGAAATGATTTACATGCATTGCATTGTTCATAGTTTGGTATACTAAGGTGGTATTTCCCTTTGGAGAATTCTTGGATTGACTTGGCACATGTTTACACATGTTTAAGACTAAAAAGTCTGCTTTGCCTTGATGATCTTTGAGTTTCAGAATAGTTATATCACTTTCATGCCCAATTCAATGTTGCTTTGTCGCTCTGCATGATTATGACTGTTATTGCTCTCTAGTTGGTCGCTTCCCAGTCTCTTACTAGCCTTCGCTCGCACTAAGCGGAATTCTGCTTGTGCATCCAAATCCTTTCAAACCAGTTATTCCATACGAGTCCACCATACCTTCCTATGTGGTATTTACCGGCCATCCTAACGAAGACTTTCTTGTACCATCTCGAAATTATTCAAATTTACTCCTGTTTTGTGCCTCTGTTTTAGTTCATGAGGAAGTAGTAGGTAATTCATGATCTTCTTATGTTGGACATGTTTTATCCCGGGATTGCATGTCTAATCTACAAACCCCTAATACGAGGAGGGACTGGCATGAGTGCGCCCAGCTCACAAAAGATAATCACAACCAACAAACCCTCCTTCACGCTTTGTTTATGAGAAATCAGAAAACTTTGGTAGTGATAAACAAAGGAGATTAAGGGGATGTGATCGTCCCCATCTTGGGAGCCGTTCCTTGAAACATGTCTAGCATAAGAAGTGATTGGGTTGTCTACTAGCATTCGTTGACGAAATATGCACCTCCCAAAATCATTTTTACCTCTGTTTTCAAAACCAAGAGCTCTGGTACATGTTTAGTCTTTGCTTCCAACCACGGGTTTTCAACCTCGCCATCAAATTCCACGGTTCGAGAGTCTCCACCTTCTTTCTTCAAAGCACCAACTAGGAGAGCATAATTGTCATTCTGAGTGTAATGTGCATTATCCCAAAGTATTAAATTGTCTTCTGCATGCTTGTGGTATTATTTATTCTGAAATTCTTAGTTCTAGTCTCCTTTAAAACTCTGGAGGAGTTTCTGCATTTATGTTTTGCTTCACTCATGGAGGCTAGCGAGATACCACTCTAGTATGTTCAAGCTATGTGCAATGTAATCTTGTCTTGATTTTCAGTAGCATATTATTTACTTTTAGTTATTTGTGATTGGTCACTTGAAAGAAGGATTGCTTCGTGCATTGTCCTCATAGCATTGTTTCAATACTTGCTAGACTCTTTTCGTAGTACATGCTTATATACATCTAATGAAGCAAAAGAGTTTGTCAAAGTTTTCTTTGTCGCGTCCAGTTCGTTGAACTGAATTGCTTGAGGACAAGCAATATGCTAAGCTTGGGGGAGTTGATACGTCTCAAACATATCTACTTTTCCAAACACTTTTTCTATTGTTTTGCCCTCATTCTTGCATGATTTCAACTAAACTAACCCGGACTGACGCTGTTTTCAGCAGAGCTGCCTGTATGGTTTTATTGTGTGCAGGAAAATGGATTTTTAGGTGTCTCAGAAAATTCCAAGAAAAATCACAGAAAATCCACGCACCCGAAGGGCCATTGTGCCAGAAGTGGGGCCAGAGGGCAGCCAGGGGGGCCCCAGGCACCCTGCTGGAGCGGCCCCACCCCTGGCCGCGCCAGGAGGCCGCCTGGGAGGGTCCTCCCCCCTCTGGTGCGCTACCTTGGCTCCTATTTATTCCTGTGGCGAGGAAACCCCAGAACAGAAGTCGTTTTTCCAGTTTCCGTCGCGGAGCCGCCGCCACCCTCTGTTCTTCTTCGGGAGGGCTAATCTGGAGGCTGATTTGGCCTCCGGAGAGGGGAGATCGTCGCCATCGTCATCATCATCACCACTCCATCCTCCCTCCATGACTTCTCCTTCCATGTGTGAGTAATTCCCTGCTGTAAGCAAAGGGGATGGTAGTGATTGGATGAGTTAGATCATGTAATAGTTTATCAGATTGTTGGGGGCATGTTGCCTATCATCTACTTTGTTGTTTATCATCTTTGCTTCAACTTGTTGCTCTTAATGCTTGTCACTTTGGGCCCGAGTGCCATGTTTTCAGATCTGAACCCTATGTGTTTACATGAATATATTTGTGTTCTTGATCCTATCTATGAGTTGTTTGCACCTATTTTGGTCCGGAACCGGCGATCCCAAAGGTGACAGCTTGCGACACCAAAGGGGATGGTCCATAATTTGAGGATTCCATGTATCCATTGAGTTTATTGCCTTGTTCCGGTGCTCTTTGACAGGAGCACCTTAATCTCCATAAGTTCCTTTTGGCCCCGTTCGTAGCGGGATGGTAGGACAAAAGATGTTGTGCAAGTTCTTATTGCAAACACGTACAACTACCTATGGGATACATGCCTAATGTTTGATATTTGCCTAGATGATCATTACTTTTCTGTGTGCCTTGCCCCAAGTTAGATTCATGATGTATCTCATCCATGCAGCGCCCAACCATCCATCTCCCTAGCCTATAGTGTTTCAATCCTGCTGGTTATTAGTTGTTACTTTTGCTGTTTACTTTTGCTGTCACCACCATCACTATCATATCACCGTTACCACTTATCTTTTGTTGCAAGTAAGTATATTTCAGGTGCGGTTGAATTGACAACTCAACTGTCAAAGCTTATAAATACTCTTTGGCTCCCCGTGTGTCGAATCTATAAATTGGGTTATTCTTACCCGCGAAGACTATCTCGATCCCTTACGGTTGAGGGTTATCAGCAAGTTGCTCGGTTTTCTCGTTTCCGAACGGGGAATCGACGCCAACCCAGAAAAGGTCAGCACCATCCTCCGAATGAAACGCATCGAGTGTATACACGATGTCCAGAAGCTTACTGGTTGCTTGGCTGCATTGAGTCGATTCATTTCTCGTCTTGGTGAGAAGGCACTGCCCCTCTACCGACTCATGAAGAAATCCGACAAGTTCTAGTGGAATTCCGAAGCCGAAGCAGCGTTTGAAGAGCTCAAAGCCCTGCTGTCCACCCAGCCGGTGCTCGCTGCCCCAGTCAGCGGAGAGCCTCTTCTACTGTACATTGCAGCCACCGGACAAGTTGTCAGTACTGTACTCACGGTCGAGCGAGAAGAAGAGGGCAAGGCATATAAGGTCCAACGCCCGGTCTATTACATATCCGAAGTTTTGACTCCCTCCAAGCAAAGGTATCCACATTACCAAAAGCTTGTGTATGGGATTTACTTGACTGCAAAAAAGGTTGCCCATTACTTTTCGGACCATACAATCTCAGTCGTCAGCGACGCCCCGCTGTCAGAGATCCTGAACAACCGAGACGCAACCGGTCGAGTGGCAAAATGGGCGATTGAACTTCTTCCGTTAGATATCAAGTTTGAAGCGAAGAAAGCCATCAAGTCTCAGGCTATAGCAGATTTTGTGGCCGAGTGGATAGAACAAGAGTTGCTGACTCAAGTTCAGTCGGACCATTGGACTATGTTCTTTGATGGATCCAAGATGTTGAATGGATCCGGCGCAGGCGTGGTCCTGGTTTCTCCTAGGGGCGACAAGCTCAGTTACGTCCTTCAGATCCACTTTGACTCATCGAATAACGAAGCTGAGTACGAAGCACTTTTTTACGGGTTGCGCATGGCCATCTCACTCGACGTCCGTCGCTTGATGGTTTATGGCGACTCCGACCTAGTGGTGAACCAAGTGATGAAGGAATGGGACGTCAGGATCCCGGCAATGACCAGTTATTGTAGTGCAGTGCGGAAGATTGAAAAGAAGTTTGAAGGCCTAGAGCTCCATCATGTGCGCAGAGCCAAGAATCAGCTGGCCGATGACCTCGCAAAAATTGGGTCAACTCGGAAGCCTATACCCAAGAATGTGTTCCTGGAGCATCTGCACACCCCTTCTGTCAAAGAAGACCCCTTCACGGAAGAGCCCCCATAGCCTGTCAGCGCGTTAGATCCGACTAAAGTCGAAGTACCTGCTGTGGTCGACTTGATCATGGAGGTCGTAGTGATTACGCTAGACTGGACTGTGCCATATATATCGTATCTGCTCAGGCAAGAACTCCCGAAAGATGAGGAGGAAGCATGCCAGATCGTCCGCCGATCCAAGGCGTTCACTGTCATCTAGGGTCAGCTCTACAGAGAAAGCGTCACCGGAGTCGCTCAGCGCTGCATCGCTCCAAAGGAAGGTCGACTGATCTTGGATGAAATCCACTCGGGAACTTGTGGCCACCACGCCTCCTCTCAGACTATAGTGGCCAAAGCATACCGAGCCGGGTTCTACTGGCCCCGCGCCAACAAGATGGCCAAGGATATTGTGGACAAATGCGCAGGTTGCCAGTTCTACTCCAACATGTCCCACAAGCTGGCGTCCGCCTTGAAGACCATTCCGCTAGTCTGGCCCTTTGCTGTTTGGGGCTTGGACATGGTCGGCCCCTTCAGGATAGGCAGAAGCGGATTCACCCACCTAATCGTGGCAGTCGACAAGTTCACCAAATGGATTGAGGCCAAGCCCATCAAGAACCTCGAGTCGAGCACCGCCATCAGCTTCATCAGGGAATTGATATTCAGATATGGAGTCCCCCACGGCATCATCACACACAACGGCTCCAACTTTGACTCGGATGAATTCAGAGCTTTCTGTGCTTCTCAAGGAACACGAGTCGACTACGCCTCCGTGGCGCATCCGCAGTCAAATGGACAGGCAGAAAGAGCAAATGGTTTGATTCTCCAAGGCCTAAAGCCACGGCTCATGCGTGATCTTAAGCATGCCGCTGGGGCTTGGGTGACTGAACTACCATCTGTCTTATGGGGTCTGAGGACAACTCCAAACCGGTCGACTGGCCGTACCCCTTTCTTCATGGTCTATGGAGCCGAAGTTGTGTTACCGAGCGACTTATTGCACAACGCCCCTAGAGTGGAACTCTTCTCCGAAGCCGAGCCAGAGCAGGCTCGTCAGGATGAAGTCGACCTTTTGGAAGAGGAAAGAGAGATGTCCTTGATCCGGTCGACCATCCATCAACAGGACATGCGTCGATTCCATGCTCGCAACGTCCGAAGCCAAGCATTCCAGGAAGGAGACCTGGTCCTTCGAGTGCATCAGAAACGTCCACACAAGCTCGCCCCGGCCTAGGAAGGTCCATTCATCATCACCAAGGTACTGCACAACGGAGCATACCACCTCTACAATGTCGCCAAGAAGAAAGACGAACCTCGTTCGTGGAAGGCGGACCTGATCCGCCGCTTCTACAGTTGAGACACTCGACAATCGAGTTGTAATAAAGATTTCCCAATTTGTTTCAAAGACAAGTTAGCAGTGGTCCTCTAATGATTGATGCTTTCTAAAAAACACTGGTCTTCAAAATCCCCCAGTGGGTGCTTAGCTGCGAACCCGATTCGCCTAAGTTTCAAACGCTCACTCCGAGTGAAGAGCAACCCTCTCACTCGGGGGCTTAGCTGCGGTCCTCCGAGCTGCATCATAAGTATAATGTGGCTCTGTCTTCTGAGCTCCGCCACAAATACAACGTAGCTTGGAATCGTCTAAGTTACAAACATCCACTCTGAGTGAAGAGCAACCCTCTCACTCGGGGGCTTAGCTGCGACCCCGTGACTCGCCTAAGTTTCAAATGCTCACTCCGAGTGAAGAGCAACCCTCTCACTCAGGGGCTTAGCTGCGGTCCTCCGAGCTGCGTCATAAGTATAATGTGGCTCTGTCTTCCGAGCTCCACCACAAATAC
>LR738711.1:613924157-613940363 GCA_902687465.1 Secale cereale
TCTCACTCGGGGGCTTAGCTGCGGTCCTCCGAGCTGCGTCATAAGTATAATGTGGCTCTGTCTTCCGAGCTCCGCCACAAATACAACGTAGCTCGGAATCGCCTAAGTTACAAACATCCACTTCGAGTGAAGAGCAACCCTCTCACTCGGGGGCTTAGCTGCGACCCCGTGACTCGCCTAAGTTTCAAACGCTCACTCCGAGTGAAGAGCAACCCTCTCACTCGGGGGCTTAGCTGCGGTCCTCCGAGCTGTGTCATAAGTATAATGTGGCTCTGTCTTCCGAGCTCCGCCACAAATACAACATAGCTTGGAATCGCCTAAGTTACAAACATCCACTCCTAGTGAAGAGCAACCCTCTCACTCGGGAGCTTAGCTGCGACCCCGTGACTCGCCTAAGTTTCAAACACTCACTCCGAGTGAAGAGTAACCCTCTCACTCGGAGGTTTAGCTGCGGACGTCGACTCGAAGATTCAAAGCAATCAAAAGAGAACCGCAAACCAAAAGGTCAAATCCAGATAAAAGTCCCGCAAGATTCGGGCAAGAGTACCTGGGCCACAGGCCCAACAGAGTTTAACGATTACAAGATCACTCGGCATTCCGAGGCAAATTGTATTAAAGTATCGAAGTCCACTCATTCCTTAGGAGGAGGCGGGCTCGCGGGTGCGACAAACTCGTCCAGGTCGATCCCGTCGGCGATGCGGGTGGCGGCTTCCAGGAAAGTCTCCATGAACGACTGGAATTGGAGCTCCTTCGTATTGGCGACCTTGAGCGCCGCGAGCCTTCTCTCCTTCACCTCCTTGCAGTGCACGCGGACCAAGGACAATGCCACGTCGGCTCCACTCCGGGCGGATGACTTCTTCCACTCCTGCACTCAGTTGGGGATCTCGTTGAGTCGAGTCATCAGAGACTTGAGGTCGTTCTCCTGCACGACTCCCCTCCAGAGCGCGGTGTCGATCCGGGCCATCATCGCTTTTAGCCATCCCAGATAGTCCGTGGCCGCAGTAAGGAGGGACTCCAGCCTCAAGATGTTCATGGCAACCTCGTCCTTCATGATGGAATTGGCTGGGTCCAGGCCGGGCTCGACCCGCCCAGTCTCTTCTTCAAAGTTGCGACAGAATTCTGCACCGAAAACAGCAAGTCGAGTCAGCAAGCAAAACATGGTCGGCCGATCCAGCTTAACCCGAGCGAAAAAGAGACATACCTTCGAGCACAAGGTACCATTTCTTGGTAAGGTCGCCCAGATAGGCCTCAAGATCAATCCTCTTCTGGAAAAGAGCCTCGTACTTGTCGTTCAGGACAGTCTTGGAGTTCTTTAGTCGAGTCACCTCTTGATTAGCTGTGTCGAGTGAGCCTCTCAGCCTGACAATCTTCGCCTCAAGCGCGCCTACAGAGGCCAGCTTCTGCGCCGCCAGTTCTGCCTTCTCTTGAGCCGCCTGCTGCGCCGCCGCCAGGTCGAGATCTTTCTGCTCCAAGGCCGCTTTCAGTTGACCTACCAAAGACACCACTGGACAGATGAACACGAGGAAACACAAGGCATATTTATCAAAAGTCAGTCGACAAATGGTTGGCGTCGGTTACCGGCCGCATCATCCTGCGTCTTCTTCACATGGTCCCGAGCCAGCTGCAAGTCGAGATTGAGCTGGATTTGCTTCTTCTCAAGGTCTGCAAATTTGGCCCCAAACTCGCAAGATTTCTGCACCAACACAACAAAACAAGATTCTAAGACTACAGTCGAGTCAAACACTCAACCGCAGTCTCGGGGACTACACCCAGTGGGTGCACTGAGCGTGCCCCCACTGGTTTCACTCGGCCAAGATCAGTCTGGCTCGAGCTCAAAAAAACACATCAAGGAACAAAAGTTCTATCATCAGACCATGGCCGACCGCCAGCAGTAGACCACGGTCTCGGGGACTACACCCAGTGGGTGCACTGAGCGTGCCCCCAGCGGTTCTCACTCGACCAGGATCAGTCCGGCTCGAGCTCAAAAAAAAGTTGAAAGCAAACACATCAAGACCCCCACCCAGTGGGTGTGACATCATCTTATGAACAAAACAACAGATTCTCTCAAAGCCAAAGACTGTTCCAGCGCAGCAAACCAACCAGTGGAGAAAACGAACCTGGACGTTGGCCCGAAGGGCAGAACTAGCGTCATAAGCGGCCATGCTGGCCTCATAAGCCGCCTTCGTCCTCTCCATCATCAACCCCGCCTGGCGAACGGCTTCTTGAGCCGCTCCCACAGGATCCTCCGGGAGGCGGTAGGAGGAGAAGAGAACGGACGATGGGGCAGGCGTCGGGTCGACGGCTGGAGCGGGCGTTGGGTCGATGGCTAGAGCGGGCGCTGGGTCGACGACTGGAGCAGGTGCTGGCTCGACGGCTGGGGCAAGCACCGGGCCGACGACCCCTCCAGCTAACGAAGCGGGACGTACGGTCGACACGGGGTCGGCAAAGGAGACCGTGGCTCGGGCCGCGTCTTCCTGTTGCTGGGCCTCCGAGCCAGAAAGCGCCTTCCGGCCCTTCTTCCCTGTGCGTCATTGATCTCCTCCCAAGCGCTCCTCGTCAACATCATCATCGTTATTTGGGAGCTCTATGACGTGGCGCGGCACTTCAAGACAAACAATAGCGAAGTACAGTCGACCGTCACCCCTAACCGACGAAAGAAAAACAAGACACGATCTATAACCTGCACCAGCGCGGGATGTCGCAGTATCTGCGGTCTCCTCGTCGTCCCGGCCCTTGTCAATGTCCATTGAGGTCGTGGAAGCAGCGGCGCTGAAGAAACCCCTCGAAGTTGAGTCGACGGAAGATACGGTCGACCTCCAAAAGACAGAAAGAAACAAAACCGAATGATACTTACGTGCAGGCGATGGGAACATCCACCTTAATCCTGGGCAGGGCCTTCCCGGGCTTGGTGGTGGTAACCTTGGGCTGCTTGGGCACCTTCTCAGAGGGGTCAGGAGTGGCCGTGCGGGCGCGCTTGGGCGTTCGGGAGCCTGAAGGACCTGTCCGGGGGCGTGCAACCCCTGGGTCGTGCTTCTCCTTGGACCGCCTCTCATCACGAGGAGGTGAATCGACTTCCTCCCCGCTGTTGTAGCCCTCACTCTCCTCCTCGGTCTCCTCCTCCGACTTCCACTCGGTGGCGTCTCCCACGCCCTCCTCGCCCTCCTGGACCAAATCCCCGTTGGGCAGCGAGTACATCTCAGTATAGATCTGCAAAGAAGGGAAGATTGACCAAATATCAGTCGGATCCGTCAAGACAAATCACAAGCCAACGACGGAAACATCACTCAGGAGCCGAAGACGAACCTTATCGGGCAGATGGTCAGCGTCGAATGGGAGGACCCTCCCAGACCCCCTGGGGTTGTCTTTGTTCCCCGTGATGCACTTCATGCACTGCGCAACGCACTTCACGCCGGCTGCCTCCGGGTGGACTCGTGACGAGTCGTCGGTGCCGGAGTACAGCCACATCGGGTGGTCCCGAGACTGGAGCGGCTGGATCCTCCGCATGAGGTACACCTCAAATAGATCCATCCCTATTACACCCTCGCGGACCAACTGGACGACCTGCTCCACCAACATGTTCACTTCGGCCTTCTCGGCCTTACCCACTATCATTGAAGGAGGCTGGCTGGCTCGACCCAGAGAGAAAGGGGGAAGACCAGTCGTCTGACCCGGGGTCGGACTGTCCTTATAATAGACCCAAGTCGACTGCCAGCCCCGAATCGACTCCAGAAAGATTATGGGGGGAAAGGCGCTCCTATTCCTAAGTTGGATTCCGAGCCCACCGCACGCCTGGAGGACGTGCGTCTTATCGTCGCTCGGATTCGCCTTCTTGACGGTTTGCGAGCGGCAGGTAAAGATATGCTTGAACAATCCCCAGTGCGGCCGGCAGCCGAGGAAGTTCTCACACATGGAAACAAACGCGGAAAGGAAAGCGATGGAATTGGGCGTGAAGTAATGTAGCTGGGCGCCGAAGAAAATCAAGAAAGCACGAAAAAAGGGATGCGGAGGCATGGAGAAACCTTGGTCGACGTGGGTCGCGAGGAGGATGCACTCGCCCTCCCGCGGCCGAGGCTCGAGTTCGCCCTCCGGCACCCGCCAGGAGCCGCGGGCAATCAGTCCCTCCTCCTGCAGCTCCTCCAGATCCTCCGCCACGACGGTGGACCGGATCCAATCCCCTGGATCCAACCAGGAGGGAGCCCAGACCTCGACGAAGATCCGCTCCGACCGGACCGCCTCCCCTTCCCCGTCACCGCCTTCTTCGAACTCTCCATCGCCGCGGTCTTGTCCTTTCCCATGGCACGCGCGCTGGCGGTCGCTGTGGAGAAAGGCAAGAAGGAGCAGAGGCACGACAGAGAGGCGGAGGCAGAAGAAGAAGGACTGGGCGCACAACGCTCCCGCTTCGGGCTCGGCGCGCACTTATAGCGCCCCGGTCGAGTGGCTGACCGGTGGCCCCGAGCAATCTTATCAAATCCCGCAACAGGCGCAGACGCAATACGTGGCGAAAAAGGTGGCGCGAGGATCGAGGCGTCTCAAGCATATCCGTCCGATTGCTGCGGCACGTCCCGCCCCGCGCTCTTCCCCAAATTTCGAAACCCCGTGGAATCCGGCGACCAAAGAGCAACCAACCCCGCCGAAAACTGCGCACGCCAACGGCACCCAACACCTAGCGCGAAGTTCAGTCGACGGAAGAAGCAACCAACACACTCGACGGTTCCAGAATCTATCAAAGCGACCAAGACAAGACTGAGGAGGACAGCCTGGTCCACGAGCTCAGAAGTAGACTACCCTGGGGGCGTCGAGCCAGAACCGGAGCTTTCCTCGGCACTCTCTCTCTCTCTCTCTTGCTCAAGCCTCGATCCATTCGGGGGCTACTGACGAGGTTACAGACCTAGGGTAGGGTCACAGACCCGATCAAGGTACCCCACCCAAGGTCACTACCCTAGAAGATCAAAAGACAAAACTTATGATGACAAGGACAGTCGACTGGGACGGCCCAAGAGGACATCCCACTCGACTGGGCATCACCTGCAAGACGACTCAACTCCACTCGACCAATCCAAGGCACTCGACCCCCGAAGGTCAAAGATCCCTTAGGACAATAACGGTCTGGTATTTACTCGTCGTAGTGAATGCCTTAATTACTCTTTACTGTAGGCATTATCAGTAACGCCTGCCTTAATGTACATTGCACCCTTGGTAACGTGGAGCATGGCTGGGGTCCTGGCGCACTATATAAGCCGCCCCCTCCTCCAGTACAAGGGTTCGCATCTTTGTATCTCACATATACACATACCAGTCGACCGCCTCCGGGCACCGAGACGTAGGGCTGTTACTTCCTCCGAGAAGGGCCTGAACTCGTAAACACCTTGTGTACAACTCCACCATAGCTAGGGCCTTGCCTCCCCATTCGTACCCCCTACTCGTACTGTCAGACTTAGAACCACGACATCCGGCTCGTCTGGTAGCCGGGCAATAGAATTATTCTTATTGCTTAATTTTCAAAGAGTCTTACAACTAGTATATATAACCACGATGGAAATAAAATAGATAACTTGCGGGCTAAGCCCCTAACTAAACCTGCCAGGTGGGCCTCCTACGGGCATAAGTCTGCCCGGTCATAACATAGATAACTTGCCGGCTAAGCCCCTAACTTCGCGCGTGGGTCTAGTGACTGCGTGGGGCCTCCTATGGATGAGAAACCTTGTTCTTAAACCCCGTGGAAGGGTGAGGGAGTCCTGGATTAGAGGGTACTGGGATGTCCGAATTACTTGATATGGGCCGGACTGATGGCCGTGAAGACCAACACAGAAGATTGTCCCTCATATCCGGATAGGACTCCTATGTATATAGTGGCAAACTTAAGTCCGGGTGTAATGATTCCTTCCTTTGCAAGATGATTATGTACAACCCTATGCCCCTCCGGTGCATATATAAACCGGATTTAGTCCGTAGCGGCTATCACAACAACCATAGGCTAGACATCTAGGGTTTAGCCATTATGATCTCGAGATAGATCAACTCTTGTAATCCTCATATTCATCAAGATCAATAAAGCAAGAAGTAGTGTATTACCTCCATTAAGGTCTCGTTTGGTTTCACGGGATCCCCTAGATCTGTGCCTTTTCCCCGGGTCGAGAAACCACGGACAGAATAAACCCCGAAATTCTCACGGTCGCATTTGGAGGCCCACGAGAAAGGGGTACCCTGGCATTTCCCCGTCCTTTCCGCGGGAAAGGCTCCCATGAGTGCAGACATCGGGGAGAAAACCCTCACTCGTTCTATCTCGCACTCGTGAACGACTGGCTGCGGCGACTGTCTCCGACCACCGCTCCAGTCTCCTCCGTACACCGCTCCTGCCTCCTCCGTCCGTCGACTGGGACGCCCCCTGCCCTCCTCCCTTCGACGCTCTGCCCCTCCGGATGGGGTGACGGGACCGGGGTGTTCGCACACGAACACGTCACCGTGTACCCTCGACGCCGGGGGTGATGCACCGCAGCTCACGTCGAAGGAGACCCGTCCGGAAGCGCGGTACGCAGGCAATCCGGCGGGTGCTTTTGTAGACCCGAAACCCACGCGCCCGGGAGGGACCCCGTCAGGGCGCGCGGCGGCTATGGGCTGCCCTAGGTCGGCCTGACCGCCCCTAGGGCCTCGAGGTTCGCCGCCCTGCAACAAGAAGAACAGACGAAGAACGAGGAAGAAGAAGAACTAGGGTTAAGGAGAAAAGGTAAAAGATAAAAAGTGGTAGATGAATTGATCGATTGTGTGTTGTTCAATCGGCCGTCACCCCTTAGGTATATAAGAGGCGGCTGGACTTCCCGTGCAAGGAAAAGGCTTGGATTCACGTCCAAAAACCTAGCCAAATTCGGATTGATTTTGTCCGAACTTTCCAAAACTGTTCGGTTTAAACTGGCTGTACCTTGCGGGTAATATTTGAGGTGGTAAACAACCTCGGATGGAAAAGAGTCCAAAAGCAATCTTGACCGCTTCGACGAGACGGACAACTTTCATGTTGAATGTTTTTCGATTTGAAGCCATCTTCTAGGCCAAAACGGTCACGCAATACAGGCTGTTATTCGCGCTACCCATCATACACGTGGCTGGTGGGGCGCGCCACTTTTGGCTCTGTGACAGGGCTGTGTTCGGATGGCTGTAACTTTTGCATACGAACTCGGATTGGGACGATTTTTATATCAAAATCGACCGTTTCGACGAGACGAAGACAATTCGTGTAGGAAGTTTTTCCATATGAAGCATTCTTGAAGGTCTAATCTGCCGAATACTGCTCTAGATTTAAAATCTCAGTGCTTTGAGCATAGTTTTGGCACTCGAGATGAGATCGGATGACGATGGCCCAATCTTCAAAGATGTTCACCTCGACAATACGAAACTTTTTTACTTTGAGCACTTTTCCATTTGACGTCATCTTATTTGCTTTTTATGCCGTGCCAAAATCTGGTGTCAACACATGCCCCCCTGTTTTCTGGCAGAGCTTGCGTGCCAGAAAATACTTCATCCAAGCACGATGTCAACACTACATCGGCTGTGCATGCTAAGAACGATAATTGTTATCGGTCATATGCTTAAGCGTGTTGCTTCTTGGGTAGAGCCTCTTGGATAATAGTCGTCTGAGAACAACAATTGGACGTCACAAAGGCCTCCACGTAAGTTTCTTATGTCAATCCGGACCTTGCTTTGTCCAGGTACTCCCTGGGAATATTAGAATCCTTCGATGGTAAGCCGGTTGCTGAACGATTATGACCATGCACCACAAAGGAATACTGTCAACTGTTCGGCGACTCAACTCATTATTGATCAAAGTAAACCATCAAGTCTCCGCCGAACAATGTCTCTCTCCTGACTTGGGTCCTGCAAATAACTAACACCAGGAGTCAGAGTTTTTTATGTACTAAACCCTTGATCAGTGGCCGACTCAATAATTAAGTCGGCCTTGCCAGTATTGGCAAACACTGAGTATCGGCTATAGCAGTACGAGATCAACCATGGTGAACACCGTTAGCCAGATGTCGGCTTTGCCAACACAATGAATTCTGAGGGCGATATGCAAATATCGGCCATGCGTTCTCATCTCAAAGGTGCTCGGGAATCCGTCCACCAAAGTGTGAATAACCGAAATAAGTCAGATGTTTCGGCCAAGGATAAATTCCATAGCGTTGATTTTGATGATACGATTGAAGAATGTGGAGGACACGCCTCCTGGAGTTTCCTATAGTGAAATGAAAATTGTCGTCCTCGCCTACGGGATTTACACTTGTACTCCCTTATTTCTGCTGGCTTCGCAACAGGAGATGTGATGCCGCACTTGTCTCGAGGATTTTCCTTAGGAACCCAGGCCATGTTCCTTTTCTCCAGCTCTTTGGCCCTAAGCTGTTTCAGTTTCTTCTGTTGCGAATATGGTAAGCCGAGAGGGCATCCCGGCTGGCATTTTGGTTTATGCACTGGCAAGTTCTTCCTGGCTTTGGGCATCTCCGGCTTGGCCTGTCCAAAATTGGTGATCAGATCCCTGAGATTTACTTGCTTCACTTTCTTGTCCTTAGCAACCAACATAGACTCGACTGGCTTTTTGTCATTTGGAGTCAGATCTAAAATAACACTCTTGCGGCCATCCTTTTCTTTCTTCACTTTTTTAACACTTGTTGCAATAGAAGGTCGGACATCATTTCTATTTTGACTGCTCCTCTTGGGAACCCATGCCATGTTCTTCTTTCTCAACTCATGTGCACTAAGTTTTTGTAATTCCTTCTCTTGCCAATGCGCTAAGCCGAGTGGGCACCTCGGCTGTGATTCTATTTCAACCAATGCCAACTCTTTTTTGGCCTTGTGCACTCTCAACTTCTTCCCTTCAGATTTGGCACTTGATTGACTTGACTCGTTGCCTTTTGTAGCCAATGTCGATACTTTAACTGGCTCTTTGTTATTTGAGAACAAATCCGAAGTAGCACACTTACGACCATCTTTCTTGACCTGGTACACTTGCTTAACCACCTCTTTCTTGTTCCTTGAGCTCCGGACCGATTCCTTATGATTGAAACGGTCTTTGACGTGTGATTGTTCATCAAATGTTGATCTTTTTGGAGCTGCATAATGTTGGCGAGATGATCTAAAATAAGATGGATAATGTGCCCTTGTATCATACCTGGCCCATGATAGATATGGATTTACATGAGCGTAGGGAGGCATCCACGACATTGGCACTAGCGGCCCAAAAGGAGGATATGAAGTCTGCTTGCTCAACGTCTTCCTTTGCCAATTCCAGTCTTCAGATTTATGCCTTGGGGGTGACCTCGATGCTTTTGCTTCACTCGACCGATAAGCACTCTTTCCCTCACTTATCCTTTCGTACTTTTCTAATAACTGCGCAAAAGTGACTTTCGGCTTTTTGCTTTTGTGCTTATCATGGCCTTTGCTTTCTTTGGTTGTGCGTGCAACGGTCTTTGAATTCTCTTGTTGCCCCCTAGTGCTAGATGTTACCATTTTAGCTTTGATGGAATTTTCGTCTTCAAGATTGCTCTTGATGCACTTTTTAACAATATCCTTGCTCGAAGACTTGACCCCATCATCATTTACGTGGACATATCCACTTTTAGATAAATCGGCTGGAGATAGCCGATTCAACATTTGATGGCCGTCAAAATGATCCGACTGTCCAAATGATCGTGCATCAACAAACTCCAATCGTCCTATCTTGTCCGATTGCTTGACTTGATGGATCATGTTGCAATCTTTGACATTTTGCTTGAACGAACATTGCGTTGGCTCTTGTCTTGACGGCTCGACATCGTGATCAATTATAATAATAGGATTAGTCAGCGATGTACCGATGATGTGATCAACTATGCCTGCACTGGACGTACACTCTTGGTCCATTAACCGATATTGTGATACCGGCTTTGATACAAAACAACCGAGCGGTGTGAGTTTAATATCATCTGACTCGGCTATGCATTGATTTTCGTCCTCCTTTCCCGATGCTCTTGAATCGGCTATCCTAGAGAACTTTGAACCTGGCTTTATATTCCTTCATCCAAAATAATTACAGAATATACGTCTCATCTGAGACCAAATGTTAGCCAGGCATGAAACAAACAAAGTTGTCCATATGAATATAAAGTTCAGTCGACATGACGGGAAAAACTTTGGTTGCGATAAGTTGTCACTATTAGCCTCTATGAATGGCGCCATGTGTTGATCAGCATGATTAGTGACAAGATAATTCGAAACAAACAGATTACTCATCTCGATCGGTCTTTCAAAATTAATTAGAATCTTACTAACGAGTGCATCAACAATATGATTGTGACCGAATCGAAAACTAAGTAAACTCTCGGCTAGGTCTACCTTTGTGAAGCTATTGGAACGAGAAGATGGTTGCACCACTGGAGCAATACCTTGCTCCACTTCTGAATAATTCTCGAATGCATCTTCCTCTTTTTCTGGATCTCGTGCCTCATCACTCGGATTGCCTGAGTAGATTTCACTTGGATGCTCTTCGCGAGTTGAACTTTGCTCGACTGAATTTTCTTGTTCTTGATGTTCATCGTTAACCGAACTTTGTTCGGCCATATTACTTTGTCCGTTCTTTTGCTCGGTGAAGCTTGCATCTTCTATTTTGGTACACGCAGCAATAACTGGCTTGATGCACTCGGCTTTAGCGGCTTTAGCCGGTGATGTACTCGTCTGACAAGATGTACTCGGTTGGCACAATGCACTCGGCTGGCTCGATGCAACGCACTCGGCCTTAAACGTATCAGTGGTCAATTTGGTTTCAATTGAATCCACCATTGTCTTGTTACTAAAGAAACTGTTCAACTCAGCTGTAGACGACTTAGTCATATTTGACTCGGTTTCAACCGAATCAACCGTATTAGCCGAGTGAACCCCTTCTTGATGATTTTCTTGCAAAGCTTCTTTTTCATCTTGCTTCAAAAGTGTAGAAGAGCCAAAATGGTTGCTACATGGAGGAAGGCACTTGACATATTCTTGCAAATATCCCACTTCACGCTTCTTCTTGAGTGCTTCATAAGCATGTCGATATTCTGCTGGTAATTCCTCAAGAGTTGGCGTAGTAAATTCGTTGACGCTATTCCCTGTGAGGTTTGACTTGATCTTGTCCACTTGGGCCACATATTTTTCTTTAAACTCAGCCCTGCTTGGATCGGCTTGCCCCCCAATACTTTTACGAACTTTCGGCAATGAATTGATGTTGCCGAAACTTTGCGATTGTATAGGGGGTGTATAACATGCTCCAATGATAGGTGAAGATGTGTGCACTGTTGTTGAATATTTTCTCATGCTAATTTGATCAATCGGCAACACTTCGTCTTCTTTTAAAACCCTAGCTCTTATTGCCTCATAATCAGGAACCAATCCCTTTTCGTGTTGCTCAAGGCAAATAGCACTAATCTTCTTATTTTGGGCTAAACTTTTTAGTGCAGCCAGAGCCACCTCATCTCCTGTAATATTAGGCACATTTTCTCCTATAGAATATCCATCTACTCGGCTATAACCGCGAAGGCGAGCCGAGTCATGAATATTTTTAGTTTCATATGCCCCTGAACAATTAATCTTATGAGGTATAGTATATGATGTTTGAGGATAACTAGCCAAATAATTACATGATGCATGGCCGATTCCCCCGTCCATCGGCATGTTTGGGGATGAACCCGCATATCGCGAGTCGGCAGCCGATGGACAAAACTGTGAGATGCCCTCATGTACATGAGGTGTCATATATTGATCACTCGAACAAATCATGTTATTCATCGGCATATTGAAAGGTGTTGCCGATGCACGAAAGTTCAGATTCATAAGTTGCATGTCGCGGTTCTGTGAATTCCAAGTTTCTCCGATGGAATAACTAGTCGGCCTTTGCTCGTTAGGGCTAGCCGACATGACATGTCCATTGAAAGATCTAGCAACATCAACATAATGGCTATTTGCATCTACATAAGGAGATTAATGATACATGTTACCGTTGTAGATTGCAGCCGCTTGATGACGCTCTCCTCGTAGCAAGAACAGGCTGGAGACTGTTCGAAGCTTCGTCCCCAGCGGAGTCGCCAAAAAGTGTGTTCGCACACGAACACGTCACCGTGTACCCTCGACGCCGGGGGTGATGCACCGCAGCTCACGTCGAAGGAGACCCGTCCGGAAGCGCGGTACGCAGGCAATCCGGCGGGTGCTTTTGTAGACCCGAAACCCACGCGCCCGGGAGGGACCCCGTCAGGGCGCGCGGCGGCTATGGGCTGCCCTAGGTCGGCCTGACCGCCCCTAGGGCCTCGAGGTTCGCCGCCCTGCAACAAGAAGAACAGACGAAGAACGAGGAAGAAGAAGAACTAGGGTTAAGGAGAAAAGGTAAAAGATAAAAAGTGGTAGATGAATTGATCGATTGTGTGTTGTTCAATCGGCCGTCACCCCTTAGGTATATAAGAGGCGGCTGGACTTCCCGTGCAAGGAAAAGTCTTGGATTCACGTCCAAAAACCTAGCCAAATTCGGATTGATTTTGTCCGAACTTTCCAAAACTGTTCGGTTTAAACTGGCTGTACCTTGCGGGTAATATTTGAGGTGGTAAACAACCTCGGATGGAAAAGAGTCCAAAAGCAATCTTGACCGCTTCGACGAGACGGACAACTTTCATGTTGAACGTTTTTCGATTTGAAGCCATCTTCTAGGCCAAAACGGTCACGCAATACAGGCTGTTATTCGCGCCACCCATCAGACACGTGGCTGGTGGGGCGCGCCATTTTTGGCTCTGTGACAGGGCTGTGTTCGGATGGCTGTAACTTTTGCATACGAACTCGGATTGGGACGATTTTTATATCAAAATCGACCGTTTCGACGAGACGAAGACAATTCGTGTAGGAAGTTTTTCCATATGAAGCAGTCTTGATGGTCTAATCTGCCGAATACTGCTCTAGATATAAAATCTCAGTGCTTTGAGCATAGTTTTGGCACTCGGGATGAGATCGGATGACGATGACCCAATCTTCAAAGATGTTCACCTCGACAATACGAAACTTTTTCACTTTGAGCACTTTTCCATTTGACGCCATCTTATTTGCTTTTTATGCCGTGCCAAAATCTGGTGTCAACACGGGGTCGCCATCCTACTACTTCCTGGATCTCGCCTCCGCCCCAAAGATCTTCACCTTCCCGGTGATGATGACGGCCAGGAGATCATGCTCCTCTTCCTCCAAAGTTATCCCCTCCTCCTCCTCTTCCACCTTCTATTTTTACCTTCGCTGCTACACGCACTAACGAGCGCCTGTACAGATCCAAGAGCCTCCTCTCATGTTTGAGTTTTGTATCACAAGAACCAATACCGAAGAACATCCATCGTTTGCAGTAGTGTTTGTACCTAACCATCCTGACCTCACAAGTGAGCACAACCACACCTACCTCCTTGTGATGCTAATCTACACACAATGTTCTAGTATTTTTCTGAAGGGGACTACTCAGAATGTACTAGCTTTGTCCTAATTTTAACTTAGAATCTTTAGGATAACCTAAAGTATGATTGTCTTGCTTATAATAACGGTGTAGCATAAACATACCAGTTATTGGAATTTAATTCCGTTGATGAAAGTAGCGTTAGTATCATGGTAAATGTTCAATTTGAAATTACTCTCATTCAAGTTATTCCCTTTTGTACCAAGATATGGAACCAAGGCTTGAGAATATGTAATCTTGATAATTGGCCTTGGGTTTAAACTCTATGGACCAAAGTGGACATTCACTCCATTATCTCTGTCCATTTTACACTTTTTGTGTACGCCATTGAGTTGATCTGTTGTTGTCTTAACTTCAAGCTTGATTTGTAAAAAGTGTGTTAGTGGTAAAGCAATTAAAAGATGAAACCATGTACTATTAAGATTTTGAGTTTTCCTGTGGATTATTCAAAGAGAGAACAACATCTTATTATGTCTCGATTTGTTTGTTTGTGAAACATGCATATAAATAAGAATATGTGCTTATATATTTTTTGAAATTTATATTGTGTAGTACTAATAAATGTTCGTTTTTTGCTTTGCATGTTTCCTAAAGATAGCCAATAAAAATGTTCAAAGAAGTTGATGGTGGAAGTTTCAGTAGAGTAACTATTTCAACAGCAAAACATTTTGCTATGGATCTGTCACATATGGGCATTTTTTATGGAACTAAATGCTTATTCTTGCTGGATTATTAACTGTTGTCAGTATTTTCGTAAAAACACATGATTAGCACACTAAATTTATCCCGAGAAGTGTTGTCTAATTTTTGCGACTCAACGGTATAACTTATTGTTAGCGTCTAATTGGGTTGAAGTGTTATCTTGCTGATTATGTGTGTATTTCTTCTTTTTGCCAAAAAAATCCTTAATTATTCTTTATCTTCCCAAGTACTTGTGTCCTTGCTGAATTTCCTGGACTTTCCAAGGAAATATACAGAAATTTTAATTGCTTCTAACTTGATATTATGTTTTTGTAAAGAATTTTGACTTTTGATGTGATTGCAGCAAAGCCAATTGATAGTATTATCGATGCAGTGATGTTAAGTCATCAATTACTAATGTACTTTTAGAAAATTGACACCACGTTTGTTGACAGAGAGCACACATGTTTTGACAGAGATATTCATCAATCCATGAACTCAAGTTTTCGCCTTTACTGATTGAAGGAGAAAATTGCTACCATGGAGAAAACATAAGGTATATAATTTTGAAGTACCAATTTAGAGGTGCAGTTTTGTGTTTTCTTCCATTGGGCATTTTACAATTTGTTCATGAATTTGCACATGCTAACTCATAACCAGAGGAATATCTTGTGGAGAAAACAGAGGGTGTATACAAATGAGTTCATGCTGATGTCCGTTTTTCGTTGGAGAATTATCTTGTCTTTTTGTGTGAGTGCATCTCTACAGCTTTAGCTCCTTATGTGCTCCCGACATGGTGGACATGGTTCAGCTGTAGCTCACTAGCTCTCTTTCGGGTTCAGCCCGCAGCCGCTGGAGACAACCATGAACTTGCTGTAAGTTGGAATAAACCCAAGTCTGCACCTAGTATATTTCTCTGCCATGGTATAGGTGCTTCTGTTTTGCTGCCATGCAGCGTTTTTAGCTATAGTGTCTAGTTTTCAGTTTCAGTCTTTCTTCAGTCAATCCGTTAGCGAGTTTAGCTCGAGTATTTAGTCTCCAGCAGCGATTCTGGCGTCCACTCTGATCGCTTGTAGGATGGCAGTTTATACAACAACGACGGAGTTGTCATTCACATGAAGACACACTATCGAGGAGAAAAGCTACGACGAGGTTGTCATTCTGTGTCGTCCGGTGCATATTATTCCGAACATTTGGAATAGTGTTTATACAATCGAAAAGCTCTGAAGGCTATTTTCAAACTAGTTTCAGTCTAACAATTAGTTTCTTGCGAAATGATGGCTTTCATGCCGTGGTCATCTACTCCCTCCGTCCCATAATATAGGACGTTTTTTCACACTAGTGTAGTGTCAAAAAACGTCTTTACATTATGGGACGGAGGGAGTAGGAATTAAAAGAACAATATTATACATATAAGAACACAAATAAGTGTGTGCTTATTAAGTTTGCATCTATTTCATTGGGAACATGGATATAAATAAATATATGTGCTTATATATAGTTTAAAATTTATATTGTATAGTGACTACATTGTTGTTTTTTGCTTTGCAGGTTTCTTAAAGCTAGCCAATGAAAATGTTCAAGGAAGTTGATCTTGGAAGTTTCAATAATGACTATTCCAGCGGCAACACATTTTGGCTGCATAGATACATGTTGATAATGGAACTCAATGATTACTCTTGCTGGATTTCTACCTTAGTTAGCATTTCCAATGATAAACCATGATTAGCACGCTAAATTTATTCGCAGTGCCGTTATTTGTGTGACTGAACATGTATAACATTTGGTCAGCGTTTTTGATGTGGATTGAAGTGTTTTTTTACTGATTATGCTTGTTTCATGTTTTTCTAACTTTTCCCTTGAAATTTCTGAATTATAGTCCATCATCATGTCATTCTTGAAGTTTGCAATGAAATTAGAGAAATTTTCTAGTTACTTCTGAACTAATATAATGTTTCTGTAAAAAAACGGTGTTAGTTTTCATGGCTTTTGAAATTTTTAATATTTTCTAAGAATTTTGATACTTTTCTGACATTTTTCTGAACGGGATTCCCTCC